>CAWUHX010000302.1:0-157455 GCA_963922205.1 Romanomermis culicivorax | reverse complement strand
CTTCTACATTTTATGATATAATAATCATAAAAAAGTGAAAACTCTAGGGGGTCAGCCAGCATTCTGCTGAGGGTCAGCCAGGGTGCTATCCAGGGTCAGGACTCTCACTAACAAAGTTCCAAAGAACATGCATCTTTTTTCCAAATTCGTAAATCACAGTTAAATCTTCTTGAAAAGCTCTCCTTAAAAATGTCACATTTTGAATAACATTGGAACAAACCAACAATCGGAAATTTTTTGAGTCCATGGTCAAATTTAGGTGGAAAAGCTCGATGTTCAAAGGGGGTCATCTGGAATCATCATTGTTCATGTTTTTTAGACAAGTCAACAAATTGTAGTACATTACCGTACGAAAAACCAGACCAAAGGATAAAGAACAAAAATGCTCGAAAAACCAATGCCACAGCGAATTTTCGCATATTGCATACAGTAACCCAAATTATTTTAATCGTATTACAGTCAACTGCCATTTTCCATGGTTTTAACGACGTAGATACTAAACCATTAGCTATACGTATTAGGGGTGAAAAACTATTTTTTTCGAAACGCCAATTAGAGTCTTCAACGGTAAAAAGCGAAAACGAGGAAAAATGCTAATAACCACAAAATCAATATTTTCCTATTTGATCGTTGTTGTTCCACAGCGACGTTTTTTTTCGTCGAGTTTTGTTGTTGCGGATCGTCAAAACCTTGAACTTGGAAAATAGAAAAATTCCACGAAATAGTCTGCCCAGTTAGTTCCCACTGTATAATCGAAAAATTGTCAAGGTCGGAAAAATGAAAAATTGTCCACCTGTATCAAAAAACTGTACAAATTTAGTTTGGAAGTATGTGTTTTTTTTGCCCTTGTGAAAATCCACACCGGCGATAACTGCTAAATTTTTTTTGATTGACGATACAGTAAGCGAAAAATCGCTTTTGTCGTATGCTTTGAAAGCGGCGATATAACTTTTCTTACATATTTTCGGTACTTTGACGTTTCTTTCCTCCTTTTCTTCTCCGATTTTTTCGACATTTCATTTTGCATTTTCACTTTTCATATTCTTTCTTTCTTTTTTTCTTCTCTTATTTTTTCGGCATTTTATTTTGCATATTCACTTTTCCTTTTCTTTCCTTCTTTCCGTATGTTTCTTTTTGCATTTTTCCTTTTTTGTTTTTCTATTGTCATCGGGCTTTTGTCTTCTTTTTAATGATTAGCATTTCTATGGACATCGAACAGTTTCCATCTTTTCATACCTTCCATTTCCTTTTCATTTTTCGTTTTAGGTTCAGTTCCGTTTACTCACTCATTACTCTTCATAATTGCTTCTTTTTTTCTTTTCTCTGTTTTTTTGTCGCTCTAATTTCCTTCCCTTTCCCGTTTTTTCTTGTCTTTCTTTTTATTTCCTTCCTTTCATTGTTCTCTTCTGTACTAATTCTCTTCTTACCTTTTTGTTTCGAACAGTTTTTCTCTTTGTTCTATTTTTTCTTCCATTTTTCCTTTCTTTCTATTTTCTTTTCTTTCATTTTTCTTCTATTTCCGTGTTCTTTTGTCTTTTTATTTTTTCGTTTGTTTTTTTTCTCTGACTTTCATATTTCTTTCTCCTCTCTTTCCATTTTCTATTCTTTCGCTTTCCTGTCCATTCCATTTTCTTTTATTTTTCATTTTTCATCTTTTTTTCTTTTTCGTTTTCCTCCTTATTTATTTTCTTACTTTTCCTTATTCTCTTCTTTTCTTTCTATCTAATTTTATTTTGTTCTGTTCTGTTTTTTCTTTTTATTTTTCTTTCTTTTTCTTTTCGTTCCTGTGTCTTTGCTTTTTGTCCTTCCTTTCTTTTTCTTTCCTATCTTTTTCTTTTTATTTCTTTTTTCTTTTGTTTTGTTCTTCTTTCATTATTTTTCACCTTCCTTTTTCTCTTCACTATTTTCCTCATTCTTTTCTTTATGTTTCTTTTCTTTCATTTTTGTTCTTCCCATTTTCCCTTTCTTTCTTTTTCGGCTTTCTTCCCTTTTCACTTTCAGTCCTTTTATTTAAATTAGTTTTTCTTCCATTTTTTGTTCCTCACTTTTTCCTTCCATAGATTTTTTTGTTTTCTTTTTGTGTTACTCCTTCTTTTCTCTTTTCATTTCTTTGCGTTTTTCTTTTCTTTTCTCTTTCGTCCCTTTATCTTTTCTTTCTTGTTTTCCTTTTTCTTCTCTCTCCTTTCCTTTCACACTTTTTCCTAGTCATTTTGTTTTTTATTTTCTGTTCTCCCTTCTTTATTTTTTTCCTTTTGTCTTCTGCCTTTTTCATTTTTCATTCTTGCTTTCTCGCCTATTTTTTCCTTTTGTTCTATTCTTTTATTTCCTTTTCATTTTTTTATTTTGCATTCTTACATTTTTCTTTCCTTTCCCATTCAATTTTTTCCACAGCAATCTCTTTCATTTTTCCTTTTTTGTCCACATTTCTATTAATTTTGAACAGTTCTATCCTTTCTTTTTTTGTTACATTTTCTGTCTTTCTTTATTTTTCCTTTTCCTTTTCTTGTTCCTCCCGTTTTTATTTTTCCCTGATTTCTTGTTCTTTTCCTTTCTTTTCATTCCTAATGTGTACCTTTTCACAACTTTGATCGAAGTTATACGTTTCTACAAAAACAATAAAGTATACTTTGAGCAGCAGCCATATCAGTCATTTCGTCGCTGCAATCCGGGCAGGAACATATGTGATCGTTCACCCACCAAATCGGCACACAAACCGACGACGATTTGCACAAAAATGATTTGTCGCCCAGAGCGAAACCGTAAAAAGTGCACAATAAACGATCTGTCAAAATAATCAAGGATAAAAATGCATTTGCTACAAATAACTAGATTTTTTTCGCGTAAGCAACTTGCGTGTTTTTCCAAACCGACGCTCACCTTTTACTGTATGCAAAAAAAACGGGTTGAATAAGTAGGTTATGTTGATCGATAGAGAGTTACAGTAAGAAATTACGTTTTTTTATTTTTGCACGAATGGCTATCGTCGACTATACTTTCGACCGTGTAGCATTTATTGTCGCATTTAATTTGAGCGGCCGTAAAATTATCTGTCACGAAGCACTCTGAAAAGTATGAGTCAAATCTGTTCCTTAGGAGTAGTTATAAGGGCCCATACAGGGGTACACAAAAGATACCCCCTGTAATAAACAATACCCTGTAATATACATGAAAGTTTGCCGCTTTAACTGTGCGGGGCGAAACAGGGGGTGTAGAAGGTATAGTCGACGATGTAATACGATCCAAATTTCGTCAAGGATGTGGGGCGATACGGGGGGGGGATGTAGAAAGTACGCCTGATGCTTCAAGGTGTAAAATTCTACTTCCATGTAGAAAGTACGCATGAAGCTTCAACGTGTAAAGTTCGACTTCCACGTAGAAAGTACGCTCAAAGCTTTAACAGGTAAAAATCGACTCCAATGTGGAAAGTATGCCTCAGCCAACTTGAATCGGACGATGCAATTGATGATGCAATGTCTCTATCGAAAAATTTTAGAACACCTGAGGGTCATTGAATCTAACAATCTAACAGTTTTTACTCATTTTTTACAAGATTTTAGCAAAAAATTTTGTTTCGGGACACATTTTTACGTATTCGGGACACGTTTTTTGGTGATCCCCTATGCTTAATCATTGTTTTCGAGAGACGTTTTTCACTGTTTCGGGACATGTTTTTTACAAAACGCATAGAAAGTCGTGCCCCGAAAAAGGGGACCATCATAAAACATGTCCCGAGTATGTAAAAAATTTCTCCCAGAAGAAAAATTTTTCTAAAAATTTAGTAAAAAATGAGTAAAACCATTAGATCGTTAGGTTCTATGACCCTCAGATGTTTTTCAAATTTTTTCGATATAGACATTGGGTCAACAAGATTAACATCCAAGTCAAGTCGGCCGAGGCATACTTTCTACATTGAGGTCGATTTTTACTTGTTAAAGCTTCGAGCATACTTTCTATGTGGAAGTAGAATTTTACGGGTTGAAGCTTTGAGCGTACTTTCTACATGGAAGTAGAATTTTACAAGTTGAAGCTTCGCGCGTACTTTCTACACCCGCTTTATCGCCCTGCATGCTTGACGAAATTCGGATCGTATTACATCGTCGACTATACATTTTTCTACACCCCCTCGTTTCACCTTTCCTGTCAGTTAAAGCTCAACAGATCTGATGTTGAATTCATCAGATAAAGCTAATGAATATCAAAAAGCATAATCTCATGACATTTTGAAAATGGATCAATTCTCAAAACTGAATTGTTCTGATTGATCCAATATTCAATAGTTGAGTTTTTTAGATTTTCATACATTTCAGTTTGATCAGTTCTCACCAAAAATCTAACAGATCAAATAGTTTCAAGTTCAGTATACGTTCAAGCATTTAAAAAACAAGATTTTTCGTCGAATCATGAAATGATGACAAAAAAATTTGAAAATGAGAAAATCTCTCATGAACCCAAAGCTAATGGGAAGAGCGAATTGAACAAGTGAACTAATAGAAAACCTAGCAGTCTAAAGTATATAAAATGAATTGAACTACTGATCTTGATCTCAAAAATGACAGTTTAAGCTTCCAAGAAGAGACTTAATGGGAAACTTCTGCCACAGGATGCTTGTAAACTGAAAAATGATCAGCTCAACTCTGAAAATTCAAAATTTTTGTATCTTACAAAATTCACACGGAAGATGATTTTGAGCGGAATATTTGTCTCTAGGAAAGATGATTTGTTAAAATCTTTCCTCAAATTCAGTGAATAAAAATTTTAAAATTAAGCAACTCTGTTTTGATTCACCTTCGTCTTCGCCGCTGTCGCAATCTGGATATGAATTTCGATACAAGCTCAAAGATATGCATTTGCCGTTCAGGCATCGAAATTCATTGTATTTACATGTACTTTGATTCAAACAGCATTTATACAAATCTAAAAAATTCAAGAAAAAAGTAAAAAATCGACTCAATTATGCAAATTCATACCCAAATAACAAAAAGTTTGATTATCGCCGCTATATCCAGTGTTGCATCTGCACTCGAAATCGTCGTTATTCGGAAGGCAACTCGCATATTGCGGGCATACTGTATGTGCGTATCCGCAATCTGATGAATAAGGTCACGTTTTCGTTATTACTGTAGAAACATTGACACTCGGCCTGGTACAGTATTTACAAGTTTACTTGTGGTATGGATTATTTCGAAAATTCTACCTATAGCCAAATATATATTGGTGAATGAATTTTACTTTGTAATTACAGTAAAACTTTCAAAATGCGCAGGTTTGAAGTTTCGAACAAAAGTAGAATAAAATGCAGAAAAAACTGAAATTCCACTGCAGACATGCACAGCAAGAATTCTCCAGATGGGAGGGTCCATGGACCTTTTATCCAGGGGTATAAGGGGGTGGGCGGGCAAAAAAAAACAAAAAAGTTCTGCATTTCATACAAAATATGCGCAAAAATCATCAAAAAAAGCTGCCTTGGAAAATGTTCAAGGGGGGATGATTGACGATTTTTTGGGGCCAGCGGAGTGGCCAGGGTCTCAGGTAAACTGAAATCAGAATGAACGACCCGTGAACAAATGCGGCATGAAAAAATACCATTTTTCGGAAGTGAGCCCTCCACTGTGACTCATGATCCTGAAAAGGCGTACAACGTGGCAACAATACGGCTCGCAAATAAGTACTACAATTCATAGTATTTCATTTTTGTCCAAAATGCACGAAATTGCATGCTTTTACGAAATTCAAGAAATTTTAATGCTTTTTCAAAATTCACAGAATTTCTCGTTTTTTCGACATATTCACAGAATATTTATTATTCGAAATTTCATGCTTTTTCGAAATTGAGAGAATTTTAATGCTTGTTTAACGTTCATTGGATATCATGCTTGTTCTAAATTTACATAATTTCACGCTTATTCAAAATACACTAAATTTTATGCCTGTTTGAAATTCACAGAATCTTGGACTGGTTCCAAATTCGCAGCTTTTCAAACTTTTTCAATATTCCCAGAATTTCATGCTTGTTCACAATTCGCAGAGATTTTCTCCCTTGTTTGAAATTCACGAAAGTTCATTCTTTTTCGAAATTCCCAATCATTTACATGCTTGTTCAAAATTCATAGTATTTCATGCTTGTTCGAAATTCAGAAAAATTTTCATGCTGGTTCGCAATTCAGAGAATTTCACGCTTGTAAGAAATTCACAGAATTTCATGCTTGTCCAAAATTCACAGAATTTCAAACTTGTTTGGAATTTACAGAATATAGCATGCTTGTTCGAAATTCACGGACTTAGATACTTGTTCAAAATTCACAGATTTTTTATACTCTCACGAAATTCAATTTCATGCTTGTTCAAAATTTATAGCGTTTCATGTTTGTTCGAAATTCAGAGAAATTTCCATGCTTGTCCGAGATTTACAGAGATTTTCACGCTTGTTTGTAATTCACGAAATTTAATGTTTTTTTTTAAAATTCGCAGTGATTTACTTGCTTGTTCAAAACTCATAGTATTTCATGCTTGCTCGAAATTCACGAAATTTTTATGCTTGTTTGAATTTCTGGGCCAAAATTGTTATCCTACTAGAAACATTTTTTGATTTTCGGATCTCATTATCCAAGAGTGATCTGATGTTGTGCTATGGCTTATTTTGAAGCTAGACTTAGCAGTCTCCTTAGGCTTAGGCCTAGGGTACGCCTCTGGTCTGCAGGGCCAAAGTCGAAAATCTCTGTTAGTAGGATAATTTGGTTGGCCCAATTTCTCTTCGAAATGTTTACTTTAATGTTTACTATGAATGAGCACAGCTGTAGGTATAATTGTATTATGTAGGTATAAATACATACCGTTGATATAAATATGAGATTTCAAGGCGAGAAAACTAGAACAGATAGTCCAAAGAACAAAATCCGAACAAACTCGCTTGGGCAGAACAGCTATTACAATGTTTTTGGACTATACAAAAGACTTGTGACAAGTACCTAATTATTAAACAGTGTGACACACTGCTACAGTAATCCTCCAAGAGCACATGAAAATCATACCAACATGAAATTTGTCTTTTCATGATCAATCTAGCCAATTCGCTTACTTGTATTCAAATTTGGCGCTCCATACTGCGTTATATTGTCGCAACCGTAAAAGTTGAACATCAAGAACAATACGAGTTGTACTATTCTACAGTATTCGAGCACTGTATTCCTATGGAACCTCGTCATACCGAATAATTTCAATAAGCTTCAAGTATAAAAACTGTTGATCACAAGAACTATAGTGAAAACATGCATTATGATGCTTTCAATCAATTTAACATCGTTTTTCATATAGGACGACGTGGTAATTTTCTTGGAAAATCTCTTTCTTTTGTGGGGATGGTCTCCGAGGAACGAGCAATTTTTCCAAATCCTTTTTCGTCAACATATTTTTGTCGTAGCTAAGCGATCCATGCATACACCAAAGTTTATCGAGGACGGACCTGATCGTCAGGTTCAATCGAGCGTGCCTATTTCATAACAAAGAAAAAATCCAATGTCGAAGATTGATTTCCGAGCTTTTGGATGACGAAAACGCGGACATTTAGAGCATGTTTTCGGCAAGATTTCCAATTTTCAAAAATTGATGAAAAATTATGTTAGCCTAAGATAATCCAAAAAGTTCAGAAAAACGACTGTGCGTCGATTCATCAAATGTCCCTATTCTTCGATAGTCCCGATTCTTCGAATAGTGCTCAAGATTTTATCCACAAAGTGTTTTAGCGAAACTCCAGATTCCTCGAATTTTTTTTTCTTCAAAAAATCTCGTTTCCTCGAAAATAATAAATGTGCGGGTTTAAATTTACCATTTTCTAACGTGAAGGTTCCCACGGTCGCCTGAGAATAAGCCCTAAGCCTAAGCATCAAAGTAGAGCACTCTAAAAATGATCAGAAATGTGCATGAATGGCCATCAAAAAAATCTCCCAATGCTGTTGAGTCTTCATATCATCATATATGGCAATTTTGAAATTATAATATTTACGATCAAATTTACAGACGTTTCGAGAAAATCATTCTGTTTGTATGAACAGTTTCGATGAACTGGGACTTGTGATGCACCAATGTTTGATGAATCATAATTTATATTTTCTGTTCGAGGAATCGGGACTTTCGAGGATAGGGGACGTTGGAGGAATAGGGATACAATAAAAAAACAAAAGAAAAACTACAAAATGGGTCGCTACTTTTAATCAGGAGCACAGATCTTATCGAGTCAAGAATGGTTGAGTTTGATTAAAAATCGTTTTTCCCCGAAAAACTTATCTAAATATTGATCAATATCACTTGAAAATCTTAATGTGGAATGGAGGTTAAAATTTGTAAAGCTGATTCTCATGCGAAGTGTATTTGCAGTCAAAATCGAATGTTCTACAGTAAATGGCTGCAAAGATGTGAAATAAGTTCAGCAGTTGTGCAACCTATCAACAGTATCCACAGGATAGAAATGCATCATGAAACAATCATGTGAACTTGAGCATCAAAACATTGAAAATGAGTTTACCGCATTTTGACTTCCTGCTTACTGTTAGCAATTGATGGGTAATACGGTAAGATTTTCCAAGCTGGACCGAATATGAAACACATGAGAATATGTTTGATATTGTTACAACTTTCATACTGGCTAGAATCAGTGTAATATTTAAAAAGCTTGGTCGAACTCTATACCCAGCTCCAAAAACTCGGAAAATTGGGAAAAAAGTACCTTTTATGGGAGAAATTTCGAAATTTTTACGATTTTTTTCGACTCGTCAAAAAATATTGGGAATTTCGAGACCCCCCATACCCAAATTTTGGGTTTATCCCCGTTCCGAATGGTCGGACCTCTTACAGGTATGACTTGAACGTAGGCGCCAATTGATTATTTTTATCTGCATTCGAAACTTATCATTATAAACAATACTTCGATGACGATTTTTTTAAGTTGATAAGCTTACTGTAGCTGTTAAGCGTAGTCGATAAGTTTTCTGTAGCTTCGAAAAATGTGTTACATACTGAGCCAGAAAAACAAAACAACGAAAAAGTGCTCAAAACAGATCATCATCCGAATCAATAGTCCCTTCATTTTCAAATAACCAAAAAGAGTAGGCTTAATTTGATACGCAATTTTCAATTCATGGAAAATTTTATACTGTAGAAAAACGCTAAATTTCTTTTGGGCAAAACATTTAAAAGATCACGATGTTTATCCTCTTTGAATAGAACAATGCTTGATACCTGAGTATTACTCGATAAATTTTGACTATTCAACGAAGTTATTGAAGGAAAATTACAGCTCTTGTGCTCATCGCTGATGGATGAGAAAATTTCTTTCGTTCGCTACAGTAATAAGGTTTAATTGTTTTTCCGTATTGAACTTACTTTCATGGGACTTCTTCAAAATGAAAAATGAGTGAAGTATTAAGTCCTCGCATTTGATAGAGGGTATATCTTCCACTGGCACAAACTGTAAGACTATACTGGGAGGGGTCAAAATGGCCCCAAAAGGTGGAAAAACCGGAAGTTTTCCCGAAGACAGACCAAAAACGCTTGGGTCCAATTTTGAAGAATTGGGGGGAGGTGTCCCAACATTTGGGTATAGGGTTTGACACCGAATCGAAGGGGTCCCCTCTCTAACCCTGCGATTAGTCTGCGGGGTCACCTTCTTAACCCTTCCATCGCCAACGTTACGAAGTTACAAAAGACGTCGATTTAAGATTCTATGTTATACCATAGTAGCCTTATGAGATGGTAACATGAACGAGGCGTATGTGGGGGTTTGAACTCACCCAGTTGTTCGACTCCAACCAAATTTTCATTTTTCGAGATGAAGCAATAATTTTTCCATCCAAACCGCTACAAAATGCGTATCAATCGATAGATTTCGTCGAGCTCTATTCAAAAACGTTATTTAAAATTGTATAACACCATTTTAAACGTAATTGTCCATGAAAAAATTACGTAATAAATTTAATCCGGATTCGATTAATTAAGGCTATATATGTAAATTTGCAAACATCAGATGTAAGCTAGCGAGTTGAACAGTTTCACATTGTGATTTTAGAACTGTACAACCTACTACCTCAGATCATCAGTTCGCCCGTCGTGGCCATAAAATATTACGGTAGAAAAATAAAAATAAAAACATAATCAAGTAAACCGACGAGCGTTCAAAATTTCAACCTCGAAATTTTGTATTACTAGGGAAGTAGAAAATAACAACAACAACAACAACAAAATTAATCTGAAAATAGCTGAAAAATGAGAAAGCCTCACCCCTCTTTCGATCTACCCTAGCAAACCGCAACGAGAGCACAATTTTTCCGAAATGGTAATTTATTTTTTTTGCGGTTGATTTTCTTTCTAGTAGCAAAACAACAATTCTCGACGCGTAAACAACCAGCGCAGGAGAAAAAAAATAAACTAACGATTTCAGTGTTGTGGTTTGTGTTGGGAAAAACAGCCTTTACCCAGATAGATAGATAGGCGTCCTTCCTTCCTACTAACAAACCCTGCCCATCAACCAAGCAGTCAAAAAACGGCTGCCGTTTTTTCTAGTCAGTCAGTGAGCTCCATGCCTTAGCCTAGTTTTGTGAAAGATAGGGGCATAAAATTGATAGCCCGCAGTCGCACATACACAATATGTAATTTTCCATAGCACACCGCAGACGCAAATTATATGTATTATTCAATGGGCATAGAGGGATAGGAGAAAAAGGGCTACCTTTCTCTGCAATATAAACCGCACACATTCATGTCTGTAATATTTACTTTTTTTATAATATAGAAAAATTCGCACCAACCAGCACCATCTAGAAATGAAAAGGGGGATTTTACCCCATTTAAAAGTGTGTATAAAAAACAGCTACGAAAAGAGAGGGACGAAAGATCAATGGTTGTCGGTGGGTTAGTCTAGACCGTCTTACTGTAATAGGGGGAAAAAGTGAAAATGTTGGTCCAGTCTGACTCTCTGTCTCTCTACAGATATTTCCCTAGGATAAGAAGGGCGTCTGAAACTTTTTTTTTGGGCTGACGCAGACAAAGTGTAAATCGACCATTTTTGCTGAACGGCATATTGTCTGAAATGCGACATTTTTTTATCCGTCTGGAAAAATCCATTTTTAATCCCCAATTTAATGTTTTACAAACAAGCTTAGCTGGTCCATGCGAAAATTTTTTGACATTTATCATAGTCTATTATTGCATGTCATGCAAGCAGGACATTGTGAAATATGTTTTGACTGCTACAGTGTACTGAGTTTAATAAAATCCGCTCAGGATCTTTAAGTGAGACCTTACAACCGGTTGGCTGGATTCAGCTTATGCGAAGTATTTTTTGACTATTACAGATTCGATTCATTCCAATAAAATGTATTTGACCTGATGTCTAACAACAGTTCAGTGTCCGAAAAGCTATTATCAAATATCTGACCGCTACACTGTATTGAATGGTTCCATTCAGTCTAATGAGATCCGTTTAGGATCTTCATGTGACACCTTACAACAGTTAAGAGTAGTTTGCTGCAAGCTCGATTCTGTATATGTGAGACTATTACAGATTCGATTCATTCCAATAAAATGTATTCAACTTGATGTCTTACGACAGTAAAATGTCTAGAAAGCCATAATGAAATATGTGACTGCTATAGTGTATGGAATGATCTAATAAGATCTTGTCTGACAACAGTCTAGAGTCTGTCCACATGAAATATGGTTACTGACTTTTACAATGTGCATTGGGTGATTGGAACTACTCCAATAAAATCCATTTGAGATGCTCCACTTGATGTCTTACAACAGTTGAAGTGATTGTGAAATGTTTTTCGACTGTTACAGTGCACTGAGTGATACGAATCAGTCTATACCTCCTAGGTAATTTCCACTATGTTTCTAACAGTAGGAAACGAAAACTTTGCTGATTTTTCACAGTGGTGAACCTATTTGAAGTATTCCAAACCGCAAATTTTCAAACTGAAGACAATGTTGGTTCTATCTCAAAACATTTGGCATATAAACACACACACACATGATACTGCAGAAACCAACGAAAATGCTCCAAAGTTGGTTCTACAAGCAATGATTGACAGTACACCTGAGTATACTTACCATGGTAGCATGATCAGCAAGATCAAATCAACATTGTCCCCTCTGATCAATAAGGATGAAAAAATCATCTCAACCTTCAGAATCAGTGGGATTCACATCAATATATTCAATCTATAAACTAGGGGCTAGACTTTCAACTGAAAACATCCATCGCAGAGCAAAAGCATCGAAGCGACCCTTCTTGAAACGACTTGTTTATAACACTGTTCCCTTCTCCTTCTCTATATAATACCCAGTCTCTTGCATACACAAACACGACGATGAAAAATTCCATCCACCCAACCCTTGATGAAAAAATTCTCCACACGCGTAAAAAACACAACAAACCTTTTCGGTTGGCGATGTTATTTTTGCTCAAATATCGACTTCGGGTCGCCTGGAAAAAGGTGAAAAAAACGAAAACCCCCTATTTTTATTATTACTTTTACGAAAATTTATTACCGTCTGCCCCCCAAAAGAGAAAACCCCGCCCATTACAGTAAGCCGAAGAGGAGGATTCTTACGGTAGAGAGACACATAACCTGAGAATGAATAATGGAAGTTTCTGGAAATTCTGGAAAATTATGTATAGAGAAAGCGGGTTGTTTTTTTTCACTCTCGGAATTCGTCGAGTATAAATTTATTTCTGATGTGTGGTGGATAATGATGGAAAAAATAATACGGGCGTCCCGATCTGTACCAGTCGAATCCGGGAAATAAAAATTCCAGGAGGAATGTAATAATAACAACAATATGTTTTTAGTTTCATAAAGTCGCCGCCACACGCGAAGGAACGGCGTTCGAAACTTTTAATACACTGTATTTTTTGTGGAAAGAAGTTCAAAAATGTGAGACTGTGGAATTTGACGTCAGCAACAAAATTTCATTCTTACTCTCGAAAATCTGGTAGAACTAAAGATATCTCCATAACCTGTAGATACCAGAAGTGTGTGATCTAGATTATACAACAATAAGCAAGATCTCCTGATGTAAATGTTACACTAATCGTTTTGTCTATAAACTATGTTTACACTATAATTTGCATAAATGTGATCTATGGTGTTAAGTTCGCCGAAAGCTGATAAGATGCTAAGACGCGGCCCAACCGGGTTATCCTACTACAACTTGTCCCTGCAGACCACAGGCGTACCCTAAGCCTAAGCCTAAGGAGACTGCTAAGCCTAAGCTACAAAATGACTTATACCACAACATCAGATTCAAACAAAGTTTCTAATACGATAACAAGGTTGGCCCAAATTTCTCGATTGTAACACTCAAACACAGTTCTACCAAAATCGGAAATGCATAAGCAGGATGGTCTTCCTATGCTTCTGCCTTTTCCATTATGATGGAGAAATTTATTTAGTGTTTTTCCACATCAAACTGAACCTAAATTTTTGATTCTGGCTGCATCTATCATTCTGGAGTAAATGGGCAATGATAAATATTTCAGAAATTCCAAGCCACCGAAACAATTCACATTAAAAATATAACATAAATGAGTTCTGTGTCAGCGGCTGAATCGATTCAGCAGTTGAGAAGAGAAGCCATTGACTAGAATTTCATGGTGTCGATTTACCGACTATTCACTGGTTGCAATGAAGCAGTAGCTGAAACGACGCACTGTCTCAAGTGATATGCAGCGAAAAGCTCATAATCATTATTGTTTCCATTGATGCAGACTTTGAATATGATCAAAGTTATTATGCCACATTCTCAGTAAGTGGATTTTTTGCTGCGTGGAACACATTCATGTAACGGGGCCACGACGTCTTGGGGGTCGGGATCTTTCATTCCCCAAAACTTTAGCGGAGAGGTCTCTGAAGGTAAATGTATTTTTGTAAATGTATTTAATAAAGTGTATTTTTGGCGCCAAAGGCCGAGAAAATTGACATTTTTGACCATTTTGTTCAAAAATTGACGATTTTCATCAAAAATTGGCATTTTTTCCGTATTGTTCCAACCAAAAGCAGGAGGGTCCCTATGACTACCATAGCTACAGGACTGGAAAATCTGGAGGGTCACAAATCTTGGAGTGTCGCCTCATACCTGTAAGAGGTCCGAATAGTTGGGGGGGGGGGGGTAAACACAAAATTTTGGGGGGGCGTTGAAAAAAGTCGAAAATTTTCCCAAAAAAAAGCACTTTTTCCGCATTTTTCCAAGTCGGGGGGGGGGGGGGGTTGGGTATAGGGTTGGCCAAGTTGGGGACGTCGCCCCAAACTCTTCCCAATTACAGTATGGGTCGCCTAATGACTAGCCATATAGCCGACGATTTCTGGGGAGGTTTATATAGCACTTCGCCCTTATTTAATGTATAGTAGAACATGAAATTTCAAACTTCGAACTCGCCTTGATATGATTGAAATGCACTCAAGAACCAATAATGACTAGAAATAATTCCAGGCATCAACGAAGTTGTCCAATTTTGAAGTTCTCAAATATTCTCAAAACTGACCATGTTTGCAATCTGTATGTCGTTAGTGTCGCCAACTTTTAATAGTCGACAACCATTCATTATAACATGGATAAAATATTTTCAATTCTTCACAACTTGTGATCGAAAGTGATAATTTTGGAAGCTGGAAGCAAATTCAGACTCCGATAATTCCAAAATCAGGTTGCTCAGTGATGAAAAATTTTCATTTTCATTCAAATAGTTCCCTAAACTCATTGGAAAGATTGAAAGTCCTGAAACATACGATAAGCTGAAAATGATTTCATCAGCATAGTTGATTCTAAAGCACACAAATTTTGCTTAAAGATAAAAATTTTCGCGTCGTTTTTGTCTTCCAAATTTTCTAAAGAGGTGAGTTTTCTAGCCTTTTAGAGACTAGAAAACTCACCTCTTTAGAAAATCAACAATATTGATGTCATCTCTAGCTTTCTACAAGTCATTGATTGTTTTATAAATTGATCTGATCATCAAATACCTTTAGACTCTTGCAGGTTGATTTTTTCGATTTTCGATTTGAACTGTATTAACTAACCACTTATGACTCGGATAAAGAGTTAAAGGTACAATGCTAGGCTGTACAGGCTTAAAGATGATCTAACGAATCTTCTTTACTGTCGTTAAACACAGATATCAATAAGACCGATTTTTGCTTGAATATTTGTCAAATTCATTTTTTCTTATTTTTTTAATTCAGAAGTTTCGGGAGCAATCTAAAAAATATTTTCTGTTGCTTTTCAGATGTAGTTAATTATTCATGTGTTGTGAGTGGCCAAAGCAGTCATATTAGAACTATGGCTCAGCAGGCTCAATGGGTTGCAGCATGCGGATGGAAGCTGTCGAAGGTTCTTACCTCCCTTCTGCAGACACTACAACGAGAAGACGTGCTTGCCGACGTTTGGTGAACCTTCAAAATTCGACCATGGATGCACACTTTGAGCGAACAAAGCAGCCAACAAAATTCGAACTGTTGCACAGTATTAGCAACTCTTTCTCATAGCTCAGTTGGCTAACTGCAAGGCTTGCAGGTTCACTTCCCGAATTGCACTTCATTTTTCTGCAGTTATCACGAGGAAAAGTGATTCACAACATCCGCGTTGGCTGGCAGTGTCCAGAACAGCGACCACAGCTCAAATTATTTCGCAGGGTTAGTATAAATTCCGCATGGTTCTGCTTGCTCAGTTGGTTGACCGCAATGTCCAATCTGTGCATCTCATTTTTATGCAGTCACTATCAAGAGGAAAGGTGAATCCCTACATTAATCCAGTGGCTCGGCGGCCAGCTCAATTTATTACAGCATGCTGCAAGGTACCGGGTTCGATCCGAGGACCAGATCTTATTTTTCTCAGGAAACGTGCTTCCTGACATCTGGTGTTACTCGACCGTGCTACAAACTCCACACTAGAGGGCTGTTGCCAGTGAGCAAAGCAGCAACTGCATCTCGAAACTTTGCATCTGGTTAGCACTTCTCAGTTGGCTCAGTTGGTTGGAGAATGCAGACATAAACTGCAAGGCCAGCTCTTGAGTTCGGTGTCTAATGTTTCTGCATCAAATTCAACCATGAAGAGACGTTGGGAGAAGCCAATGCAGCCATACCTGTAAGAGGTCCAGCCAGTTGAAGGGGGTAAGCCCGAGATTTTCGGGGGTCGAAAAAAGTCGAAAATTTTTCCAAAAAAGGCACTTTTTCCCCAATTTTTTCAAGTTTATGGGGAATGTTGGGTTTAGGTCTGACGACGTTGGGGGTCCCCCCCCACTTACAGGTATGAATCCAGCCGCTACAACTCGAACCATTTTGCGAGGTTATCACCCCTGGCTCCATTGTTTAGAGCATGAGGACAGAAGCTGCAAGATCCTGTCATTTTGTTCCGCCCGCAGTCATTATCACGATGAAACGTGTTTTACGGCATATGTTGGTGCTTGACGGTCCATCAAATTCGACCATGGAGGACATTGTGAACGACCAAAGCAGCCGCTACAACCCGAGCGGTTGCACCGGGTTAGCACCACCTCCCCATGACTGGGTTGCTTAGAGCATACGTATGGGAATTTGGGTGTCCTAGATTTGATCCATATCCTATGCCCGCATCCACGCCGGCAGTGCGTCACAAAAATAAAGCTCGGTGAGGGGTTCGAACCCTCGACCCCACACCGAGTATCTTCTGACTAGAAGACAGGAGCGCTAATAGCTGCACTTATGAAGTCACATGATGGTTCAGAAATTGTGGCTGTAGTAGAGGTGTGTGCAGAGCAGGTAGTGATGAACACAACATTTCTGGACTCAGCCTTGTGCAATCACCGGCACGAAATTATCATCGGATTCAGCAAAATCGATCAGTGCCAGACGTATTTCACACCCATGTGAAGCACTATGATTCAAGAAACTTTCCGATAACTGTAATAGAAAATAATTTACCAGCACCTTCGATTCAAAAATCAATTTTCATACTTTGTTTCATCAGAGTATTGTTCGTTGTATTATACCCCAAATTTGTCAATAACAAAATGTGATTAATCAAGTCTTGTGTCTTCTTAGTTAACTACTGTTTATTTCTTTTTTTAGTATCTTATTGATTTTCAAGCTATAAGATGTACATTGCTTATCAAAATTGGAAATTTTTCTAATTTTCGTGTGTGTATAATTCATTTCATGCACTCAAGCCGACTTGCTTCGAAATCAATTTCATTTTTTAGAAGCTATGTGACGGCCTGAAAGAATCAATTAATGTTGGAACTTCGGAGTCAGAGCCAAAAGTGAAGTATGGCAACACAAGCCAATGCACAATTATCTTTGAAATGAATTCAGTAAAACCAGACTCGAGTTGAATCAATATCAGCTCAGTTGCCATTCAGTTATCATTCATAGTTTCTGTTCTGTTACCATAAAGTTACCATTTGTAATTTCAGTTGTCAGTTACCATTCAGTTATCACTTATACTTTCAGTTCAGTTACTATTCAGTCAACATTTATACCTTGTTGTCAGTACCACTCAGTTATCAGTTATTATTCAGTTATCATTTACCATACATTTATCAGTTACCATACAGTTATCAGTTACTATTCAGTTATCAGTTACTAATCAGTTACCAGTTACCATTCAGTTATCAGTTACTAATCAGTTACCAGTTACCATTCAGTTGTCAGTTACCATTCAGTTATCACTTATACTTTCAGTTCAGTTACTATTCAGTCAACATTTATACCTTGCTGTCAGTACCACTCAGTTATCAGTTATTATGCAGTTATCATTTACCATACATTTATCAGTTACCATACAGTTATCAGTTACTATTCAGTTATCAGTTACTAATCAGTTACCAGTTACCATTCAGTTGTCAGTTACCATTCAGTTATCACTTATACTTTCAGTTGTTACTATTCAGTCAACATTTATACCTTGTTGTCAGTATCACTCAGTTATCAGTTATTATGCAGTTATCATTTACCATACATTTATCAGTTACCATACAGTTATCAGTTACTATTCAGTTATCAGTTACTAATCAGTTACCAGTTACCATTCAGTTGTCAGTTACCATTCAGTTATCACTTATACTTTCAGTTCAGTTACTATTCAGTCAACATTTATACCTTGTTGTCAGTACCACTCAGTTATCAGTTATTATGCAGTTATCATTTACCATACATTTATCAGTTACCATACAGTTATCAGTTACTATTCAGTTATCAGTTACTAATCAGTTACCAGTTACCATTCAGTTATCAGTTACCGTTCAGTTATCATGAATATTTTCAGTCCAATAACTATTCAGTTGCCATTCGAGTACTTTCGGCTCAGTTGCCATTTATTCTTTCAGTTCAATTAGAATTCAGTTACGATACTTTCAGTTCAGTTACAATTTCAAAAAAATTCAAACGCCGGTGATTTTGTAAATTTTAAATCATATACTGTAGAATTTTTGTTGAAACAATCCTAAAGGTCAGTTGGGTATGCTTACAATGCCTAGTCCAATTGAAGTGTTGTTTAACGGAAAGACGTAAAGGTTCGAAATGACACTTGTTTTTCCATCAATTTGCACTAAAAAATTTCTGAGGATTTCCTTCTTAATATTGATAATTTTTTTTTAATTTCTTTTTAGATTTTTTCATGGCATTTTCTACAACGAGAAAAATTTGAAAAGTTTTGGACATAAAGAAAAATCATTTATCCAGCCGTCGAGTCTTTGCAGCCGCTGAATTGGGGATCGGATTTTTACCAAAAACTTTCTGGAAGGGTTGATTCACCATTTCAGGAGATTTTCCCTTCATTTCTTTTTTCTTTTTGTTTTTTCTTATCCTTTTGTGGTTTACTTTATTTCATCTTTCTTTCCTTTTTCTTCTCTTTCCTTACCTACTAGATCATTTTTTTCATTTTTGCTGGCTTAAGACAGTAGCTGAACATCGTCGGGGGCAAAACTATGCCAGCGGCTAAATCAACGCTCCACATAAAAACCTGGGCCGGTTTCAACAAAAAAACTCAAGCTCCAGCTGAGCTGCAGCTTAAGCTGTAGTTCAATTCCGTATGTCATACCGTTACCGATGAGGTGCAGCTCAGCTTCAGCTTAACTCATACCATATCGAGAAATTTGAGCTGCGGCTGAGCTGTACCATCGTGGCAATGGTAAAGCACGTAGTCAAGTTACAGCCTAAGCTGCAGCTCAGCTGGAACTTATGTCTCTTTGATGAAACCCTCTTCTGATGACTGAATCAAACCATAGACTAAAAACTTTTGACATAAAATTCTTGCATGGGAAGAACAAACACTGATCTTGAAAGTTGAAACTTGAGATGAACTAATTCGATCCTCCATTGGGCCATAACTAATTATTTGAAAATTCCATGTCAAAAATATCAACTCAAAAATATGATTCGGGCAGGCGATATTTTTATTGCATATTTTCTCTGTTTTCTATAGGATATAAATAACAACATATAGAATCGGATTACTCGGACTGAAATTCTCTGCAGCAAAAAAAACAAAAATCATGTTTTCCATTCGTCGAGCGATTGCCTGTACCAGGTGATCGACAATAATGTAGTCCCGTGGACGACGGTACCAGGTAGGTATCCTATGCGTAACGCGAATCATTTTTATGGATTTTTAAGCAACGACAAAGAACGAGATGGCCGACGAATAAAAAAAGCATAACCAAAAAAACATTGGAATGCTAAATGTAGAATACGTTGATGAAAAATTAATCAAAATAAAACATAAGGCGAATTAAAAAATGAAAATAAGAAAATAAAAGATAAGGAAAAAAGAAAAAGAAAAAGAGTAAAAAGCATAAGTAAAGCATGTGAAATTTATGCAACAAAAGGTAAGAGACTTGACAAAACAAAGAATATCGAATGTACCAGAAAAAGAAAAACAGAGACAATCAGCTCAAAAATAGACGAAAAATAATAATATTAACGGTGAAAAGTGAAAAATATAGCAAAATAAAACAAAAAACGACGATTTACAATAAAAAATCTAAAACAAGAAAGAGAAACAAATTTGAGCGCAAATGTAAAGGCAAAGTTAATATAAATGAAAATGTAGAAGTACCAAAAAAACGAAAGTATGGAGAACCAAAAATGCAAAAATTCTAAAAAGAACAAAGACACTAAGAAATGGAGTGAAACAGCTAATGCAGAAAAATTAAAAGAGAAAAGCGAAAAAACGACGAGAAAGAGAAAAACAGAAAGGAAAAACAAAACGAAAAAAAGATGGAAAGAAAAAAAGGAAAGAAACAGAAAATATATAAAATACGACGCGAAAACCTCGAAATAAAAAATATAGCGATAAATGAAGAAGAAAAACTAATGCAGGAAAAAAATGAAAAAGTGAAACGGCAAGAGAGAAAAAACGAAAAAATGCAAACATGAAGGAACAAGAAAAATAGAAAAAGAAACAAAAGATATGGCATAAAAACCTGGAGAGAAGGAGGCATAAGTAAGAAATAAGGGGAAAATAAAAGAATGAAGAATGAGTAAAATTAAAGAACGCAAGGTCTGAAAGTGAAGAATATGCTGAAAACTGAGAAGTATAGTAGAAACGGTAAAAGAGACAAAAAGAAAGAAGAAAAATGAAAAGAAAAAAGAAAATAAATGTAGTAAGGGAGAAAACTAAGATGAATAGTAAAAGAAATACAGCAAAAACAAACAAAAAAGACAATAAAGATATGAAAAAAGGAAAAGGGGAAAGAAAAAACAATGAAAAGCAGTCAAAGAAACCATGTACAGACGCTGATAAAAATAATAAAAAAGGGACAAACGGAAGAGAAACTGAACAAATAAAAGATTAAACGTTGAATAAGACAAGTTCGAAGAATAAGAACAATATTGAGTTTATCAAAATCTTTCCTCTCCGCCTGCTTTTTCTGTCTCATCAGGTACTTGACAGTTTTGCTTTTTTCAGGTATAATATATATTTTTTATTATGTTTATAAGATATTTTTGTTTGGTAAGATTTATTTTCGGCTAATTCTGCTATGACACAGATATTTCCATCGTTTAATTTTTATTCTCATAAACTCATTGGTATAGACTTTTTTACTCGAAAAGTTTCTGAGACACACTTGGATAGCATGAAATATCAAAAAAGTACTTCATGTGATGAAAAGCTGACTTTACACTGCTTTAAAGTTACAAACTTTACACAAATTCGGAGCTGAATATTTCAGAAACCAGTCGTAAGAGCATTATCGCTGAGACGATCTATGGGATGCATGTTTTGCGTTTGAAAATGCTTCAGTGGTTGCTGGAATCGGGTACCAACTTTCTATTGTTTTGCAAATGTATGCAAATTCTAGTGTAAAGAAGGCCCACGAGGAAAATAGGTTAGAGTAACATTACTTCACTCGCTTTGGGCTGTGCCTCAGACTCTAAAAGTCAAGGATTGGCCGATTTTGGATCGACAGGTGTGTGCTCTTGTTCGATTCCATTACCTCAGCGTGCTGTTCACTGTAGCGTGTGGGAAATTTTTTCCTTCCAAGGGAGTCTTCCCTCGAAAATTTGTTTTCCGGGTCTAGTTGCATCACAATCAGAAGTTCAATTGTACGACTCGCGTTTCAAGTGGCTCAGTAGTCGCTTTTCACGGTTGGTCAAGTAGCTCAATAATCTTAGATAGACTGACATGGTGGAGATTTCCAGAAATATCGTTGCCATTAGTCACAAATTTCCTTTTCGAATAACAACCAAATATTTTCAATTTTTTGATTAAAATCAAAAGTCCTTTTTGACCATCAGAAAATCCAAAAGTGATGACCATACATGCGCATTGGGGCAGTTTGGGGAGTTTGACTCCGAGCAGACTTTGATTGACCTCCAGCAATGATTGAGAAGATGACGAGGGAAAATAAGCAAGAGGGAAGAAAGATTCTTCATGAAAATGAAAAAGATGCTGTAGTTTAAGAATTTTTCTCTACAAATCATACTTGATTTCAAAGAAGTAACATTAAAACTTTAAAAAGTGCTATCTAAGTCTTTCAATTTTTACATTATCTGACTGATATAGGTTGAAGGATGTGCTGCTTGGATGTTAGAAGACCTTTCTTTTTGTTATCGAGAAATAAACTAATGTCTATTAGACCCCTATCCTGGGTGACCCCCAGCAGAATTTCTATGCTGTGCATGTATGGTGAAAACCAATGAACTGCTATATTTTTGGCACACATTCAATTGGGGAGAAGTGCCATAAGATTAGCAACCCACAGGAATCGTCAGTCATATGGCTGTCCATATTGTGACATGTAACGGGGTCCTGATGTCTGGGGGGTGGAGTCGGGCGGTTTTTTTGGGGTCGGGGGGGGGGCACTGATTCCCAAAATTTTAGCGGAGGGGTCTCTGAAGAAAAAAAATTGATTTTTTCACAAAAAAATGCCAAAAAACGGTTCAAAAATAGTAACTTTTGTCTAAAAAATTGTAAAAAAGTATTCATAGTGCGGAGTGCCGAGAAAATTGACATTTTTGACCATTTTTGTTCCGAAATTGACATTTTTCATCAAAAAATGACTACCGTAGGGCTAGCAATAGGATGAAAAAATCTTGGTGTGGGGGGGGGGGGTTGCCCAATGGATAGCCATATGGCCGGCGATTTCTGTGGGGAGTTCGTATAGCACTTTCCCCAAATTACATGTATGGTCGTGACCCCCAAGATTTTCCAGTTTTATGGCTGAAATGGGCTAGTCAGGAATCCAATTTTTTTACTAAACAAATTTTTTTGGTAGAAAATAAACATTTTTTGACAAAACATGATCAAGAACGCCAATTTTTATATTTTTTAACAAAAATTACTTTTTTTGAACAGTTTCCTCTGATTCTTTAGGCGAAAGAACTTAAATTTTTCCTCTAATGACCCCCACCCCTAAAATTTTTGACAATCGATGATCCCATCCCATCCATAAATAGGTAGCCTGACCCCCAGACATCTGTTACAAATGTGATTTTTAGTTCTACCCTATAGTTCCTAATGGTCGTTTTTCGACCACTCCACTGGTCCAATTATTCCCGAGTTTTTCCTCTCGGAGGATTTAGTGGGGGGGGGGGGCTGATTCCATGCAGAAACGTGGCTGACCCCCAGCAGATTTTTTTGGAAATTTTCTGCATTTTTATAAGAAGAAAATGTAAAATAGTTGAAAACTATTGGAAAAAAAATAATTTTTTCCTGTTGAACCCAAAAGAACGCATTGAGAAACATCTAGAATTCTGATCAATTTTGACTGCATTTTCAGCACTTTTGAGAACAAAATTTGTGCCTGACAACCCGTGTCCCACAAATTTCTATTTTATCAAAGATTCAAACTTTTTGAAATCAAAAACCCACGTTTTTATCAGAAAAAAACTAGTATTTTCAGTGGATTTCATTCATCCCTCAAACTTTTTGAGGTAGTCATTCAACCCTACCCTAACGTTTTCTGAATTGCTTCACTTAAGAATATTACACCATGTATATTTGAGCGGCTGAATCGATACTCTATGTGAAAAAACAATGACCGAATTGATCCAGTGACTGTAACAATACAGTGGTTTAAATGATATTGCGGGATGATTCAGAACCCCCTGACCTTGCCCGACCCACCCCCGATCTTGGGGCTCATTACATGTATGGTGTAAAGTAGACATGCACGGCAAGAATTTTCCAGGGAGGCAGGTCTTTAGACTTTTTATCCAGGGGGTGGGCGAGCAAAAAAACAAAAAGAAGTTCTGCAAGCTTGTCTTTCATACAAAATATGCACAAAAATCATCAAAAATGCTGTCTTTGAAAAAGTTCAGGGGGGTGTTTGACGCTTTTTTTGGTTAGGGGGGGGGCGGCCAGGGTCTCAGGGAAGGTGGTTTACTCCCCATACGTGCATGTATGCTTGCCGTTCTTCATGTTTCCATTTGAGCTGAACCTATCTTGTCAACAACGATCACAGCCGTTCCGGAAATGCAGACCAGAGGCCCATTTCTGAACAGTGTCTTACGACATAGCTGCGTCATAAGACTTATATAACTTTTTCATGGTCAAGTTCAATTCTATGCTATATGAATGTCCTGAGGCATTGTTCAGAAAGGGGACGCGGGGGCAACTGCTGAGCCACGTAAGATGCAAACGCACATGCGAGTACTCCCCGCGCGCCTATGACCACGCAGCAAAAGCCAAAAAAGTGGTTCATTTTCATACACAATTTTTGCTTAGTGGAAAACTTTGAACTGTAAAATAATGTATTTTTTCGCGAGAATAAAAAAGACAAAATAATGCCCACAAACGGAGTATGCAGCAGTTTGGTTTGGTTTTAGGCTGAAACATTGATTCTACGGGTTTGTTGATCAATCAAGCATAACTTGACGTGCGTCATCAGGTTATTACTGTAGCTAGGGTAGGTTTCGTTGGGCGACTGCCCCTCCAGGATTTTCCAATTCTATGGCTAGCCATATGGTAGCCGTAGAAACACCCATACTTTTGACAGAAATATACTGAAAAATGTCAATTTTTGAACAAAAAATGGTCAAAAACGTCAATTTCCTCGGCGCTTCGCGCCATTAATCCAATTACTATTTTTTGAACCATTTTTCGCACTTTTTCGTGAAAATATCGATTTTTTTGCCTTCAGTGACCCCTCCCCGTTCCCCGGTGGGTAATGCTGAAAATTTTCAGAATTACTGACCCTCCCGCCCTAAAAGAGTGGCCCGAGCAGAGGTCCCCGAGGTCAGATTTTTCAAGTAAGGGTAAAATTGAAAATTTTTGTGGGTAGTGTAGCTAAACGTCTACTAAACACGTCATTTTGTCTCAAAATTAGGCAGCCAGTGATCGATTTAAAGGACTTTAGGCAGGGTTAATACGCCCCCTTATGCTCCTCCCCATGGGGCGCTCTGGGCCCGACCGCCCCCCAGACCTCGAGGCGCTTTACATGTATGCGTGTACATGAGAAAAATTTGGGGAATCGGTCACAAATTTTTTTTCAAGAGTGCCCAGAACTCAATCAAAACTGATCAGAATACTTGGAAATCGCTTGAGGTCAGGACACTCCTAACCCAACTGAAGATCATGTATTTCTCTGAGACTAAGGATTGTATAAGTGGGTTCATACGCTTACTTATACAGATGTAGACACCCGCATTATTACCGTAGGCGCCAAAAACAAACTATGGGGGTTTCGATCTTTCAAACCAACTTTCAATTTTTGTACTTTTTCCGTCACTTTCGCTCTCTTAGAAACCTTATTACTAGACTATTCTTATTTCATTTAATATTCGTCTGGACGTCTGCGAAAATGAGCTTCAAGTTCCATTCCATCGCTAGTCGCGTAATTTAAAGGAAAATTAAGCAAAAGCCAGACGTCCCTTTCGTTCGTCCACTCTAGCTTATTAAGCGGCCTGTGTCTGGACTGCTGCTGGTCCGACACGGGATTAACGAGGGAGCGAGCGAGAGCAAACGGAAGGGTCTAGGCAAGCTTTTAGCTCCCGTAAACACAAAGCCGAACTAATTTGCATAAAGCTCTTGGCACGGGCTGTCACGCGAGTTTCCAGACAAGTATGTATATACAGTAGGAGAGGACAGTACATCGCGCAATTAATTATGAGACAATGACGGATAAAAGCAAGCGTATTATAATTTTATACATAAAATGAAACACGACAAATTTGGCCGATTGCCACAATCTACCCCAGACACGAGCTTGTGCTTTGGCGCCAAAGCTGCTTTTTTTGACACAAGTTCGGATCTACGGGTTTATTGGAGCAAACTACGTACACTATATTATTGATGATGATGATGACCATACTGTGTAATATTCAATAAAGTAAAATTTCCTGAAAAATGGAACAATTCCAAAAATAGCAAAATGTTAAACGTCACCATATATATAGTCTAAAACTAAACTCTAGAGAATCCAGACACTTTATATTATATTCACACTAGAAGAGACATTTCGGGTAATGCGTATGCCTGGCTGGCACGCACAGAATCTGGACCACAAATACGGAAACGGCAGGGCGCATCTAGACATTCTATCTATACTAACCGCGCACCCCAACGTGGGCAGGATGGATGGGACGCCAGACGACAATGTCAATAATAGTTTTATTATTGACTGCACATACACATACATACACACTAGGCTGGGCTGGTTAATGCTGGAGCTATGCATCATCGGGTCGTGCCTGTGGGTGCCTGCGTCCATAGAACAAGAAAAAAAGGGTCGAAGAAGGTCACGCAGCATTTTCAAGGGTATGCGAAAAATTTGGCACCGACTATACATTCTATAATGCATACATCTTCAATGTCGCTTTTCGTCTGGCGAATGAACTCTGGTGTGGAAAGGTCGTCTGACTGAGAAAAATGAATTAGGCCGCACATGTAGTAGTAGTAGTTGAAAAAATGGAAGCATGGAAAAGAACAACGGTTTCAGTAACTTGAATGGCAGATGTCAAAAGTGATACTTGACAACGCAATCAGCAGCGAAAAAATTTCTGAGGCTACTCAACTCAAAACTCAACTATACATGTAATCGGGAAGTGTGAAGAGCACCTAGAATGGGCGACAGGATGCATGAACTAAAAACTAACCCAGCCCTTGAATAAAAACCAAGAGAAAACGTCGATTTTAAGGCTAAAAATCGTCAAATCCAAAAAATGTGAAAATGATACTTCTGAGAACACCATCCTCAAATGAGCTGAGTAAGCTAATCCCTCACGAAAACAGGTCCTCGAGTCCGCATATCATTAGATTACAGGTATGAACTGGATCCCGACAAAGTACGTCAAATGTTTGGATAATGATATCTGGAACGCGTTTCTTCCCAAGGTTAAAAATTACCCTTAACAAGTCCTAAACTATGCTTGACAGCAGACTGTTCCATAGGAAGGAGTGCGAGGTTGTTGTTCCCCATACCAAAGATCCTAAAATTTAATCATTGTGATGCCGATTTTGAGAAAATAGCGTATTTAGTGGATGTTTAGATGCCCTATACCCAAAAATGTGCCCGAAAATCTTATCTTGGCGATTTTTCCTTGATTTGGCAAAAGTTTGATATAAATATCCGATGAAAAGTTACTCTCAAACTTCCAACCTGATCATTTTTCTGTGTTATCTCGAATTTTCCTCACCTAACTCCTATTTTCGTTTTCGAACTGTTGATCGAAGTAAAATTTTGAAACCAGATGTTTTAGCGAATCCAAATGATACTTCGTGTTTCATTCTACTAAGTCTAGACAATCAAAAATCAGGCTAAAATGCAATTATATAGAATTTCGAAGGATTCAACGTCCATCTGATCATCTGGAATTTAACTGACTCATTACATCTGATGAATAACTGTTTTCATTTTCAAATGTATGCAATGGAAGTGAAATTTCGAAACTGGAAATTAAGCTAGTAGATTCATTGCGAGTCCACAAACAAATACCGTAGGAATACTGTAGAATTGGATTGATGATTCTACTAACTTACCGTACGAAGAAACTGAATATTACAATTGACAAGTCCATTCTCCGGCTTATCTAAACCGCTACACACGACGGCCAGATTAACCAAAAATGGAGATTGAGCATAATTTTTGTTTAAGAACAACCGACGACCAGACAACACACAATGAAATTAATAACAACAGGAGGCACACACTACTAGGCACGTTATCACTAAAAATAGAAAGTATAAATTGGATGTGTCAGAGGATTGGATTTTGAGACGCAAAACAAGATTCCAAGGCCCGGGGTTTTGATAAAAAGGGCGACAGAAAATATGAATGAAATGGTTTCGGCATAGCAATATAAAATATAGAATTCGACCGACCACCACCGTCTGGTCACTTCTAGAATGGTGAACAAACAAAAACAAGCCCAGACAGACTAGACGCGACAGGACAAATCCAAAACAATGCGCTCCTGTTTACTGAAAAAGGACATTTGCGGTGGTCTGGGTTTTCTCCTTCAATTGTGTGTGTGTGTGTGTGTCGTGTGTGTCCAGACATCGCATTTCCTCAGGGGGAGGAGGCTGCGCGAAAGAGACTAAATAACAACAAGGATAGAATATACTGTATGTACATGATCAGCACGAAAGATTATAATAATTCGTGCAGCAGCCAGACAGACACATCGAGAATAGACCATTCTCTCCAGAAACAAATAAGGTCTTATGATTTTATAGAATCCGAAGAGAACAGACTAGCAGAAACTTTATAACGAGCCGACTCGCCGTTGGCAACCTCGGTGACCTCGACTAGGTTAAAAGAGGAAGAGAACCTATAGTACAACAACAAAAATGCTCAAAGGAAGCAACCAACGCAACGTAATGAACGCCCCGAACTACACTTTTCTCTCCACTATATATTTGCATAGCAGTGCCAGTACCCAAATAGTACCCCGATATATCCCACCAAATTGTGTATATATATATATATTATATTACCTTGGATGCGAAAATTTTTCTCATTTTCTTTCCTCCGACATTATTATTGAATTACCCAGTCGACTGTCCGAGCCAGTCGCCGACGTCCACAACGACGGCGCGAAGGACATTCGGAAAAGAGAAAGAGAGTGAGAGGGTGCCAGGCACGGACGCCTGGCACCGCACCAGGGGAAGAAAATGCGCACACAACACACACAAACACGAACTGCAATTACCAACACAAATAGGAAGGCATTTAGGTCGAAAATTGAAAATTTTCGAGTAATTGAAAGAATATTTTGTAGTAGTACTGTACAAGTTGTATAATGTACAAAAGTATAATTTGGCGTCTGCTACGCATGGTTGATGAATTGATGCTCATTCTTATTCGATAAGAGAAAAATCTTTTTGAAAGCTGGGTGAGTGATCTGAGGTTCAAGGTGCATTATTTGATGGATATACTGAGGAAAAAATTGAATTCAGCGTTTTTTAGCCACTATATCAATTTTCAACCGTTTGAATTCCACACCAAAAGCTAAAGAAGCTGCGTTTCCAGGAAAAGCCGAAAAAATTTCCTGGACTATAATTTTATATTCTGTTCTTTGATAAATTCGTCATCACCAATTCTTTCATTAATTTTAGATACTAAATCACCACTGACGTATATTATCAAGATCATACATGTACATAGGGGTGTAGGGGGTTAACCCCCTTACCTGAGACCCTAGCCACCCTCTGGCCAAAAAAATCTCCTGAGCTTTTCCCAGGACAGCTTTTTTGATAATTTTTGTGCATATTTTGTATGAGAAACAAGCTTGCAGAACTTTTTTTGCTTTTTTGCTCGCCACCCCCTACCCCCTGGATAAAAAGACCAAGGACCCTCCCCCTGGAAAATTCTTGCCGTGCTGTCTGTGGCTGAATCGACATGGTAACTGAACTAGCACACAATCATCTAAGAATCCGTCTAAAACTGGTGCAGGGTCAGCACCAGCGTTACAGAAGATTCAGCCACTGAGCTTTTTGGCCACTATCTCTACTCCGCCATCTTATTTTGCTCATTTTTTTCTCAAAATTTCCCATGTGTAATTCTTAGCTTCAAAAAATTAAAATATCGTCCAGAATAACAGAGCTCCGCAAGGTTAGACTTTTCAGGTAGGTGCGAAGTTGAAAATTCGTGGGGTACTGTAGCTGAATGTCCTCTAAACACGTCATTTTGTCTCAAAATTACGCAACTAGTGATCAATTTTTAGGATTCCAGGTAGCGGTAATACCACTCTCATACTCCTCCCAGTGAAGCAGTCTGCTTCGGAAGTATGTATTTGAAAATGCGCTTCAACTAGCCCACCTAAAACATAACTTCAAAAGTTCGGAAAAATCAAAAATCTACGTTTTCAGCGAGAGTAAGCATTTCCCTTTTGATATAATTTTTTTGGATTATAGATTTTTCCAACCTCAAGCATTACTTAATTAACTTCTGATCTTGTAGCCGGCATGTATTTATGATTATTTTTACATGCGGTGGCTGAATGGACTCAATGGTGAAATGGTGCAGTTAGCTGAAACGATACTCCATGTGAAAAGAAGAGGTTGAAGTGATTTAGTGGCTAGAATGACACGGCGGCCGAATCGACATGAGGCACGCAATCGGAAAAATTGGCCACTTTTTGCAACTGGATATCAATTCCGGAAATAGGAGGCTGATTGAGCGTCAATCAGGACCAAAACGATCAGATCACTCAGCCCACAAGTAGTCACACTGATGTCCGGGTGTCCCGTATGGTTGAGCTCTGATCGGCGTGGTCATATTAATATATCGCCTAGTGGGGATTGGGGGTTTTGTACTCAACCAGAAAATGTTTGATACATATATGCTATTGTTTCACTTTTCAAACACCTTGGGTATCATTCGATATATCTTGTTGAAATCAATTCAGAAACATGATTTTAAATTATGTATCTCAATTTTGGTTAAAGTTCGACTAAAACTTGGTCGACCACTCTGAAATTTTCATCGCTGCTGATATTCTCACTTGACCCGACACTGACCAATAGTGCGAGCTACGACACCACCAAGGAGTCTCGTGAACAAAGTAAAAAATGGAGCAAGGAAGAATCACTTGATTAATTACGGCATCAAAAGATATTTATTTTACCTTTGACTAGTTTTTTAGTATATGAAATTGGAGGGGAAGTGCTATAGGAACCCACCCTCTGGAAATCGTCGGCCATATGACTAGCCATTGGGGAAACTGCCCCCCCAGGATTTTCCAATCCAATGGCTAGCTGTATGGTAGCCGTAAGAACCCCCATACTTTTGGTCGGAAAAACACTTAAAAAAGTCAATTTTTGAACAAAAATGGTCAAAAACGTCAATTTTCTCAGCGCTTCGTGCCATGAATAGATTTTTGCGGTTTTTTTTTCAACAATTTTTTCAACTATTTTTTGAATTTTTTTCCTGAAAAAATCAAATTTTTTTTTCCTTCGGAGACCCCTCCCCCAGAATTTTGGGAATTACTGACCCCCGGCCCAGAAAAATTGGATCGACCCTCCCCCAGACCTCGGGGCCCCGTTACATGTATGTTGTTTTTTGGTGACCCTTGGACGGCTGGGCAAAGAAGTTTTATTGTGCGCCAATCACATGAGGTTTTATTCAATATTTATATCCCCTCCATCGCGATAAAGATTTTATGGCTGGTACAAAACACCCAAAAAAGAAATCATGACTCCAGAAAGAATCAATGGTTAAGATTTCAAATCGGGATCATTACTTGATCAATGCCAGGGAACGAGATTTCTGTAGTTCAAGTGTGGCAATTTTAGGCCGATGTAGATTTCATTTGTCTATAATCCAAAAAAGAATATCGACGAATCAGGCGAAATGTTTGGCGATGACAGTCCACCCTGTTTTAATGTTCCACTGAACATTGGAGTAAACTTTCAATTTTTTCCAGAACGTTAACAGATCACATTTTGGTCATCAATTCTTGTCAGGCGCCTTCCAACCTTTGACTCAGATTTTGTGTCCCATGATGCATAGATTTTGGGTAACGATTGTGCATCGATTCGGCTTCCGTGTCTTTTCAGGATACTGCAACACTTCAGCAACTGAATCGAGTGTCTTTTTCCCTAGTCTTTTCGAAGTCAAATGTTTTACAAAAAAACCCGTTTGAGACAGGTCAATGCTCAATTTCTTTTCATGTTTATCATTCTCGAACACTTGTGCAAATTAGGACATGAAAAAGACGTTACGTAGGTGCACCAGTTGCAGTCCCTTGTAGAGACAACGCTCTTGTATTAATCATTCGGAAGGCATGTTGTTTATTGTGTCTTTTTGTATTTCGTCATTGCGCAAGGTAATTTCTAGAAAATATGTTGATAAATGACAAAAATGAAAAATCAATCATTTCATGGAGAAAAAAACCTGGTGACTGAATACACACAAGTGGCTGTATTGAAACAAAAAATCATGTCTGGATCCCTCAGACCCTAAAAAGCAGATCACAAGGTTCGGGTTAATTTTCAGACTATTTTCAGCATGATGTATGCCACAATAAACATTCCACCTGCGAGGCTGATTTTTTTCCGTGTCTGCAGGTTCCCACACCGACCATTTTCGTTGGGTCTTGGTCGAAATGATCACGCCTACACCAAACCTTGGTGCTGCGGTATCCCCCAGGAGTCCTTTGGGTTCAGAAAGCCATCCGCCAGTTGACACCGCTTCATAAATGATATATCGACTTGCTGCAGGAAGATAGTGTTCCAAGTCTAAAATTCAGACCGCGGGGCGCCGCGACTACTTAAACAATCTGCCACTTTATAAGTGGGCGAATAAACGAGTGGGTAGTCAATAATTCATGCGAATGTTCATTTGCATATGAATACGGATACTCAGCGTAATCGCTCATGGAAAACCATGAAAAACAACGACGTCATACAGCAGTCTAAGTAAACATGCTGTTCAAAGGTCAAAAATTTTTCAATGCTAGACAGGGAATTACACCTGAACAACAGTTCGTACCAGGGCGATTCAATTTCACTGCTAGACATTCCTGAGCGGTATCCTAAGATATGTCTCCAACATTGAAAATGATGTTTTATGACACACAGCAGTGTCTTAAGACATTGTTCAGGAACACTGCACCAGTTTCCATTCCATGCTAATTTCAAGAATATTTTGATTCTGGAGGAGCCAGTTATCCACAAACCAACTTTCAGTCGAAAAAACTTCGTTGCCAAGTTAGTTTTCAGTACAACAGCACGGAAAATATTACTCAAACTTTAAGCCCCTTAACTCCACCAAAAATAGAAATATACCAGTTTAAAGCATGTTCATGGAAATATATCAACAAGATCTATCGAATGATGTCCAACTTGCTACATTTTGAAACGAAAATTTCATAGTCGTGACCATATATGCACGGCAAGAATTTTCCAGGGAGACGGTCCTAGGACTTTTTATCCAGCGGGGTTGGAGAGGGGTAGGTGAGCAAAAAAAACAAAAAAAAAAGTTCCGCAAGCTTGTTTTTCATACAAAATATGCACAGAAATCATCAAAAAAGCTGTTTTGGGAAAAGTTCAGGGGGTGTTTGACGATTTTTTTGGGACAGGGGGTTGCCAGGGCCTCAGGTAAGAATTTCATTCCCCTACCTAACCCCCTGTGTGCATGTATGGTCGTAGAGAAACAGAATTTATGTTTTCTAGCAAGTAAATCATAAATACTGCGCAGTAAAGCAATCAATACATGTAATGGGGGAGGGAAAGTGCTATGGGAACCCCTCAGAAATCATCGGCCATATGGCTAGCCATTGGGCGGCTCCACCCCCAGGATTTTCCAATCCTAAAGCTAGCTATATGGTAGTCATAGGGACCCCGATACTCTTGGTCGGGAAAATACTGAAAAATTACCATTTTTTGTCGAAAAATGTCAATTTTTGAACAAAAAATAGTCCAAAACGTCGATTTTCTTGGTGCTCGCGCCATGGATACATTTTTTAAGGCTTTTCAGACAAAAATTATTATTTTATGAACCGTTTTTCCAATTTTTTTGGTGGAAAAATCAAACTTTTTTCTCTATGAGGCCCTTCCACCAAAATTTGGCGGAATTAGTGACCCCGACCCCAAAAAAGCCGTCCCACCCCTCCCGCAGCTCCCCCAGACCTCGATGCCTCGTTACATGTATGAAGCAACCACTTGATCTATAGTCTGGTTTTCTTGAAATGCTTGTAAATAATAACAGCGAAAAGCAAGTATTTTATATTTTTACAATTTTTCGCTGAATTATATGTCATTCAGGACTGAAAATTTCTCAGTTTACTCAACCAGCAACATTTTTTTTAGAAAAAATCTACTGTAAAAGCTTGGTGTGAAGGATGCGGACAACACTGCTAGTTTTTGCCACTTATCTGTTTTACAAGCATTTTAGAACAAACAATACAGTGCTCTGTGAAGAAATAAAATCAAAATTTGAAAAAACAACACTTAATCAGTGGTATCAAAAAAAGGTTCACTACTAGAAATAAAACCTAACCGTGCTAGCGCCCAGCAAGCAAAATCCTCAATCGTACGAGCAGGCAATCTATATGCAAATTACAGTGCTGTTCGTTCGCCTGTATAAGTTGTTTATGAAAAATAAACATTGATGTTGATGCAAGAACAGCTAGCTTCGACAAAATCACATGACGTATGGAAGCTAAACAAAGATCATTCGACCAAAAAAACGCGTGACAAACGTAAAAACAGTGCAATTTCTTCACACAGGTTCAAAAAGTATATATAAAAACAATTAAAATTGGATAACAGATTTTGTGTATCAGCTCCTAATCATACAAATTGCGAAATTTATGATTTTCACATATCGATACTTTTTCAGATCAATAATTCATCAAAAAATTGTGAATTTTGAAAGTTTTATAAAATTAATTAATACAGCGTTACTTCACTTCACGAAAATGTTGAGGTTCTGGCAGGTTTTGACCATTTGAAGAATTTTTTCAAAACACATCATGGATTTTTTTAAATTCTATACGGCTGAATTTACAATATAGGTGTCAGGCATTTGATCATTTTAAATTCAAATCAAAATTGACATTTAAAATACGGAATTTGCAATTTTCACCGAATAAATAGGGTCAAAGTTCAAGTTTTTTAGAGTGAAATTGATAGTAAGCATCAAATCAACATAGTATGTGACTTTTTATCAAATTTTAATCATCCATTATAACTCAGTCAAAAATGGGGATAAAACATTTTGATACGTGTTTTTGAGTAGCTTTTAATGAGACCCATTATTGATAGATGAATTATTGTAACTCCATAAATCAGAGAAGGAGGAGGTCAGATCCTATTCAGTTATCCTCTAACACAAGTTTGAGCGGTACAAAAATTTTGACTAACCGTAGTTCCAGGTGACCTAATCTGCCTGGCCGGTATCAGACTCATTATGGTTCATCCTAAAGGGTACTCCATTGTCGGATATGCGCGGCACGAATTCTCAGGAAGGGGCGGCCCTTGGACTTTTTATCCAGGGGGTAGGGGGGTCATCGAGCAAAAGAAGCAAAGAAAAAGTTCTGCAAGCCTGTTTTTCGTACAAAATATGCACAAACATCATCAAAAAGCTGTCTTGGAAAAAATTCCGGGTCGTGGTTGACGACTTTTTTGGCCAGTGGGGTGGCCAGGGTCTCAGGTAAGGGGGCTTGCTCCCTACCCCTCCCACTATGTGCATGTATATCCACTGTGCTTCCCAAAATCAGGCCATGAGTCACAAGTATGCAGCGTTAAAGGATGATGATTCATTATACTAGAATTAAGGCTGAGACAGATTAGACACCCGAATTAGGAAACCAGATCACTTGACAGCACATCGACATACTGATACTGAGTGTTTGTCGGAGAAAAATGCGATCTAGAATCAAAAGAGTGTATTCTGTTATAATAGAAGTAAGCATCAATTCCACACACCTAAAACACCACACAGCCACAATAAGAGCGGTTTTATAATGATTATTCGCCGACGGCCTATTGTCGTCAATGGCACGCCCACCACTACCGAGAAATGCCCCAGCATGACTCATACGCATACACATGCGTCTCATGGAAAAAAGAGCTCCGACAAGCAAGGCAGACTATACGTAGTGACGTTTTGCGTGGATTTACAAACTTCAGGCCTGTTTTTTCGTGTTCCTACTCAGGATAAATATTCATGTGCATTCGGTCATAATGAGCCGAATCATGTTTGCTCATCATCATCATCATCATCATCATCATCATCATCATGGAAAAAAGTGCACGTAGCTTGCTTTACATACATGAGCTTTTCACTAACCTGACTAGCTGCAACGTTTTGCTACGGTTTGGCGCAACGAGTCACGCATCGAATTCTAAAACGAAAAAAATTGAATATCATCATTCTTTTCTGGGGGGCATAGTTTCAACGAAACTTACTGTAGTGATGTATAAGGCCAGACTCCCGATCTCATAGAATATCATGGAGAAATAACGCCGCCGATCTTATTATTCTATAAACAAGAAAAATGTACAGCTGTTTTCTGCCTTTTCGAACGCATCGCCTCAAAAAACATACAGTAAAAGAGAAATTGAGAACGCCACGAGCGATAAAGAGATGGTGTTGCTTCAAATATATGCTCTAACCCTTGTTTACTCCGATATGAAGCGGCAGCCCCGAGCTAATGATATGTTTTGCGTCGTGCGAAAAAACTAGCTAGAATGGAAAACTAGTTACTTCATCGCAACACATTTCCAGACCATAAGGGCTAGAGACTAAATCGAAAAAGAAAATTGATAAACATCGAGGGGTTTTGTTGGAAAAAAGAAAACAAAAAGTTCTATAGTAACATATGAATCGATGAAGATTGCGCTTCGATTTAGAAAGTAGGCTCATTTGAGCTACCGTATCAAATCAGCGACTGATTTGAGCCACTTTTTCGTGTCGACGTCAACTGCTGCATTGTACTGCACAATGTGTCAAAGGCAATCCAGGGGCACCGCAGCTACTATCACTGGCCACTCCAGGCCTGAGGAAAAATGGTCAGGTTCGGTGCACCATAAAACATTCCTTTCCCATTGGATGAAAATGGGTTCACTTGAAAGGGGCATGACGTCGTAGGGACTCCTAGATGGGGCCCTAGGTCTTGCTTCAACCAAAATCGGGGTATGAGATAGAGCATTCTCGAAGGTTTTAAAACACCAGTCTGATCCTCCAGTGGTCGACCGGGACGGCCCGTCCCAATCCCAGTCCTGGTAAAAAGATGTGCAGGGACGAGCCCGGAAAAAATTGGCGATTTTGTGAAATATGAACTGAAGAATAAACATTTAGACATACTTTGTGGCTTTTGATAAATATACTGTAGCTTAATTTTTCAAGTGAATCAACCTGATTATTTTTCTTATTTTTCTCGGATCTATGTGAACTGTTGCACAAACCGAGATATCGCAAGATATTTTTCAATGACAATTATTGTCCCAGACACCAATCCAATATATTTTCATGGAGTGCACCAGAATGAGTTACCTCACTTGTCTAAGATTTGTATTTTCCAGCAACTTGAGTAATTATTGTTGAGTTTATCCTTCATTCAGTTGGAAATGAAATTTTTGCGCCCACCATGCAGCAATGTTGCTAGTGAATGGGAATTTAGCACGGCTAGTGATATCGCGAATGTTGAGCGTAATCAATTGAATTCAGAAAATATTAGCAAGTTGATATTTTCGAGATATGGTTTTCATGCTATTGGATACAATACTATTAATTTGAAGTGATTTTATATTCTCTTGAAATTTGAATAAACTTTCTCTATTCATATTGTTCTCATCAAATAATTTTATGCATCAAATTAGTCAATATATTTAACATGTTAAATTTCAGGGTGCGCTTGTCCCGGTCCCAGCTGCATGCTGGCAACTTTGCCACTGTTTCCATCCCAGTCCCCGTAAAATTTTTGCCGCAGTCGATCATTGAGTCTCCTGGGTGATAGTGTGCTGGTTCGACCATCATGTTGCTTCAGCCACCGAAACAATTCGGCCACCTTTTTTTCACATGGAGTATCCATCCACCATGATATTTCATCCGACTGTATCATTTCTGCCACTATATATTAGTGTGATTTAGGATCAGAAATCAGTGAAAGAATTGTGAATGAAAAGTTTATCAAAAGAAAGAAAATTATAGGGTAGTGAACTTTTTGGGTATGGAATTCAAATGGTTGTGAAGGGCGGGGCGAACAGTTATCTTTGAAAACACGAATCAATCAGAGTTACGTGGGTTTATTCCTTCCTAACTATTCATTTTGCCAATGTGTCGTAACTAATTCGAGGTGTGTGCTGAAGTGGCTGAATTGAGACAGTGTGTGGAAAGCCTCAGCGGATCCCACCAGTGATTGGATCGACACTCCATAATGTGCTGGCTGCATCAACAGATGGTTGAATATACACGGTGTCTGAATCGTTCAACATTCCTCCAGGACGATGCCGTAGTTGCAACATTGGAGCATGCTCCAGAGCACCACACAGGAGTTCTTCCAACAAGGATGTCAGAAACAGATGTACGTGGTTAGGAAATCAGCGTTGGACGGACTCCATGGCGACGCCCCGCTCCTACCTTGGCCAATGTAGGGGTATGAGCTTGGGCAACACTCAAGAGTTATTCTAACAAAGATGTCGCAAACAGGGGTCCATGGCGAGAGGCACTACCCAGGAGCTCTTCATCACTGATGTTTGCAGAAGGAGTGTCTGGTACGACCATCAGGTGCTCAAATAAATCCTAGATTGCCCTAGCTCTCATTTTGGTCCATGCTGAGCTAGGTTTTGTGGTTGCTGTTAAAAATTTTCTCAAAAGTCAATATATGGGAAAACGGATCGTTTTAAGGCAAAATTTCTAATCTTTTGCTCCAGAAGTCAGGAAAATCGTTTGAAAATCAGCAACTGTGATGAAAATATCTACCAAATTTTTATTTATTGCCCGAAACACCGAGAAAATTCCCATTTTTTAACATTTTTCTTCAAAAACGACAAAACGAGCTGCATGATTGGCAAATTATAGGGGTCCGCTAGCCAAGCACCAACCCAAAAATGATACATTGCAGCAGAGCCGATCATTTCCTGTTTTTGCTAGCAAAACTAACAGTAAAGATTCTATTTTTTGAAATTTTACAGAATGACCTAGGTGATATATAATCAATGATTTTTCAAATTCTTTAGGAATTATTTGTTGACAGATAATAGAGCAATGTAAATTATAATGAAAATTTTGTCTATGCAACTTGATGTTTTCAACCAGCTAGGCGATATTGTGTCAACTTGCTCCCTTGTGAGTGGGCCACCTGAGTACTGAAAACTTTAGCTATTGTGGTTCATTCCTTAGGTAACTCGTTCATTCTAGTTTCTAGCTTTCAAATCATAGATTCATTATTCATAGTATCTACAATGGACCACTTATCTCTAATCTCGCACTTAACGAATCATTATTAAGCAAGGAAAAGATCAGTAAAATTTGGTGTTGTATGAAGGTCACTATATAATTAATTCAAAAAATTTTGCTCACAGAGTTTTAAAATTTGTCCTTGGTCCTGATTAACAGGTAGTATGGAGTCGCTTTTAATCTGCAAGAGGTCAAAATAACTATACATGAATGTGGAGTTATACAGCTCCAAGTCAGAATATTAGAGTAGGAGATGGCATCATGTAATTTTCTAGAAAACATTTTTGAACCTTGTAAGCTTGCTTAAATCACAAGTCTGTAAGTCTGTAGTGATTCAGCGACCTAGCCAATGTTTTAGTTCGGAAATCAGAGTTTTATCTTGAGTGTTGATTCGGCTACTGTCTCAATTCAGCCCGTTTTTCTCTATGAAATAATCAGGTTTTCAGTTTTAAGTTATTCGCCTATTTTTCAAAAATATAATATTCCTCCGGTTTTTGAGGTCCACAAAAAAGACAATATAGCATAAATGGAACATTTTAGGGTGTTTCATTTATACGTTATACACACATTTACAATTATATGTATACATATCTAGAGTGGCTAAAGCGACTCAGTGGCTCAAATGATCCAGTTGACTGGAACAGTTTGGTAGCTAAATCGATACTTCACGTAAAAAAGTGAATCAATTCAGTGACTGAAATGAATACAAAGTTTTATTTCCAGAAGCATTAGATATCTAACACAAAAAATCATGTCTTATTTTTCATTTATTTCTTTTAAGTTTATTAAATTGATGGAAAACTAATTAATCCATTGAATGAATAAATAAAATAAATTTAATTTAATAAAGTCAAATAAATTGAACAAAAGTCAAATAAATTGAATAAATTTAATAAATTAAATATATTGAATTAAAATAAATATATTGAATTAAATTAATTAAATAAATAGCTGCTAATCAATATTCAATGGAGCAGATAATCACAAAAAATTTTAACTTTCTTGTTCCACATAAACTGATTAAATTTTTTCCTTAGTTTCTGAAGAGGTACTATTTATCGATTCGAGATTGTTAAAGAGAAAAATGGAGAAGTCATATAATCGATCAGAAAATTTTTGTTTAAATGCAATATTTGAAGGTATTATAGCCTTTTTTATAAAATGCTTACAAACTTTAAAATAAGGAAGATAACATCTTTAAAATCCGTTTGCTCAAAGTTTTTACTGTACAATTTTTCGCAAAAATGTTTTTCAGGGGTTAATTGAGTGTAGATCGCAGAAAAATGCAACACCATGTCGTGTGCTGCTAACTAACAATAATTTGATATTCCGGTCATCATTTGCGTTCAATAGCAGGATTACTTTTAGTATCATGACGTTAAAATTTCATGCATGTTCGCAATTTCTTTACCCTGATTCCAGAAAACAGAAAAATTCAAGTTGAAATAACTCTGAAGATTTTATATCTAAAAGAAAAAACACTCAATGATATCATTATCTATGAAGATTAAATATTAATCAGTTTTGTTTATATTTTTTCTAGATTTTATATTTTATATTTTTTCTAGATTTTATATTTTATATTTTAGATTTGATTTTTATTTTTTTCAGATTTTATTCTTTATTTTTTATTTTCTGAAAGCGACAAATTTTCAACGATGATTGTCAAAAGTGAAGATTTCAGCTAAGAAATTTAAGACTTTGACTGTTTACTCGGTCCGGTTTTCATAAGTGATAAAGTATTTTTACAGTAATAATAAAAATTACTGAATTTTCGAGGAATGAGGTCAAGTTGCAGATTTTAACTCGATTCCTCGATTAGATTCTTTATTGCCGACAACTCGGAGAATTAGCAACTCAACATAGGTTTTTCCCACAATTATGTTGATTTTTTTGTAATAATTTTTGATATTTGATAATAACCGAAATTTTCAAAAAATAAGAATTTTTCATCATCATTAACATTCAAAAAAAAATTCCAAAGAGTCGAAACTTTGGAATCGCCAAATTTTAGTCATGATTAAAAGTTCCAAAAAAATTTCTGTTCCTGACCAAGATCTTCAATTATAATGATGATCCAAAATTCCAAATAGGTATCAAAATTTTGTATAATGATCAGTTTTTTAACGATCAAAATTTTTACTCTTCCCTGAAATTTCGATCCTGATAAAAATTTCTAGAAAGTTAAAATTTATAATCATGATCAAAATTTCTAAATTTTTTCTTTTTTTCGATATTTGATGAATTCTTTTTTCGTTCCATATTCTTTTCTAAAAGTTTTCAAATTTTTCATATTAATTTTGAAAAACATTAGGCATATATATAATAATATGATAACATATACATTCAAAGAAGTCGAACAATCGAGAACACAAAAAAACGAGTCAAAAAAAGGAAACAGTTGAACAATCGAGACAGTCGAAAATTCCAGATGGTCGAAGAATCGAAAGAAATTTTGGTTGATTGGCTGGAGGTCTTAGTCGGATCGATTTTTGGACCATTATTTACAACCTAAATTACAGTATCAAGACGCGTCACTAAAACGGGAGACATTAGGATGCAGAAATTATGACGCAGAAAATTAGGACGCATACATTAGGACGCAGCAGAGTAGGATGCAAGACATTAGATCTCAAAAGTAAGGAAACCACTGGCTTAGGCTTTAACTACATGTTCTTAGGGAGGGAGGCTTGCAGAAGGCCCTCCTGATCCCCCAGAATTGCAACTTTTTGGGAAAATTTCTAACTAGGTATTCAAAAAAATTTCTAAACATAAAATGTCGTGAAATTTCTCAACAATTTAATAAAAAGTACCATTCTGTGCATTGACAATCACAAAATTGTTCAAAAATACAACAAATTTTCGACTGTAAATATGCTTTTTGGGGAAATTTCGTGTGAAAAATTTTGAAATTTCTTAGAAGACAGTCAATTTTTTCCAATTGTAAATAAAAGAGCATGCTGAGAAACGGTTAAAAAAGAAGTTTAAGAGCAATGTGATCATTTTCGGCTGAGTTCTGAACGCTTGATTTCGACAAAAAAACTAAAAATGGCGTGACTTCCAAAAAATTTTCAGGAAAATTGGGACAGAGGTAAGATTTGTAAAATGTTAAAAATTAAGGTGGAAGTCCCGAAATCGGCGAGAGCATACATGTAACGGGGCCCCGAGGTCTGAGGGGGGAGTTGGGCGACTTTTTTTGGGCCGGGGTCAGTAATTCCCAAATCTTTGGAGGGGGCAGGTCTCAAGAAAAAAGATCGATTTTTTCAATAAAAGTCCGCAAAATAGTTCAAAAAATGGTAATTTTTTGTAAAAAGACCGGAAAAAATGTATTTATGACACGAAGCGGCCAGAAAATTCACATTTTTGTTCAAAAATTAACATTTTTATCAAAAAGGACATTTTTCAGTATTTTTCTGACAAAAAGTATGGAGGATCCTACGGCTACCATATGGCTAGCCGTAGGATTGGAAAATCCTGGGGGGGGGGGGGCGATCGCCCAACGGCTAGCCATATGGTCGAAGATTTCTGGGGGGATTCCCATAGCACTCCCCCCAATTACATGTACGGGCGAAAGGCTTGCCAAATCCTGAATAGGGGTCGCCGTCTATCACCCTGTACATCATACATGTAATTGCGGGGGAAGTGCTATGGGAACCCCTCAGACATCATCGACCATATGGCTAGCCATTGGGCGACCCCCTCCGTAGGATTTTCCAATGCCATGACTAGCCATAAGGTAGCCGTGGGAACCCGCATACATTTTGGTTTTGGAAAATAACTATAGAATCGGGGACCCGTACTTTCTACAGCAACGGTTAAGCATATAGGCGGTTGATAAAGGGGGCGTGGTTAAATATCGGCCATTACCTAGCACTTTTTAATGCAAGGATATTTTTATCATGTCTCAGATTCATAGACCTAAGACCGCGTTTAAAGCAGTTGAACGACCAAAGCATGTCTTATTAGGCCTCTTAAGACAGATTAATTATATTATTAACTTCAAACAAAAGTACGTCCACTTTCCAAATGCCTAATTTGCATAATCAATCTGAAGATTTTTCTACTAATTTTATATTAATTTGCTGCATATTGTTCATGGGCGAGTTCGCAATTTTTCACTGATGGAATGAGTATTTTTTGCATTTAAACTGTACAACAAATGGAAAAGTCGAAAAGTAAAGGTACAATACCCACATTTCGTGTGTTGTATTGCCAATTAAGAGGAAGCCGATTGTATGCCATTGCTATATCAGATGTAGGAGGAAAATCAATCGATTTAAAAAACAATGGCTGATACAAAGGAAAATAAATATCAAGGGACGTAAAAATATCCATTTGATCAGAAAAAATGACTGAACGGTTTTTCAGTTCAAAGAATGCTCCATATATTGCAGATGCTTTTCTTTTCATACTTTTTCTTTTTTACTTTCCCATGCCATGACTAAACGTTTCCGCCTGGAAGAATTTCCTGCACGACTTCCGAACTCTACAATATACATTATTTAGCTTCATTCATTTGAAAAAAAATTCAAAGGTCTAAAAAAATTAACAGAATTATCCTGGCAAAGACAGTATTAATCTGCATTTGAAAAATGAAAATTCCAATTTGTGTGTGACGAATCGAAATAATAATTATATTACGTAATCAACAAAGAGCACGCAAAAGGTGATAGGTACCCAAACGAGAGTATGCTAAAAATAGAACCAGACTTGCCGATATTTAACCAAGCCCCCTTACTAACCGCCTATATGCTTAACCGTTGCTGTAGAAAGTACGGGTCCCCGATGCCGGAACTCCCATACTTTTTGTCGGAAAAATACTGAAACATGTCACTTTTTGAACAAAACATGGTCAAAAACGTCAATTTTCTCAGCTCTTCGCGCCATGAATACATTTTTTCAGTCTTTTTAGAAAAAAATACTTATTTTGAACTGTTTTTCGGTCTTTTTTCGTGAAAATTTACTTCCGTCAGAGACCCCTCCCCGAAAAATTTTCGGAATTACTGACCCCGGCCCAGGAAAAGTGGCCAGACCGCCCCCCCCCCCAGACCTCGGGGCCTCCTTACATGTACGCTCCGTTTACAAAAAATCACACTATGCCATGAGAAGACCATAAATCCAAAAAACTGCCACAGCACTGGCGTACAAGGATTTTCCCATTCTGTTTCATAAAAAACGTTTCCTGCGTCATAATATCCTTGCGTCCTGATGCCTTGCGTAACAACGTCATTGCGTCCTATTGTCTTGAGTCCATGTCTAGTGTCCTGCGTCCGAATGTCCTTGACACCTACAGTATGTATCCCAATATCTGCGCGCTTATGTCTGCTTCATAATATCCATGCGTCCAGACGTATTGCTTAACAATAGCCTGCGTCCTAATGTCCCTACGTCCCAATAACTTGCGTCCTAACGGCATAGCTCTGTTATAGTGCATTCCATGACCTAATGCAGCCTGAGCATACATGTAATTGAGGGGGGACACCCCCCCCTAATTTTCGGCCACATGGCCTGCCATTGAGCGACCCTCTCCCAGGATTTTCCAATCCTACGGCTAGCCATATGGTAGTCATAGAGACTTTGGTTGGAAAAATACTGCAATCAATTTTTGAACAAAAAATGTCAAAAATGTCAATTTTCTCATGAATACATTTTCACAGCCTTTAGACAGAAATTACCATTTTAGGAACCGTTTTTTGTGAAAAAAATCAATTTTTTCCCCTTCAGATGCCGAAAAAGTCGCCCGACTCCCCCACCCAGACCTCAGGGTCCCGTTACATGTATGAGCCTGAGTCTCGTTACATGTATGAGCCACTAACCATTCTTGTCCATAGGCCTTATTTACACTGATATTAACAATGGATAGTTTACAATCACCTGATTTCAGAAACTGTAACAAATATGAACCGGTGTAAAATTACATTAGATACAGCTCGCTTGCATGAAAATAGTTCTTCATAGGTAGGCAGTGTGACTTCATATCAATTGTCTTGAACTTCATCAAAGTTTAGAATTGTGTATTCCATTAAATATTAAAGATGAACGCTGCCTCCAACAGCCATCATTGTGATGCTTACAATCATCTATCTAATGCATGTCTTACCACTTACCACATGTATGCAAATTTGGTGTAAACAGCACATAACACTAACCATTCTTGTCTAAAGGCTTTGTTTACACCGATATTTACATTAATGTGCTAAAAAATCGACAGTTTACAATCACATGACTTCAGGAACTGTAACAGATATGTACAAAGGTAAAATTACATTAGATAAAGTTCGCTGGTATGATTCCCCATCAATTCTCCTGAATTTCATCAAAGTTTACAACTGTCTATTCCCTTAAAAATTAAACACGAACGCTGCATCTAACAGCCATCATTATAATTGCGAAATTATTTATCTGATGCATGTCTTACAACTTACAACATTTATGCAGATATGGTGTAAACATGGCCTATGAGCAAAAAATATCTATTTAAGATTAGTAGGCTTTCGAAAACACATTTAGATAAGAAGAACACTCGAAATCCTTGGAAGCTAACATTATCCTTATCAAATTTGAACGTTGTAGAATGTGTGCGCATGTCATTCTTGTTATAATTTTTTAGCAACACCATCAATCTGGCAATCAATAATCTACATAGAGAGAGAGGGAGATGATAACCGAACAAATTGGGTGGTGTGGATAGTGTAGGGATTTTTTGACAAAGGAACAGTATTATTGTGCATCGGTCGTCTAGTCGTCTCAAAAAAGGGCGAAAAATCGTGAAAAGAGCTGAAAGTTCAACATCAAAGAGGAAAAGCCAGAATCATAAAAATGATGCTAGAATGAACAGAGAAGAAAAAAAATATATCCGACGACAGCCCATTCTAGACAGACAGGTAAAAAATTTCCTAGAAACGTGTGACACACATATTATAGAATAATAGACACGCAGCTCGGATGAAAAACAGATAAATATTGCATAACGTAAGAGATAGCAGAACATGGGAGAGCTGCTATCTGTGTACTAAAGCTTGTCTAACCTATACAAAATGATGTCTAGGCGTTCAACCTGGTGATGTGCGGTTGGCGAGTCTGGATTCCACAAACGCACTGAAAAATTGCGAATGCAGACAATATAACTGGGTGCAAAAAAAGAGACGCCTCGCCGAAAACCCAACTTTTTGTTGTGCAACTGATAAATAACCCTATCCCCAGACTTACTTTTCCGCGGCAGCATAAAAATAGAATTATGTAAAATTTCAACCTAACCGCCGCAAAGCAGAAACCGCCAGTGCTGCGGGTACATCGAACCACACCACGATCATTACTTTTTCATGTCATAATGTATTGCATGTGTCATGTTGCGGTTTCGGTCCGGCAGCGGAACCGGTTTGCCCGTGGAAGATTTGTCGATCTATTTTTAGTAACAACAGCAGCGACAACTGATCAAAAACCGAAATTTTTACAGCCCAAGATCTGCATGCATCTTCACAGTGAAAAGCATGTTTCAACGGGAAAAGTCTTTGGCGCTCATCTCACTTTGGCGCCCCATCACATTCAACGCTCATTCTAAAAAATTTATTCGAATGGCTAGGCTTATGCTTAGACTTGGGCGAAGATTCGAGATTAAGCTTAGGCTCCGAATTAGGCATAGACTTAGACATAGGCTTAGGCTTTGACTAAGAGTTAGGCTTAGGCTAAGACTTAGGCTCGAGCTCAAACTTAGGCTTAGACATAAACTTAGGCTTAGGCTTAGGGATAGGCTAAGAGTTAGAGTTAGCCTTAGGTTTAGGCTAAGAGTTAGGCTCATGCTTATGCTCAAGCTCACGCTCAGGCTTAGGCTTGTGCCTAGGCTGACGTCTGGGTTTAGGTTTGGGTTTATGCCTCGGCTAAGGCTTAGTTTCAGGCCTGTTGTTAGGCTTAGGCGTAGGCTTGAGTATACTCAAAAATTTTCAATCCCAAGTGACGTATGGTTTAGTAGCAAATCATTGAAATATCAAATAGGACTTGCTTTCCACACGTTAGGTTTTCAGGAGCACTCCAAGGAAAACAGACTATAGGTTAAATTTAACTCACAACTTTACGGATAAAGCAACTTTGTTTTGTAGAAAAATTTCAATTTCTCCACGACAAAGTGGTGGCCATAATCAAAGAAACAACTTCCAAATAGTCCTTTTTTGATTTCACGGACACCAGAATGCTTTCAACCAGGTTATTGAAGAAATTTATTTATTTGTGTCACTGATTGACGAGGAAGTTTTTGGCATTGATTACAGCAATAGATTATTTTCATTTTATTTTTTATTTGTTTTCTTTTATTTTTATAATATAATTTTTCTTTATTTTTAAATTAAATAGACCATAATACCCCACGGACAACTTACAGATCTTTTCTGTCGTCAACGTATTATCAGGAGAGTTGAGAGATGAAAGAGGGTGTCTCAGTATATTTTCCAAAATTGTGGCTGGGGTATCTGCATAGAGCAGCTGTATATCATCACCATACCACATCATTTTTTCATGAAGCTCATCTTATGGCATACGTAATTCTAAGTGTTATCACAACGTCAAATCCAAGATAGTTTTTACAACTAATTTGCATACTTAAAATTTTTGAAAATGTCATATGTCCACATGTTCCCTCTAAATCATTCAATCATAACTTAACCTTTCGAATCCTCTAGTAAAATTACAACAAAAAGTAAAAAAATTATGGAGTGCATAATTAGATTTTGGGTAAAAAAGCACAAAGAAAAATCATAAAATTTGAATGCGATTTCGAGCCTACTAAAGGCAGCTTAAGAAAGTTTCAAGAATCATAAGTAAAATTGATATTTGTTTCTCTTGAATAAATTATTGCTATGGAAAGCAAGTACTGCTTCATATTTCTACTGTTTTCTGCTACATAAAACTGAAAATTTGTGTGCCTAACTCAAACTTTTTTTAGTAGAAAACTCTACAGTAAAAGCTTTGTGTAAAAAATTTCCAGATCTGTACTTGCTTTTGTAATTTTTTGATTCACAATCATTCAATAAAAAATGCACTGTAGTGAAAATTATTATCTTCCTTTTTCTATTTGCTGTTATAATTTTCTGAGGAATGCATATGAGATTAGGCAAATAGTCACAAAATCTGAGTCTACTCATCCAATCGTTGAATTTTACAGCTACTTGGAGCAGCAATCTGGCCAAAAATTACATTTATTTTCACACACAGAGAAAAGCACGTTCAAAATAGGCCGAAGTAGTCAAAAAATTTTGTACCGTATTTGCTTAGAAAAAAGATTTGAACGTGAAAGCAATTTTGAAACTGCCATTCACAAAAATAATCCAAATATCCTGTCAAGAAGCATAGGTTTGATATCCATAGATTTGATATCCAACTACAGCCTATTTTTCTCAAAACGCTCATATATATATAAAGTTGTTGAAAACGACGAAGCGGCAACAAAATTGTCTTAAGATTCATAGTCTGACACTTGAATCATGTAAATTTTAAAAATGCATGAACCAAGCATCATCAACATATTCATTAGTCAACTGGTCATTTTTGTGGGAATCATTCAATCCCTTCATCTGTGTTCATTAGGCTAAAGAAAGTAGTAGTCGTGACAAACAAGCTTATTAAAAAATATCACTAAATTCACAATGTGAATTGAAATCTTTAAAAAAATTTAAACGCACAGTTTGAGAACAATTGTTACCACTTGAAAGAAATTTGTCATCTTGAAAAAATCGAGATCCCATCTTGGAAAAAAAGGTACAGCAAATTGGGCATCAGTCGATAGATCTTGTCGAGATATATTCAAAAACATATTTTATTTATCTCTATCTTTATTTTTGAAGGAGTTTATTTGAAATTAGCTGATCTAGTGCAGATTTTCCTTGGGGCTGGAAATGCCATTCCCGAAAAACTTGATGAATATCATCTGCGTCAAGGCAGTTACAATTTAATATGGTACAACAGAAGCGTAAGAAGAATCGCTGGCGTCTGCATTGTAAATTTCTTCACGATTTCGTTTAGTTTTCGAAATTTTCCTCGGATTATTGTGATGATTGCCGATTTTGTTCGTTTTCACAATCGTCGCCAATGAATTTCGTTCTGGTCGTCTTTTGCGGCTCATACACCATATGGTTGTATAATAAAGACATTGGACGACGGTTAGTATAGATGAACCGGTCAACAGGCCTGGGTGTGAAAGAGAGATTGAAAAAAATTAAGGTTCCAAGTCAGCAAGATAAGTAAAAATCTCAATCTTGCCAGATAAATGCACCAGTGAGAAACGTGTTGCCCAAAATTTTTAGGATTTCACAAACTTTTCGTGCGAGTTCCAGTGTTATTCAGAAACTCAATAGCCATGCTGCATCCCAAAAACTTCACATATGCGTCCCAAAAGTTCGTGAATTACAAGTATGTCATTCATTGTATTAGAAAATTACCCACATCAAATGGAATCATCAATGTCTTTTTGAAATGATTCGTGCACTCTTTCATGAGTTACTCAATGTTGTACTTGTGCATTACAGGAGCACTTTAAATTCCGACGTCTGAAGTTCTATTATTGCATCGAAGTAAGGAAAAAAACTAAAAAAAAAAATTCTGACCATTCTGCCCATGTGCACTATTCATAACAGCTTCAAAGTTGAGAACTGTCTCAAGAGTAAAATGGTAAGAACTTTCTTCTGCAACAATTCCGCATTTTCATTTGCTAATGACTTATGAAAAGACTGTTTCATACAAACTCAATGTGCTGATCTACAACAAGAGTTCTGTTGAACACATGCTATTCCAAAGTTGCAAAAACTTTATAGTCAATCGTGGTTTCAGTGTTCTATTGCATTGAACTCATCAATTTGTGCTCTCTATTCCGTTGAACTCATGACTTCGTATGTATGTAACGAACTCATAATCGCCATTATGGCTCAGGTGCACTATTGATGAAAGCTTCAGAGTTGATATGTGTCTAAGATAGTTAAAACTTTCTTTAAGAATTTAAAGCTTATGATGTAAATGTTTCCTAATAAGTACTTCAAAACATCAATGTGCACCGTTGAGGACATGTTCGTGCAAATTTTCTAGAATTTTGAAATCATCTATTGCTTAAGAGTTCTATTGCATTAATAATTAATCAATCATGCCACCTGTGTATTCTTGATTAGAAATCACAAAATGTTTTAGAGATTAGTGGTCAGAACCAGTAGCAACAATTACTTGTGGATTTGTCAGCTTTGTTTGAGAGTTATAACAGGAATACTTCACTAATTCAATGGCACTCATGCAGTATGACCACCGTTGATACATTATTAAAAACGTGTTAAGGACTAATGAATTTGAAGATCTTTGAGAAACGCATCAGTCATTCATGATTACTAGTGGGTACTGTTTCTTCCGCAATTATATCAATAATGATTCTTAGCACGGCTGATTAAAAGTTTTCTGAAATTGTTGCACTAAAAGACTGTTGATTATTGCTCATAAGTACACTGTTACATATATTTTTAGTAGAAATCTGATTCGTACGAGAAGTAATGAATTCACAAGTCTCTCAGAGAATAGTAATTTTTCGCGATTTCTACCAAGGTTCGTGGTTTAATAAATTAATGGTTTAGGAGTCTGTTGTTTTAAGTACTAGAATTCACTGGTAGTGTCAGTCTAACGTAAGTTCTAACGAAACTCTTGCACTAAAAAGTATGTCGTGATACATAGAGTTTTATATGTCGAAGCAGAGAGAAAATGATCACTAAATATCATTCCAAAGCAAAAAATAAGTGGAATAAATTTTAAAATGCCAGTTGAATGAACGTAATAAAAAGCATACTGGACGAACATGTTTCAATATTTAGCTATTGGAACCTGACCATAATTCTAAAATAAATTTTTCAAATATTATGTTTTGACGTTCATTAAATGACTGAGGTGAGAAAATTTTCTGTTTCAATTTGCCTATGACCATCAAGTGAGGGAAAATAAGAATAAAATCAGCAAGAAAGTTGAAATCCTAATTACCCTACGGGAAACGTAACACTACAGATGCACCTAAAAAGGTTCTAGAGTTCTCAAGTGCTGGGCTCTAGCCGACTTTTAAATAAGATTCTGATCTTCTAGAAAGCAACAAGGTACATCATAAGAGATCCTAGGCCAAATTTGCTGACTCTTCCAGGTTTTCCAGACACAATTTTTTTCTCTGACTTTTCCAGATCTGCCAGCAACTTCGTGTTTCGAGGTTTCCAGCAAGTTGTCTACTCAGCTAACAAGAGCTCTCTCACCCAGTTGACCACCAAAATTTCCAATGAATGTTATAAGCGGAATGGATTCTTTGGTTTCTGTGATGGACATGTCCAATGTGTCGAAATAAACTTCAATCGAAATGGCGTTCTGTATCAAGTCTAGAACTTTTTGCCTAGAATAATCTGGTTTGAAAGGTTGCAGCAGTGTGGCCAATTGTTGCGTGGAAGTTCCATCTGAATATGACGTGGTCGAAACGATATGTTCCAAAGTGTAGTAGTCGCTGCAGGGTGGCAAACACTTTCGGGCGCAGTCTTGGTAAGTGTCCAACAAGGTCGAGCTGATGAAGGAAACTTTTTTTACATAATTATACTAACAGACAAAGAAGCATGCACTTCGTGTCGATGAAGTTGTCGTCGCATCTGGCGGCATTGGTGAAGTTGCACATGGGATAATCACCCTTAATTATGGCCAACTTTATGCAGTCACAAATTTTAATGGTGGCTTTAACGTAGCAGTCGAAGGCGCAGTTTTGAACTGTGTATTGTGCTAACGATAGAAAAAATCATGATTTGGCAAACCAATCTTTAACTGAATTTTGGAAAATAATTTATTTGCATTACACGTTTTTGTCAGTTTTAAATGTTGTCTGTAGGTTCGCACCAAATAACCCTCGTGAAGACCGCCTTTGGTAGTTACTGTAATACAATTTGGTCGACAAATAAGGCCAGCTTGTTTTTCATAACTAGATCAACTTTGAACAAAAGTTTTCAATCACTAATAGTTGCATCAAAAATGAGAGCACACTATTTTGAATCAACTTTTTCAACAAAAGACCTATCCATTGGTAACAAGTTTGTTGCATTTTGGAAGAAGAAATTCCTGCTCAAAAATTCAAAACTGTACAATTTACCATCAACATATTCCAGCGACAAATTCGAAGTGCACCTAAAATTTCTGAGACTCGGGTGCGATTTGGTGAATTTATGCGTCGATAATCGCAAGGCCACACTGGCGGCAGTTCCTGGATTGTGAAACTTGATGTGAAAACAGTAAAAATTGCACCTAACATTTTATTACCTGGTGCAATACTGACCGGATTGGGCATCAGTGGTTCGTCGACATACGACAACGACATTACAATACCCGTTTTGAGATAATTGTTCAATGAACTGTTGATCATATACTCATCGAGTTGAGGATCAACAATCGTCTTTAATCCAAAATAGGATCCTATAATTTTAAGGCATATTTCTAACTGCGAACACATAATCTTTTGACCTAGGAAATTCTAAAGATTTTTGTGCACGTGATTTTGAGTTCTCGTTAAGTAATGTATCGTTTTCATCGAACTATTTGAAGGCAAATGACCTTAGTCGTTTGGAGCCCCAGTGGGTGCCACTTGAAGTGTTTAACTCGAGTTAGAATCGGACCAACCCTGCTATCCTACTTCCAGAGATTTTCGATTTTTGAATTAGCATACAACAGTGCTTAGGCTTAGGGAATGCCCGTGGTCTGCGGAGCTTACGTCGAAAATCTCTAGACGTAGGGTAATCCGGTTGGGCCTTAGAATCCATATTGCATGTGTGCAAAAACCAGTTTGGACCACTTGACAACCTCATATAGGTTACTGACTGATTTCATATTAGACTAAAGCTTACCATATGGTTTTCAGAGGCACAATTCCTCTACCCTTTGTCACAAACATACATGCACGGCACAGAAATTCTACTGAGGGTCAGGCAGGACAAGGGGTGGGATAGAATTTTTTACCGTTCTTGATAACGAAAAGAAAGGTCTTAGAAAGGTCTTCTTACATTCAAGAACATATTCTTCAGCCTATATTAGTCAGATATGTGAAAGTATTTGCTTGAACAGCACTTTTTAAAATCTTAATGTTACTTCTTTGGAATCAAGTATGCTTTGTTCAGATAAATTGTCAAACTATAGCATCATTTTAATTTTCATGACGACTTTTTCTTCTGCCTTGCTCATTTTCCTTCTCCATCTTCTCAATTCTTTGCTCGAGGGTCAAATCTGCTGGGCATCAGCAAAAATCTGCTGAGGGTCAATCAAAATCGGCTTGAAGTCAATACCACCAACCCATTCCACCCATGAATCACTTTTCATTCTTTGAGGCCTCTGTGTCGAAGCGTTCAGTTTGCATTAGGTACAGTATTTTCGTTTCAAGAATTGCATTCATATTACACTTGGTTCGAATACTGTAACATGGCTGCCTGTACTGTGCATCGCAATCGCAAAAAAAAACGTTCCTGAAACTGCTGATAGTGTGTGATATCAGTCCCCTTACTGTTTCAAGGTGCAAAATATATTCGGAACTCCTGGAAACAGCTGGTAAGTGTCTGACAGTATACGAACCACTTTTACAACATAAATATCATTTCGCAGGCTCAACTAGGTCCATTCCTTTGATGCAAAGAGTCCTCATGAAATCAAAATTATATCAGAAACAACACTTACCTTGAATGAGGTGAAGACGCATAGAAATAACACAAATTTCATTTTACAGTACGATAATAGTATCCTCTCAGAGATATTCTGAAACCCTGGCTCAAATATAACTTTCAATTTGCACATCTCTTAGCTTGCTGATTTAGCTTGCAGATTTCATGCAAGGGTCAGTTTTGCTCTACATAGAAATTTATGGAAAATGATAAGCATCATAGTCTGAAGTCATTCGTTTGAGTAATTTGCTTTGATCAGTGGACACTATGTCCCTTCTTCATTGGATTAAATCAGTTGATTTTTAATGACAATGAACACTTTGACATCGAAATATTCCTGTGGAAATTATGCATAGTCTTCCAAGGCTTTTTTACATGGGATTCCTTTTTTAATTATTGAATCCTTAAATTATTATTTTAAAGGTAAAATATTCTATTTCATATTCCGGTAATAGTCAATAAGATTCCAGAAAGCAAATAAAATTTTAATTGCAATATTTTATTCTGAATGACCATTTTTAGGAGAGCGTGTCTCGATTCTAGTGTACTTGACTTAAAATCTGGTAATGTGAACAGTAGAATGATGGCATTCTATGCAGTATGCCGCTTTCAAATACAGTAAACATCAATACTGTTGCACTTAAACTATAGGAAGTACAAATATCACGTAGAGAAATAGCATAAGTGCCAGGACAAGTGAAAGCAGATTTGACCAGTTTTGATTTATGGTTAGGTTTCGGGTTATTCTTCAGCAGGTGAAAATAAATGGAATGCATTAAAAGTTTGTGATGTAACAATGTCATAGACTTTCTATTTAGGACCAGTCTAGAAGATCTTGAACTTCAAACAAAAATTCACAGGGAAATTGCAGTACAGATTATGAACGATTCATTTTTTCATGGAATATCCTCGAAAAAGCTGGCGTTGCAGAGCTTGACAAGTCATGAGCATTTTCTTCATATAATTCCGTCTTTGCATGCACATAGATTTACATCAACCGATCCGTCCCATTACCTGCAATGTCTCATTACCTCCAGCGTCCCATCCCACTAACGTCAAGTATGTGATTTTTGGCGAGTCCCGTTACCATCAGTAAGACTAAAGTCATGTCCTGTACTAATTCATTCCAGTTTTGGTTTTGGCTGAGGCCTGTGGTCAAAAAGTTGCGTAGCACAACGTGTCATTTTGACATATTGGGAGGTAATGGGACGTTGAAGATAAGGGTCATTTGAGGTAATGGGATGCTGAATGAAACATGAATTTCAAAAGGCAACTTTATACATTATTGTGTTGAGGCAACCTATTCTCGTTGCTCAGGTTTTCAGTGGAAGTTAGGATCTTTATGGGAACGGAACCCGGGGCCTTGCGGCTGCAGTCGAGACGCGCTCTAACGAAGTAAATGGGGAAGATGCTCTCGATCTACAGCAGATCGTAGTTGAAGTGCCTGCTGTGCCCACTTTTAGCATTGGGGGTAATGGGACAATGGGGGTTATCAACAAACCTGGCATCTTTTGCTTTTTGAATGGCACCGGGATCTGCCAGCAACGTCCGTACTTTGTGAAAACTTCGGAATAATTATGTCTGGCGCTGTAGATCATATAATTATTGAACGACGTCTTTATGAACATGTCCTTGCCGTGACCGTAAGTTCTCAAAATTTCAAAGTAGTCTTTTTCGGCCGAACTATTTGATATGTAGTCTAACCATGCTTTTTCGTGCTCCCGGACAATTTGTTCCCCGAACAAAGTCAATGGCATGTCGTACGAAGATGTAGGGAACCAAGTGTACATATAAGTCAAAACTCTGGGGTCGATGCCCGTCCGATTTATGACGCTTTGTTTGGCCCTGTTGTAATTGCACAATGTGATTTTTGGGAATGGCACGCCTTCGGGTTGAGGTTCTTGAGAAACTGAAGTCTCGAAAGCCGGTCCATTGATTATCTGATCGCAGCAATTGTATATTTGGTAACTAGTGAAAAGTAGACATACGGCCAGCAGGGTGCCCCAAAAAATCTTGCTCGCCAGATGTTTCGATTCGTAAAAGTCCACAACGCCCATGCAAGACGAAACTTGGCAATATTGTTCCAAAACATTCTCCTCGTCAATTTCGTGATCTTTTCTTCGACGTTTATGTGACATGATATAACCTATATTTGAAACGTAGCAATTTTTTGATCTTGTCAGGGCGCCAGGTAACGGAATTTTCGTCCTTCGTGGAATCTGACGAAACGAGAATTGACCTCCAGGAAGAAGGTCATTTAATTGATTGTGAACATGGAAACAGTGCGTCAGTGATGTCATGGAAATTGAAGCCGTGGGAAATCAACAAATGAGCCAGGCATGAAACTCTGGGACGGACTTTGAACACATCTGTTGGCAGATCCCGGTGCCATCGAAGAAGCAAAAGATGCCTGGTTTGTTGAAATTAATCTATACGCGCTCAAAGACAGCATTGGGTTGTGATGGTGATGCAAAAATTATGCAAATTTGTGTGATGTATTTTTTTAGGTAAATTCTTCCAGATATTTTTAGCATGCATTTGTCTGGAATTTCCAAGACAAACCAATTTTGTAAATACTTTGTTGTTTCCTCTTTGTTTTCTATTGTTTATCGATCCTAATGGCAATGATATTTCAATACAATATCATTCAAAATACAAAAATACATGCAGGGTTCATATTGTCAAATGGACCCGCACCATAATACACAAAAAATATGTATTACGTGCCAGTGTTTGCAGGCTCATCAGGTGTGACCACGCCTTCTCATTTAGTTGCTCTTTGATTGGAAAAATGCAAGATGGAGACTCAGTGGGTCAGACAGTCGATGAAGTCGGTTGATTGTTTCTTTCTGTCATAGGATTCCTGTTTTTTAGGATCCTTGTCGAGTTTTCAGGATTCCTTGTTTTAGGCGTCTTGATCATGAAGTTCATCGAAGTGAGGGTTAAGATAACGAGACCCTAAGCAAGAACAAGCTGGAAGAAAACACTAAGCAACTTCAACCTCAAAGCTTTGGCATTGGGTGGTACACCCTGTACATCAACATATGTCTTGCTCATATTTTGTAAATTTTCGCCTAAATAGAACAAAATCCCAAAACTCCGACTTATACGTAACACTGTGCAAACGCAATTAGACATTGAGTTGAAACCCCGAAACTAGTGTGAAAGTTTGAAGAATAAACCACGGCCATAACTCAAAGATGAACAACTCTGCCTTCGCTTGTCCTGGCACTTATTTGCGCACATGATGTTTGCACTTCCTGTAGTTACTGTATTTGAAAGTGGTATAGTGCACAGAATAGCACCGTTCTACTGTACATACAACTAGAATACTCGAAAGTCGAGGCTTTGTGGTATACAGAGTAAAACGTTGCAGTTTGAATTCCGTTTCCATACTGGGATTTTGCTGACGATCATCTGAATATGACATTGACTATTTTAATTTTTATAAGTAGTTCAATACAGTGTGGATAGAAAAAGAGGTTTTTTCTACAATTTTACCACCTCGACATTCTTGTAATATTTGATGTACATATCACTCGTGCCTCGGGCACTTGGCATTTATGATAGGAAATTAATAAAATGTCGCAAAGCTCAAGTTGTAGAAAATGACATGTTGATAAGTCTCTGAAGAATGTGCACAGTTATTATGGGAAAATTTAGCTTACAATGGTCGAGACAAAACTGTTTATTTTCATTTAAAATTAATTGATTCATAATTGTCGAATGATCAAATAATTCTATTTAATGTAATAGTGTCAACTGTTCATAATGCATATAAACGAATGACTTCAGATATGATCTTCTCAGCTTCACATCAGAACTTTTTATGTGAAGACAGTGTCATGCATGAAATTCGCATGAAAATTTATAAATGTATAATTTAAGGTTATGAATGACTGGAAGCGCAAGAATTAGGACGCCGAACTGACCCAAAGTTTAAGTTAGAAGTTTTTAAAATTTTTCGTTTTTTCGTCAGAAACATACCTGTGACTGGGGGGAGGTTGGGGGAGGGGACCCCCACCCCCAACTTGGTCAACCCTATACCCAAATGTCGGGATCCCCACCCCCGACTTGGTCAACCCTATACCTAACCCCCCCCCCCAACTCCCTAACTCGGAAAAAATCAGGAAAAAATGTTTTTTTGGGCCCTTTTCGGGAAAATTTTCGACTTTTTTTGGGGTTTTTCGTCCCCTCCCCAAAATTTTGGAAATGTTGAGACCCCCACCCCAAAATTTTGGGTTTACCCTCCCCCCAACTGGCCTGACCTCTTACAGGTATGGTCAGAAAATGGGAAAAGTGGGGGAGGGAAATCACCGAAGGTCGTTAAAATAAGTAAAAACTCAATGAAAAATGAAATTAAAGCAGAGAATTAGTGGTAAACATTGAAAATGCTGAGAAACTTGAAAAAAGACTGAGTTTCTGCAATACAAATCGAAAAAAAACACATAAGAAACCAAACACATGGCACTAATTTAAGGGAAAGCGCCAGCATGACGTCAATTTAACGTTACGAAAGGAAAAAATCACATAAAATGCAGATTAAGGCCAAGAATAAGCTATTTTCACCATGAATTAACAGTTAAATATTGCCGAAAAGCTGTGACCTTCGCACGAAGGGCAGCTCTAGCTCGAGCCTTCGCGTTACACAGTAAATGAAGGTCGAAACTTCGACGAAGATCGTACCTTCGTTTCAAGTTTTGTTTTGCAACCGGAAGGTTGCAGGCGAAGGTCGAACCTTCGTCGAAGGTAACAGTTGTGCAACCGGGCCCAGTGCTTTTGTCTAAATATGCTGAACATCAACATTGACTGGTCCTGTTTATAAAAAACCTTCATGTTTGCGTACTGTCCACATCGGTACAGCCTCACCTTGGCGCTCGTCTCACTTTGGCGCCCAAGCTGTGTCTCACTTTGGCGCCCGTCTCACCTTGGTGCCCGTCTCACTTTGGTGCCTTGTATGTCCTAATAAACAAGCGATGTGTCTTCATATATGCAAAACATTATCATAATGACTATGAATAGCTAATGACTATAAATAGCCCGCTTTATCCTGTCTTTGTACTGTCAAATGTCAATGTTGGTTTGTGAAAGTAGAGTTAATCCGGATCTTTTTTATTTGTTCAAAAACAAAAGAGTTAAACGATTGGCCATCGACGGTGAAGTCATGTACTTCAAATGAGTATCTTGCAGCAGTTATGGAAATGCCATGAGTCATATGCTACAGTTCGTGTTAAATCTGGATCGCGGTCACAATCCACTTTGTGCGCCTTACGGGATCCAAATTTGAAGCTAAGCGTACCAGACGTGATATGATTTTTCTCCAATTTTTCACTAATTTTTATTACCCTGCGAATTTTGTGTGAAAATGAATGTAATGTGAAAACTCAGGGCAAATAAGAAATTTACAAAATGTAATTTAAAAATAGCCTTCGTATATTTTTGGGGAAACGGGATTTGACAATTTTGAGGAATAGGGGCTTTCGAGAAAAACCTTTGAAGCATTCTTCGGCGAAAGGGGAATTTCGGGGAAACAGGACCTTCGGGGAATGGGGATTCACCCAGATAAATGATCAGCATGAGTACCGAAAAGCAGAGTATGATAGGGCGCCCAAGTGAGACAGGCGGCGAAGTGAGACGGGCGCCAAAGTGAGACGGGCGCCAATGTGAGACGGGCACCAAATTAGGACATCAAAGAAAATTCATTATTAAACAATAGGCGCCAAAGTGAGACGGGCGCCAAAGTAAGACAACAGTCTCACTTTGGCGCCTAAAACATTGGACGCCAAAGTGATATGGGCGTCAAATTGAGACGGCCGCCAAAGTGAGACACAATCGTCCACATCCATACCTGCATGAATTGTGATTTAATTTTTCAAATCATTTGTTTCTTCTATAATTACAATTTCATACACACGGTTCATGATCATACACTCCATGTAGGATCTTTGGGTAAAATTTCTTCATAATCACGTGGAACACTGAACAGTAAGTGGGAGATTGACATTGCTCGACTTTTTCATCCTTTTTATAGAGCACGTCCACAATATCAAATAATAAAGGAATTGTACAATGGTGAGAACAGACGCTCCGACAAACAATCCTGTAAAAGAAAAAGAGAATTTAATCGAAATGGAAACTTGAAAAATGTCAAATAATGTTATTCCGACATCATCTGAGTTTCACACTCTGAGTTTCATAACTCCCTTAAGACAGTTTTTAGATGGGTATAACTAGAAGTAGAAGTCATTGAAATATAGCATCAAACTTAATTGCTTGCTTAAGAATAGTGGGTTTTTTCATAAAACTCAGGAATGCTTGTCCTGATTTGTTTCATTGGCCCCACAATTTATATTGTGTAGGATACCACACTTTTAATTAAATCGCTACTATCACTTATTTTTCTGTTGGGCGCCATTTTGGGATCAGGAAGTCAACATGCAAATCGGCGACCCGAGGCGGCGCAGACAAATTTGCATAGCAATACAGTGCCAAGTAAAGAAGAAAAATGATGATGAAGATCATTCTTTTTTTTGTTATATTTTTAGTATGTTATACCGGCGCCAAGAATAAACTTTATCCCAGCACTTTTTTCTAATTTGCATAAAAATTTTAGTGGTCCGTACACATTCTTAGCATTATTATTGGTGTATTATATTAATTTAAATATTGCATTGGCCTACTGTAGGTACACGAAGGGTTCTAAGCCCCGGTGCCATCTCTTGCAGACGTCACATAGAAGGCAGGCCTCTAAAGGGACTCTTCTATATCGTTCCTTCCAGGGGTATTCGTTTTCCACTGGGGGTTTACGAGATTGACTCTGTGAGGGCCCATTAGTTACTATTTATTGTTTGTTTTTGCCAGGTCTGGCTCAGAACCATTGCACTATATCCGAGGCCTAGAGAAGAAGTTCTAACTAGTTCACGAATTTTTTTCACCCTCAAGGAAAGACATGCACAACATTTCAAACTACAGTAAACTTATTCCAACAACTTTAATATAAACAACATGTTGTACTTACCTTTTCGTTATTCATTTTTTGTTTTTGTTATATTATTTTGCATAAACCTGTGTTTTGTGTTCGGTTGGGGTCATAATGGCATTTTTCGGTTTATAGTTTAGTCTACGGAAATTGAAGTCGCTTTGTCAGTCTGATTGACTCTCAGGTCTTCCCTACTGCTTACCTAATTGCTAACTGCCTTTACCTATTGAAACCGGACTGAACCCCAGTGCCATTTCCTCCTTTCGCACCACCCAACCACCTTCAACCTGCGATGGCAACTGATGACAATAGTCAAATCAGTGTTTTAACCATGTTTTCACTAGATATCCTTAACAGTTGTTCATCTTTTGTGACATACAAAAGAATGAATGCTTCTTTCGAATACCTTTTAGCAGTACTCCTGCACTTATCTTCGTGTCAAAAAATCAAGATTTAAACAGATACGCTTAAGAATGTTGATTTCGGAAAGTTCAGGAGGTTCACTTTTTCCGCTCACATTTGTTTTGAAAGATCGATGAATTGTATTCAGTTGAAATCAACTTGAACTCGAGCTCAATTAACTTGTCAGTGATAGCTACATGTACCCAAAGTACGTTTATGAACTTGAACTATGTCGCGTTTATCTACACAATTATTTCTGACTATTTAGTACAAAATAATCGGCAAGAGTATCAAATCTTCAAAAATGAAGTAATAATATCTTAAATTTTTGGATAGCCTTAAGTTTTGCTGAAAAATAGCAACTTTAATGGAAAGATTTCCCTCAATTTTTTTGAACTTATGGATGAAAAATTTTATTTTCAAGGTCAAAAGCAACGATCTGCATAGATGCACAAGCATGAGATTTTTTGCGAGCTTTCCTTGGTGAATTTCACTGAGACTAGCTCCGAATATGAAGAAATAGTAAGAAAGGACATGAGTGAGTGATGCTAAAAAATCTTTTTTTTTAGTTTTGCGAAAATTTAATAATGTTTTAAATAGGGAATTTCTAGTTACCTTGATTTTGAACCTACCGAGTTGACCTCCAAGATTCCCTATGAAATTGTTCAAAGGCGTAGTCTCTTGGGTATTGATCACATTAATTTCCAATACGTCAAAATACATATCCAATGAAATCATATTGCGCAATTGCTCCTCTCGGAACTGACCCATTTTTTCACCTCGAGCTTTTAAAATGGCAGCTACACTTTTTAACGCCCGATCAGACGTCGAACCGTAAGTGGCCAGAGATGTCGAGGTCTCAACAATAAAATAATCTTGGCATGGTGGTTCGCACGTTTGGGCACACATTTTGTATTGGTCGCTTGTGCTACAATATGAAATGTGTAACAGTGTGAAAAATATGTTACTCTATGGAATGTGAAAAACATAAAAGATTTTGTGGCATATAAAGTTTGAAAATTGTTCATCTTTCATATCATATGGACTGACTTACTGTATATCAGTGATGTTGCACTTCGATACAGCAGTCATATTGCACAATGGATATGGTTTCCTGGTGACTGCGAAAAAAACGCAGCCGCAGTGTTCATACACTGCTTGAATATTGCAGTTGAAGATGCAGTTTAATGTAGTGTATGATGCTGTGAATATAGAACAGTAAAAATTCATAATTTGTCTTTCCATACACATACCTACCTGAAATCATGCTCAACTTGACACCACTTTCCGTGCATTTAAATTTCCTCAATGGCAATTGACTTTCAGATCGAGTGTATTTTGACAGTCTCAACGAAATTTTGGCAGACATGCCTATAAAATTTATATAAAATAAAAATTTTGATTACATCTGTTTAGTTCCTCACCAACTGGAACACTAACTGGTCTCGGAATCAAGAATTCATCGACGTAAGTAAATGAAACGGTTATGCCTGATTCCAAGAAAGTATTGATTGAGACATTGTCTAAATAATCGTTAAATTGGGGGTCGATTATCATTTGAACTCCAAAGTGAGAGCCTGAATGAGAATTTTGCATAAGGAGCATGTCGAGTTTGAAAAATCATGCGAGGGGAATGAGGAACATGAGGAATTTACTGTGCTTGAGCCCGTCGGCGTTTGTTTTGAACAAAGTTTAGAAACAGCAGGGCACTGGATAGGATGTAAGACAACAGTCCTCATTTTCACAGCTTAGGCACTAAGTTGGGGTTCCATTTTTATATTTCCACATGTTAGAGGGTCGATTCCTCTGACCTTTGGTCCTCTATCATTATTCACTTTATTTCTAAAGTTCTTTGTAGTTACAGTAAGTTGACTTTTCATTAGGTGAACAAATACGTCAAAACGGTTTGTGTTACACCATTTTTGGTACAAAAACAAATGGATGACAAAATTTTGCATAGTGCTGGAAAGAATTCAGTGGCGTCTTTCTAATTTGTTTTTTAGTTCGTTCGTTTATAAGATTTAGAGTTGTGCAGTGACTCATGTCATGTTTCAAGTAATGCTGCAGGTTCGTCAACCCAAATCCGTTTGTTGTATTTTAAAATATTATCGGGGTTTTGGATGAAGGCAGGCAGAAGTGGGTTCCAGAGTTCGTCCTTAATGCACGTATTTCCAACACCCAAACTTACCCGATTAATTACCTAATTAGAGTACTTAAACCCAACAAAGCTCATCCCAAAATTAAGAAGCCTTAGTTTCTTAATTTGACTTCCTAAAACGTAATGCGAGAGAGGAGAGAGTTTTCTCCTGACTTTTATATAATACAAAATGAAACACTTATGCATATAACCAATAGGTGGGCGAGAAAACATGAAAAATCCCACATGCTGAGAAAAACAGTATGAAAAGAGCATGAGGCATACTAATACGAAACATATAACACACTAATAATAAAAGGGCGATCCCAACGCACGTGTACAAAATTTGAGCTACAGTAAGACGCCCTTCAATGGTCCGCATAGCTCACTCTATTTTGAACCTGCGCGCCTCTTCAAACAAACGACAAATTTCGAAAAATCTTACAAATCGGCTGAAACATACTACAAGACCCCTCCCCTCTTGCAGTAGATCGCATTAAGCGATCTTCATAAAACATCCAAAACTTGCAAGGGGAACAGACTCCGCCACTACGGGCCATCACATGGGTGGCCAAACAGACCTTTGGTGGCACACAGGGGGGCCGACGGAGTCATTGTAGTGTTTTGAGCCAATTTGGGCGACATGTAGGGTGAGACCTCCTGATGCAGTCCGCAATTAGCAAGGCAGAAAGGGACAATCAATGAAAGTGGGGGCATGTACCAGTATAACATTTTTGAGTGTCTTACTGTGTGGACTAGCATTCACTGTATGCGGGTGGGGAAGACTAGTACAAATAAAGCAGACAGAAGGAGATTAATAAAACTACCCAGGAAAAAACAAGATCAGGAGAAAACACAAAAAATATCAAAACATGGTTACTGTACAAACATCCAAGTCAATGGCAGTGGTGGTAGCGGTTGTCCAGTGCAGAACATTGGCACATTTGATATTCATCACGGCAGTCGTTGCAGTCTTCGCGATAGCAGTCATTGTGATGGCCATGAGGGTCGCGGCGGCTATCCTACTGATTGTCATATCCGTTCGACCTTGAGTAGTGTGGGGAGCAGCCGTAATGGTTGGCCTGGTGTACGTTTGGGTTCAAAGCAGTGAGAGCCAGTTGGTACTGGGTGGGGGTGTAGGCAGCAGTACCAAAGACCAGCAATCAGATGGTAATCCTGTTGGCAGCAGAGGTCGTGGCGGTAGAACATTTCAGTGCACAGATAAATTGTGTCATCGCAATAGGAGAACCATGCAGTTTTCATAAAAAAATCCATTTCATAAAAACTGGTGGAATGCACCTGTCACATTTGTTCGCTTTGAGTGTGGTGCAGAGGAGCGTCGTTAGGGCAGTCGTGCTGATGACTATCTCCAGCTGCGGCATCTTGGCGAGGGGAATGATCTGTGGATTTGTGATGGCGATGGTGCGATTCGTGACGAGGATCATGGTGTTTGAAGGCAGTGTTTGCTGCGGCAATGCCATTGGTTCAACCAACATTGTATGAGTAGCCAAGCTCTTCATCATCCTGACTTTTGGCTGTACTGTCATACCATCTGATGGTCCATTCGCTCAGCATTTTGCCACGTTCAGTACGGAATGTACTGGGCATCGTTGTGTGTTGGGCATGCGGTTCATCCATCATACGCGTTTTGCGTGCTTCAGGGTGTTTGACTTTTTCTTGTTGCTGTGTTTTTTGTTTGGCCGAATCTTTGTATGGAGTGGGTTTATGAATTGGTTGACCCTGGTGATGGAGATTCAGTGTCAAGGTACCCGGTAGTTGTGACTGCTGAATGTCCCTTGGAACCATTGGCAGACAGTGTGGGGTGATCGGCCGAGAATGGGAGCCATTTGAGTGATTTGAATGGACTGAGGCACGGCAGGTGCAGGTGTTGTAGGTGGCAGCAAAATCTGCTGGATTTAGTTCTGCAGTGCCTGCAGGTAGTTGTGCCAATGGTGTTCCGGGAACAACATATCAGGTGGCCGCAGCAGGAAATGATACACTGTAAATGCGGTGGCCAAGGCATTCCACTGATTATCTGGAATGATCTGTTGTGAAAATCTAACAGGGGGAATATACCTGGCAGCGGCAACAGTAGCTAACATCTGAGGACTGGGTAATATTGCCGGAGTGGCTAAATATAGTAAAGGATCCACAGTGGGTGCCTGCGAGGCTACATTCATTGCAGGTTCCAGCAGCGTGATATCCATGGTGGTGATGTTGTTAGTCATGGTCTCCTCAAGAATATTGGTCAATGTTTGATCCAAAGTCGCAGTGTTTGTTTGGGTGTCCATAGGGATGGGTTGAATGAGTGTCGATTCTTCGAAAGGAGCTGATGCCATTGACAAAATGTCATCAAGCGTGAGCTTGAGAAAATCGTTTATCTGGGTGGCCGAAATGGTAATGTCCGTGGTGGTGGACTGTTTGTGAAAAACTGGCAGAGGGGCTGCCGGTGGGAGTTTTGCCATGTTGAGATCCAAAATTGGAATTTCCAGAAGCTCATCATTGGATGGTTCCAGAGTAGTTGGCAACATGGGGTGCTCGAGCAATTCTTCAGCTGTTAGCGCACACGCCGAGACCGTATTTGGCAATGGGTATGTCTAGATAGGTGCCGGGAACAATAATCAGTTTTTTAAGTCGATGATGCCGAGCAAATGAGAATAGAAGTGGAACCGTCTGTGTGGATTGGCCATGTAATTGGTTTCCTCAATGTCAATTTCTTCAATGGTGGTTTCCATGTGAAAGTCTTCATTGAAGATGATCGGACGTAAGGGGAAACACATGTAGGTGTCGGGCTTGTGATCAAAATGGGGTTCTCTCTTGGGAATGTGATTCATCCAATCGGTGAGGCGAGTTCCAGGGTTTTCGTCCATGTGGTACTACATGCAAGTGTAAAAAGTGGTACTTGTAGCTGGCGGGATTGGTGGCTTGCACTTGTTTGATTTCTTCATAGGTGGCCAGAGCTATGGCTTCAACTGGGGGCAGTGCGTCGTTGGCCTCTAATGGCATGTGACTGGAGAGTGTGGGTTGATTGATGGGCTTCTTTGTCATCACACAGGTGGTGGCATTGACCTCCACATCAATTTCTGTGTCCAGTGGGGCCGCTACTGGGAGTATATTGGTTACGGTCTGGTCCGCATCCAATATTGCACCAGCAGGGCAGAAATTGGAATGAAAAATCTTTGGTACTCAGATTCAGTGGCTTCTCACGGTCATCTTTTCTAGACAAGAAGTCAGGGCAAGCATTGTCTTTGCCTTCGACATATTCGACTTTATAATCATAGTCTTGAAAATTGATGGCGAACCTTTGGAGACACAAATTGTGATGTTTTTCATCCTTGAGCCATTCAAGCAGTTTGTGGTTGATGTGGATGATGACCTTTTGACCATAAACCTAGTGGCAGTACATTCCGAAATTGTAAACAATAGCGAGGCATATGAATTCCATTGTACTGTATTGAGTTTTGGCATCAGTGAGTACACTGCTGTTGTAGGTGATGAACCATTGTTCATCACCATTTTCTTAGTACAAAATTGCTCCAATTGCAGTTGTACTGGAGTCGGCTTGTATGAGGAATTGAGTTTTGAAATTGTACACCGGGTAGCCGAGGAAAGGAGAGGAGGTTAAGGCTTTCTTGATGTCCTCAAAAGCTTTTTTATGGTCCTTGATGAATTGGTAATTGGAGTAATGGTGGAGGAGCCCGTAAAGTGGGCTTGATAGGGTTGCCAATTGTGGGACGAAACATTGGCACTATTGCACTAGACCTAAAAAACTCTGCATACTGTTTTTGGTTTGCGGGAATTCCTATTCTGCGATTACTTTGACTTTTTTGGATCAGCCGTGATACCATCCACCCTAAGGAGCTGTCCCAGGAATTTCACTTGCAGCAGCAGGAATTCACATTTATCGGGGTGGAGCATGTGATTGGTGGCGTGAAGGGTGTCCAAAATAATTTGAAAATGTTCTTAGTGTTCTTCAAACGAATTCGAGAAAACAATTATATTGTCAATATAGATGAGGCAAATCTTCCAAATATATGCACGGAAAATTCTTTCCATTAAATGTTGGAATTCAGCAGGCTGGTTCTCCAAACCGAATGGCAAAACTTTGAACTGAAACAAACCTTCTTGGCAGATGAAGGTTGTTTTATCATGGGAATCCTTGTTGAGGGGAGCCTGACAATACCCAGCCTTTAAGTCGAGCATAGTGAAAAATTTTGCTTGTCCCATCACATCCAGATAGTCATCAATGCGTGAGATCAGGAATTTGTCACGGGGCGTAATGTCATTTATTCCGTAGTAGTCCATGATGGGTCGCCAGGAGCTGTCTTTTTTCTTCACAAGGAATAGTGGTGGGGCCCAAGGCGAGGGGGACAGTTCGATAAAATCATCGTCGAGACATGGAGATAAAATCATCCTTGATGATAGCTCCATTGGTGACTTTGATCTTGCTGCATATAGTGAGCCTGAGTGATTGCTTGTCGAAAGCACATTTGACGAGGCCTGAGGACAACAGGGAACATTGGGCACGGGTATCAATAAGAGCATGGGAATTGGCGGTGCCAAGCTTGATTGGTATTTGAAAGGCTCCCGTCGAGGCATATTTTTGCATGAACATCTTTGTTGACGGCATTAGGTTGTCAATTTGACAGAGCAAATGTGGCATAGATCATGGGAGGCCTGGGTCATAGCATTCCAGCAAACAATTCCTGGGCTGACTATGGGTGCCGCGGAGGCAATGTCTTTAGAGGGTATGACCATATTGGTGGTAGATGTTGATTGAGTACTACTGTGTGCATCCAGGCCGCTTGCACAAACAGCCGAAGTGGACAGCAAGGCTGGGAGGGCAAGCGGGAGTTTGGAGGATTGTGAGCTGGTGCCGGATGAATCTGTAGGCATAGTGATGTTGTAATGAATCTGTTGCTCCCACAGTGGCGCATAATTGGCATTTGGATAGACGGCGTAAGTATTCTGAACGAGGTTGGAAGGGAGAGAATTACCTTCATGGAAGTATCCAGGGGACCCATACAAGAGGTTTGAGCCTCTTTTGTGGAGGTGCTCCATGGCAGGGTCTCCATTCCCGCTGTCCATGGACATCCTTAGAATTAGAGCCAAAATCGAGCATCAAAGGGTGGGCAATGTTTGGCGGGCGGCCTTGATCCTGACAGTTCTTTTGCTGAGCATTTCGCTGTTTGAGTCAAACACAATCTTCAGTGTTGTGCATGCGAGATTTGTGAGCATCACACCAAAGGCCTGTTGGTTGATACTGAGCAGGATGTGGGCGGTTGCAGCCTGCTGAGTGGTCGAAACGTAATTATCGCCTGGTTGAGATTGTTGGTGGGGAGGCTGGTTTCGAGGGTTAGGTTGATATTCTTCCAGGCAGTGCTAGGATTAGAGTTCTTTACAGTCACGGTCCTATCCTTGGATTAGTTGTTCTAATAGAATTTTGGTTCACAATTGTGGTTGCAGAAAAGGGGTTGTTTGTGGTTGTTGAAAGGATATGAATTTGTTTGGCGCCAGCATTGGGTTCTGCAGTCATTGGTCAGTGGAAGGTGTACGGTTTGCCGTAGCATTCCTGGGAGTGATCCATACTACAATGGTGGTCAAAACGATGGGTGAAAGATTTGGTGATCATGGCTGTGCAGCCTCTGATTCAGCCTGGTTCACAAGTATGGCTCGTTCCACAGTTCCGATTTCGGCTTTTGTCATGTTGAGGATGCTGGGGGCTTTGGCTATGCTATTGGCCAATTGTTTAACATTGGTAAAACTTTTGGCCTGCTTGCCAATGGTCAATTGATAGAAAACAGGCATTTTAGTTAAAAAGATGTCAACTACTTGTTTGTGCTGAAAAGTTTAGTCCTCATCCTGATACAACAACTGAACATATGTCATTACCTTACTCAGAAACGTATCAGGTTCCTCTCCAGCTTCAGGGCTGATGGATTTGAGTTTGCGCTTGAGGGTCATTTGATTGCAATCAGGGGCGAATTGGAACAAAAATTTTTGGCATCCTTGTACTGCATCATATCTTTTATCATATTGCTTGGTGTGTCATGGGTGAGGCAGCAAAGTGCACTCATCTTCACGTGGTTGGACACATCATAGCCGAATTCATTTTCGAGGTGAATGAAGAAGGGTGGGGGCCTTTATTGGTTGCAGAGTCATCAATTATGAATGGATGCATATTATTGACATTTGTTTTGATTCAGCTGTCTCCTTCTTGGTGAGACATGCATGGCAAGTGGAACCAGGGCTGCAGGTGATCATAATAATTGTCAGGTGGGTAGTCTGAGAATCCAAATGGGTTTGCTGTGGGCGGGGGGCATTGTTGAGGCATGGCACGGGAGATATCGTCCTCGCTGTGGGTGGTACAGGAAAATTCATTATTGTACAAAGTATCCGTTGATGGTGCCTTCTGTTTGATGTGTGCCTGGGGGGGACCATAGGCCAAAGCCAGTTCAGTTTCATGGAGGGTCTCGTTGGGGATATAGATATTGTGCGGCTCCTGGCGGTGAAACCATGAGGTCACCAGTGGTGGCCTAAGTGTCAGCGGATTGTTACATGCTACAGTGGGGGTGGCAGTTGTGGAAATGAGTTGTTGCATTTGTTGGGCAAGGATGGCAAAGCAAGAGTTTGTCGTTTGAACTTGTTCCTGGGGTTTGCATTGAATGCACATTTGTTGGGCTTGAAATTGATTGGAGACAGCAGCCATAATTTGATCAATAGTTTGAACAGTAGAGACATTGTTAGTAATTAGAGCAGCAGCTGTGTTAAGTTGCTCAGGGTGTTGCCCACTTCCAACCAAAAATTGTGGACTTTGTTTGCATTGGCGATGGTCAGGCTACTGGGGTGGTCGTTTTCAGGTGCTCAGGTGGTGACTGGGGCCAGATGTGGGTTGATATTGACACAAAGTTGGTGCAGTCGATGGTTGTACCAATTTCTGTTTGTGAGGCATTGCTGGGTGGCAGTATTTGGGATACAGCCGGCATGCTAGCATGGGTATCCCTGGCCATATTTGAACTTTGGTTTAGGGGTTGCAACATGAGTGTATTTATAGGTGCTGCCGCAATAGCGCTGGGGGGCGCCCGGGCTATGTGTTCCTGTTTAGCGAGGCATTACTGAAAAGAGAAAAAGACGGCCTAATGGGCTGGAGACTTACTGAGGGCAGTGGAAGTAGTCCCATGGAGTTTGTAGCAGGGGGCAGAATCAGTTAATCAAAATTCAAAATATGGTGCGCAGCGTTAGAGACATTGGGCGAGCTTGATTGGGACAGTTGATGCATGTGATCAGGCAGTGTGTGGCTTACTGTTGACATCTTCTTACACAAATTGTAGAAGCCTGGTTGGTAGGCCTGGGTGCAAGAGCAGCATGGTCGATTTTCCAGAATTGGTGACTGGAATCGGATGCAGCACAGGGGCATGGAAAGGAAGCATGCAAGCCAAGCAGTCACCAATATTGTATTTTAAAATATTGTCGGGGTTTTGGATGAAGGCAGGCAGGAGTGGATTCCAGAGTTCATCATTAATGCACATATTTCCAACACCCACTCTTACCTGATTAATTACTTAATTAGAGTACTTAAACCCAACAAAGCTTATCCCAGAATTAAGAAACTAAGAAACTAGTACTTCCTAAAACGTAATGCGAAAGAGGCGAGAGTTTTCTCCTGACTTTTATCTAATACAAAATTAAACACTTATGCATATAACCAATAGGTGGGCGAGAAAACATGAAAAATCCCACATGCTGGGAAAAACAGTATGAAAAGAGCACGGGGAGGGGTACTAGTACAAAAGATATAACTCGCAAATAATAAAAGAGCAAACCCGATGCATGCGTACCAAATTTGAGCTACAGTATGACGCCCTTGGATGGTCCGCGTAACTCACTCCACTTTGGACTAGCACACCTCTTCAAACAAGAGACAAATTTCGGAAAATCTTACAAATCGGTGGAAATACACTACAACATGTTTCCCTATTTACATATTTGGGTAATTTGCGGTGTTGCCAGATTGGAAAATGAAAACCGGCCAAAACTGGTCAATGCAATTTTTTACAAATATTATGTTTTGAAAGAATAAGCTCTTCATAAAACTGTATTAAAAACATTTCGTAATTGTATGGAAGCGTGCTGTTTTTTCGTTCAAATTTTCAACTGATAGTTACAGCTTTTATTTTGTAGTTTTAATGGCCTGTAATGAACATTACACAGAAAAATATATATGCAGGCCTGTAGGCAGGTGGTTGAGGGAGCCATGGCCCTCTGGAAATGTTTCAAGTATTAAAAAAGCAAAGAAACCTTTGGTTTTTAGTTCAAGAAGAAGCCAAGTCAGAAATGCCAATTTTACAGTAAATTGAGTGGAAGATTAGCTTCCAAAAAATGTGTGCGCCCCCCGGAAAAAAACATCCCAGGCTACAGGCCTGACTACATATAATTATTCTTATTAGTTCCATTGCTAATTAAAAAAAGTTTTTTTACAATTAAAAATTTATTGCAAAATTATTATAAAATTCAGATGATTTAACTCTTTAAATAATTTTGTGAAAGTTTTTATTGCGCAAAACTTTGTCCACTCTTGCATCGCCTTGCCACCACCAACTTATAGTCAATCCACTTCTTTTTGCTTTGCACTAAACTGCAAGATTTAGAGCACACTGTGCAAAAGATTAGGACAATATTCAGAAAGCAGTGGCTAGACGCCATTGTGCGGGTTTCGGCTAAATGGCTCGAGTCCATCTAGCCACTGCCTATTCAAAACCATACACAAAAAATGATTTTTCCAGTTTGCATCGTGATGTAAATGTAAGAAATATACATGATGTAAAAAATAGAGCCACGATTTTACAAAGCAAGGTTGACCAGATTTACGTTTAGTAGATGTCGACATAGAATAAAAATCAACCTAAGAGTTGGAATTATTTTATTTCTAATACATACTAAAAAAGAGAGAAAAAAGAAAGACATACAATGAAAAATTTAAAAATCAGGCGTCGGAAAACAAACCACTGTTTTTCGCAAAAAATGTGCTTTATTTATGAATTTTTGAGTTTTTCTAAACTCATTCACGCTTCTGAAGTCAATAATTTATCAAGAATGGAGAAAAAACAAAAATTTCCGATTTTTGCATTAGATTTTGATAAGAATTCATCAAAATTCATAGTAACAAAAACATAAAACCAAAGCGCGGAAAACCTAAATTGCATACAAATTCGACGGCTGACATATCTGTGCTTAGCCGAAATGGAGAATCATAGTAGTGCATATGAACAATTCATGCTTCCGGCGTCAAGCGCCGGAAAAATTTTTGGATTCCGATACTCTTGAACGTTGAAAGATGAATTCTGTAAGACTGATTTCATAATTTGAAATTTGATTTTTCTGGTGTAATGATGTTCATGCTTTAACAATGTTGATTATTCAATCAGCAATATCAGTTACTGCCTCAAACTGATCGTGTTTCAATCATTTGCGGAACGCAAAAAATAATGTTTACAAAGTTCAACAATTTTTGAAGACCGCAGAAAATTTTTGTATGTTAACAAATCGAAAAAATTAAACCACGAGATGAGACATTAGGTGGTAACAACTATGCAGCTAACTATAGTCTGTTTTTCTTGAAATGCTTCTAAATAATGAAAGTGGAAATCAAGTAGTATTTCAGATTTTCACGATTTTCTAATAAACAATATAAAATATAGGACTGGAAATTTGTGAGCATACTGATCTAACCTTTACCAATTTTTCGAGTGGAAAATTTTACCGTAAGAGCTGTATGCAAACGATTTTGACGGACTGTATTGATTTGTGTTACGTTTCTGTTTGGAAGCATTTTATGAAAAACAGACTATACTAAGTAAAGTATACATACCAACGGTCGCTCTTGAGCTAGATTATAGTAAGCAATGATCAGAATAATCATTAGAATAAACATTAAAAAATTTAGGGGTTTTGACCCTCCAAAATGCATCAGAATGCACCTTCCCGATTTTAAAATCCCAGATGTTTGTCGCATTTCCAGATTTTTTCACAAAAAACACTGATCTGGCGAAAAAACAGTGATACAAGCCGGCCAAAAATTGGCCAAGTCATAAAAATTCCGGCCAAGAAAACCGGCCAAGAAAAAAACCAGCCAAAACCAGCCAGTGCATCAAAAACCGGTCAATTTTGGCCGGCTTCCGGCCAATCTGGTTAATTATTTAAGTTTTCATGTGCGGCCTTCTGCTTACGAACGTTGGTATGTTGTTGACGCGGCATTCCCGCCATTCTATTTTCAGCATTGCGCAGCTTTATTTTATTTTGTGTTTATTCGTTTTGTTTAATAATTCCCCTTATTCATATCAGTGGGCACTCCCAGCCTCTTGGAGTGGCGTCCCCTAGACACTATCACAGGGTAGTCCAGTTAGCATCAGGGTGAGAACTGAGTTAGGAATCTTTCTAATACTGCAGGAGGGTCAGTAGATTTTTCTGCTTGGTACATCTCCTAAGGGGTCACTAGCCTCAGATCATCATGTAATAGGATCAATGAGGTCCCGAATTCATGTGAAATTTTTTTGGGAAGCTCGAAAAATCCCACTTGGGAGAATGTCTTTTTGGTTCACATACTCACCAATTGGACCGGCTGAACCACAGGAAAGAAGCACTAACCCTGTGCAACAGTTTATGTTGTGGGGGCTGCTTTTACTATTCACAACAATCGTCTCCACTGGAGTCTAGTAAAGGGGGGCAAGTGATCATACCGCTCCTAAGTACTCCTGCTTAAATTTTTCAGTATCGTCTCACTTAACCTGGCATCTAAAATTAAAATTACCTGGCATCTGTTGATTGAACGAAATTTCCGGTTTCCAACATCGCCCGTAAATGGAAATCACTTCTTCATACTTCGTTACAGATATCTCAAAGTGTGAAGTGCTCAAAAACATGTCTTTATCATGCCCGTACGTCCTCAAAATATCGGGTATACTGACACTTCCATTTCTGGCCGCCACGTAGTCCATCCACGCTTTTTCGTACATTTCAATTTGACTTTTATTTAGTAAACTTAATGGCAAATCGTACGGCGTAGTGAACCAATTGAACATGTAGACCAAAACTTTGGGATCAATATTCGTACTATCGACCATGCTTTGTTTAACCCGATTGTAGTTACAAATAGTGACGTTCGGGAATGGAATACCACCATTCGGTAGTCGGCTTTGAGAAGTGGTCGTTTTGAAAGGTGGGTCGTTGATCAGGCACGAAATTGATACAGTGATTTCATATCCAGTGATCAGTAAACATAAGCAGATTGTAATAGCCCAAAAGGTTTTACCGGTGCAATGACTGGCGTGGTACCAATCGATGACTCCCATACAAGTGCAAACTTGACAAAATTGGTGAAAAATAGTTCCTTGTTCATTGTCGTTGGAAATGTCGCTCCTGGTATGCCGCGGCATCTGTGAATCTTTTACAAGTTATGGCTACTTGAATAGTAAGTTTTCGGGAAACGCGACCCCAATTTGATGTCAATCGATAGGTCTTGTTGAAATCTATTCGGAAATATGATCTGGAATAATGTATTTTGGTTTTTGATGAAGATTTTTATGGTTAAAATTGGTTTGAATTTCAATGAATTTTCTTTGCAGCTGAAATTTCCGGGCTGAAATTTCCGGCATTGCCAAAGACCCAATTATACAAAGTTCTTACTTCTCTAAAGAGGAAAATACCGATCAACGGTTGTTAAGGCGCACTATAGTTTAATTGAATCTTTTTCTGACAGTTAATATCTCTGTATTATGACACTATTGATCATTTCCTCAATGGAACGCGAGAAGTAGAACGTACACTTTGTTGACGTTGAAGTACGTGCCTCCCATAGAAACTTAAAAGGAATTAGTTCTAGAAGCATGTGCAGCTTTTAGTTCAAATGAGTAAATTATTTGTAACTGTGTTACTAGAACATCTGAAATTGTTTTTTGCTAAGAAAAAGTGAATCCAACAATGAAATTTGATCAGTCAACAGAATATTTGATAAAAATTACATATACTCTGTTTGCTTGTTTTCAAATGCTTGTAGGAAGAGTTGAGAGCATACCTCATGACAATATACAAATAACAGAAATCAATGTATTCACATTGCCTCAAAATTTTTCTCCGAGGACTATGCATGAAGCTTACTACGAGTTCCCAGTTTCTCAAAGCTACCGAACTTAATTTGTCAGCCAAATTGGCAGTTTGTTGAGGAAATTTCAGACCTTATTGACAAAATATTTTTTGGGTTTTCATAGGAAAATTTTGTCCACGAGATTTGGCTGGCAGAATTCTCAGCTCTTTGATGAAATTTTCCAATTTTCTTGACGAAATGTGACTTTGAGTTTTTCAAAGCTCCCTGAAAATTTTCCTGTCTAAATTTCCACCTGTGAAAAATGATTGTGTAGCGGGTGGCCGACTGTGCCGTCCGGCCGACTGTAGCGGCTGGCCGACCGTAACGGCTAGCCGACTGTACCGGGTGGCCGACTGTAGCACATGGCCGACTGTAGCGGCTGGCCGACTGCACCGGGTGGCCGACTGTCTGTAGCACATGGCCGACTGTACCGGATGGCCGAATTCAATTCGAAATATTTTATATGTACGTCGAACTCTATGCAAAACGTTTTCGCACGAAATGTGAATAAACTGTTGCTAAATATAGGTTTCAATGCACAAGATCAAGGCCGTACTTAGGGTGGCGGAGGGCAACCCTTGGGACTTTGTTATATGTCGACTTTGTGTCTATCACTGAGAAAAATCTCAAAATTTTTCGGCGCTTCGCGTCGGTCAATGAGTGTAACAGTCATTGTTTTCTATCAGCCACGGCCATTAGCATATCTACTTCGACCTAATAATTAAACTTCAACAGTTTCAATCAACTGAATTACCTCATCTATTTTTTCATTCATTACAAGACAAAATTTTGTGCATGGTTCTCACTGATGGAAAACTTTTTTTTCACTTCAAAACCGAAATGATGCATTTTGGTGAACTTCACAAGGTCAAACCCTCAAAATTTTCCGGCGCTTCGCCCCGGTCCTGAGTATAATAGTCATTGTTCCCTATTAGGCGTGGCCATTAAGATATCTACTTCCACTTACTAACCGACGTTCATCAGTTTCTATCAACTGATTCACTTCATCTCTTCTTTTACTTGTGAAGAGCCAATATTTTACTGGTAATTGAGGTTTTTGATCACTTCTAAAAATTTTATTCTCCTACTTCGTTTGGAGTTTTTCAAACATTTTGAAACGTGAGCCTTCACAATCCGCATTGAAAACTGATAAAAACGTCATTCTAAGACTGCAAATTTAGAGCTTTTATCTAGGAATAATTGTTGTGAACATTAATTTTCCAGCATTTTGGAACGCGAAGATACGAAAATTTTCTCGGCGCTAGGCGCCGAAATAAGAAAGGTATTGCGATCCGTCAATTTAATTCCGATTTATTATCATTGTTATGAAGATTAATTTTCCAGTCTTCCAGATTCCCTCCCTAAAAAAATTCCTGGCTACGGCCCTGCACAAGATATCATCAAAAAATGCAAGAGCGACGCAAAAATATGCTAATTATCTACAGAAATATGCCCTTCATAATTTTTTAATTAATTATAAAAGCCTATATTGATTGATTCTATCGACTTTTTAAAATATGTCTGTAACAAAAAACTGAATAAAATATGTTAGAACTTGGGAAAAAATAGAATTTTCAAAAATGATAGAACAACAACGACAACGGAATTTCGTCTAAACTTGAGTAAATTATCTAACGGTCGTACTCTGGAATGTCTCTGGCTCATTACTTTATTCACATTAGCTTAGCACAATTGTTGCATTCATAATACACGGTTCGCAAACCATCAAATCCTCGTTTAGTTTTATTCTTTTTGAAAAGCCAAAAATGATTGGATCTTGTGCGACTTTCACACTTGAGCAATATCGAATTTCAATGAACTGTCAACTGATATTCTGCAGCCCCAAAATCATTTTCACTCATTTTTATAACAAATGTACTCAACAAAGTGGACGGATACGAGGAGAAAATTTTCTTACAAAATGAAAAACTTTTGAATTCAAACAGGTATTCTTGTGTGCTTTTACTTAATTAGCATATTTTTGCGTTGCTCCTGCATTTTTTGATGATATCTTGTACATTCAAACCTATATTTAGCAACATTTTATGCACATTTCGTGCAAAAACATTCTACATAAGGTTCGACTTATACATATAAACTATTTCAAATTGAATTCGGCCACCTGGTACAGTCGGCCATGTGCTACAGTCGGCCAGCCGCTACAGTCGGCCAGCCGCTACAGTCGGGCAGACGGCACAGTCGGCCACCCGGTATACAACGTGAAAAATGAACTCGGCAGGTTCGAACCTCCCTAACTGTAAATAACAGCCGTTTTTTATTGCCCAAAAAATAGGACAATAGTCAATAGTCCTCTTTAGTTATCCGAATGTATTGACTCATCAATTATGTAATTTTTTTGTATTCCATGTTCCATCGTTTTAATGTGCTAAGCCGATTTTGTTCCTATATATGTATTTTAATTTTTTTCATATTATTTTTTTCATCCGCTTCTTTCATTGTATTTTATTGTCCCCTTCTCTCAGAAACACAACAGTATTTTTTCTTTTGAGATATATTTTTAAACCAGAACATTAAACGAAAATTAAAGCTTCAATCTATCCTGAAAAAACAATTATGTTTGAAGAAGTTTTCTTACTTTATAAGAAGCTGAAGCAGAGTGGCGGCTCATGGGCAGTCAAGGAAGATGAGGAAAATTGAGGATGAAATTGAGATGAGGAAATTATGAATTGTGCTGTTGGCATCAAATACCATCCTTCCATCTACTTTCCAGATTCTTTCCTTCATCGACTTCTTTCATTTTGCGCTTAGATCAAATTTTGCACTCCATGGCCTGTTAAGATGAAACCAAACAGTAAACTGCACCATTGGAAGTTCACATTGAAATATGTCCAACAAAAATGCGATTACCCATAAACATTCCAAGTCTTACACTTGTGCCATTTTTTGTATGTGGTTATTAAATAAATGTACCATGGTACATCCTGAATTATCAAACTCATGTGTAATATCAGTCCGCATGCCCTCGTCAACACCTCTGCGGTTCTCCGGAGATTCCTGACTCGGCTCTAACCCTGATGCTAACTGGACTACCCTGCGATTATGTCCAGGGAATTAAGTACTGAGACTCTGTGTAACGACTGGGTTGAATAATGGAATTATTATTATTAAATCGAACAACAAACAAAATGTAAATAAAACACCAAAACGTTGACAAAATCCTTGACGAGATTTTGTCAATGAATTAACAAATGATTCGGAAGCTTTGGAAAACCCAAAAAAATGAGGTTCCCGAAATCTCGCCAAAAAATTGGAAAATATTGCTGACGAACTTACTTTGCTGACGAAATTTTCATCAGCTTAATCAGAAGTAATCAGAATAATCAGAAGTCTTGCACTACACATAGTTGCCTAATGTCAGACCGTCATTGGAACCCTCACCATTCATCTAACATCCTGCACACAAATACACACATGCTCGATTCCAGGCCGTCATTGGTTCTTCACCATGCACCTGAAACCCAGCATAGAGTTACAGGACCCTAGACTATCAGTGGCTCTTCACCATTGCATCTAGTGCCCTGCTAAAAATTCACAAAATTAAAAAAGTGGACTGGAAATCCATTTTTTTGTACTGCTGAAAATACTCTTTGTGTCAAAATGAAAATGTCTACACAGTAGACATACAAATATAGACATAAATGAGAGAAACATCACAAGTCCAATGGTACAGTTGTTGTGCCATCATCAAGGACTTTTCTTTTAACTCAAAGGTATGGGAGACCCAGTTTTTCTTGGACATATGTCCAGATTTTATTATCTGGTAACATTCTAAAACCAATGTTTGTTCCAGTCTAGGGTTTCATTGTTTCCAGTACAGCTGCAAACTTTTCAAAGGTGAGGTCATTGATCTTTTTCATGACCCCCTTACAGCTGATCTTCTTTTCACTTTCCAGTAGCCCAATATTGTGGGATTTCAAATGGGGTTTTGTCAATTTGTGTATACAGGTTACTGCAGCCAGATATTGTGCTATCGGACAGACCAACTTACCTTATTTATTTGCTTTGCAGAAGCAAGAAGACGAAAGAAAACGGTTCCGAATTGCAAGATCGACAACGAGAAACAGGAATGGAATGAGGAATGCACGAAAATGGTGAGTTCTGAGCTCCATGCTCCGCAAGTACTTATAGATGAGATGGGATAAATTCAATGATAACTTAAATGGGTGGACTTCGCTTCCTTTCCTTTGGGTCCCAATATTCAGGACAACAGTCGAATGTTATAGATATATATATTTATTATAACCGACGACCCAAAACGGCATACAATTCAGACACTTTATGTAAATTAAGGCAAAAAGAAGGCGACCAAACTTACAACCAGAATGACCTAAAATACATGAAAACACGAGTATAAATATAAAATAAACGTCATAAAAACTTACACAAAAACAATGTCATGTGACAAGGAAGGTGGGCACATTCCAATGCATCTTCTAACATTAGTGGCGCTTCCGGGACATGCTTTCTACAAGCATCGATGTGCGTCACGAGAAGTTTTTATATGTAGGGCCTCTAAAGCATGAATAACGTAGTTTTTATGCAGAATTTGGAGAAGATCAGATAAGATCGGCAGCTAGAATTTAGAAGAGTTTTTATGGTGAAATAGTTCTAGGATGGATACTGTAGGATTCACAAGTAATATATGTAATTTCTTACTTTAGGTGGGAAGTTCGAATTCGAGGCGATCTCATGGGTTACAAATGAGACGCAGGGTACGATGATGGTAAAATGATTACTGTAATGTATGCATGTTATATAATTTACACTGCTCGTGTGATTATTGTATTGTTGTAGATTAAATGGGGGGAGGGGGGGGGGGTTTGTGGGATCTTACAATATATGTTTTTGCTGAAAGACAACACATTTATGTCGCCTGCCACTCAACTTTTAGTAAACCAGATATTGTTTTCTGTGCTGGTTTTGTAACAAACCATTCCGGATATACTTTATCCATAAATTCATTCCTCAGTTCTGGTTTTACTATATCTAACAGATTAGATCCAGATATTGGGAGGTAGATGCTGTCAATGTCTGCTTCCATGCACTGATAATTTGCTGGATCAAAATATTTTTGTAGAACATATCATAAAAAATTATAGCATTTGATAAATAGAAATGTCTTTATATACTGCATGAATACCTCTGAAATCTACACCTTGATCAATAGAGATCAAGCCCTCAGACAAATCTTCAATGGGGTATTCCCTATAGACTGTTTGCCACCTCTTGACACTGTACCTGCAGCATTAGTTGTAAATCCAGACAAGTGGAATGAACCTAGTTCACATTGGGTAGCTCTGTTTGTTGACAAAAGACAAAAATGTTATTGTTTTTGTAGTATACTACACTTAGCTAAACCGATACTATCAATTTTCAATTATTTAGTTACAGTAAACAATAAAATAAAAACACATTCACCATAAAAATCGTTCTTGTATATATCTTCATTCATTTTTGTTTATGGTTAATTTGCATAACCTTTTTGTGTTATAGTTGGGCCATAAAGGCAAACATTTTTTAGTGTTAGATTTTGTTGATAAATAAAAGAAGCTCGTTCGACCATTGGAGGAAAAAGAGTGTAGTATACCACACTGAGCTAAAACCGATACTATTATTATTTTTCAATTTTATTTACAGCAAACAAACCAATAAAAACACATTCGTAGTAATAAATTACTCTTGTGTATATAATCTTCATTTGTTTATGTTTGCACAACCTATTCGTAGTGTTGTTGTGCCATAAAGGCTGTTGCTTTTTCATTATCCTTTAGTTCTTGATTGGAAAATAAAGATAGAGAAAAACTTGTCTTGCAGTAAGGCAGTACGTGTGCCACTCGGCTATTTTCTGGTGTATTAGTTTTTGTTTATTGCTCCTCCCGCCTCTGTCGTCCCTGCTTACTGACCCCTGTACCCAGCCAACGTCGGAACCAGCCCTTTGGTTCCTTCCACCTTCTCCCTTCCACCGAACTGGTTCCTTCCACCTTCTCCCCTCCTCACTCTCCTTCACTGATCCTTCACTAATCTTTCACTGGTGGCCATACCAGTTTGGATCGGGAGAGGTACAGGTAAGCAAGGTAAGTTGTTCATTTGTTATTTGTTTTGTTTATTTATTGATGTGTATAGTATTTTGTTTACTGTGCACTGATGGTACACTGTTTGTATTGTTGCACATTCCTCTTTTGCTTTCCTTCCAAAATTGAACAAAAACATTTCTTGCATGGTCGCTTCGAGGACCAGTACTATCGAATTCTTGCCAGCCTAAGACCAATGGGGAAGCCACCCACAAAGCTGCAGATTCTGCCACCAGACATGGCCATCCAGCCGCACAGCCACAGCCCATAGTGACCCCAACCACCCAAGACGAACTTGATCTCATAACCGCACAAATGGAGAAAATGATGATCATTCTAGGCCAGATGCAGAACCAGATCATTGCGCAACAGCAAAAAATCACCAATCTGGAAACAGGTAATTTTCCCATTTGTACATCTAATGTAGGATCTTCTTCTCATCCTCTGGGCCTGTTGCCCACCAAGCAAGGCAGTTATTGAATAGTAAATCCGCCCCGTACATTGCGGGCCGAAAATTCTCGCCATAATGACATCAGCAACGATGCTTTCCAGTTGACCAGAAAAGAAATGTTACGAATTTCGAATCAAATTCAACAGGGAGTAGCTAATTTCACTCTTCCAATGGGTATCAAACCAAAGTTAGTGTTGCAATTTTTAAAACTTTAGATCAACAATTTAGAGATAACCTCCCATGCCCAAAAAAGTCAAACTCGAAATTTTACGACAAACTACAGACCCAGATGTACATGAATTTATGGAATACCAGGCTTCCTAAGATGACGTAAAGCAAATCATTTTGAGTTTTCTAGCTTCTCCTAGAACCTTAAGTGGCCTTCACCATAAATGGTCTACTATATCCCAGAGACATTCTGAAAGTTGCATACACTTTGTTAATCCTGTATTCTTACATGCCAACTTTTTTTCAGGATGAAACCGAGAAGGAGAAAGATCAAATGATAATCACCCAATTTTAGAGCAAATCTTCCCCCATTATGCAGGATGATGGATGAGCACAAAGAACAAATCCTTTCCCTCCAGGATTTGGTTACATTCTGCGACAACTTGGAAAAGGAATTAAAGATTCAAGATGAATTGTTTGAGCAGTGTTTACAGAAACATCATCGCCTCCCCATAAATGAACATGACCCAACAATTGAGCACTGGACAATTGAGCGCCGACAATTTAGCACCAACAACTGAGCGTGAGACAACTGAGCATAGTGACAACTGATCCCCAAGACAACTGAGCACTGAGACAACTGAGCGCCAGACAACTGAGGGCCAGACAACTGAGCCACCAACAACTGAGCTCCAACAACTGAGCGCCGACTATTTAATGTCAGATAAATAACCTAATCAGTTTGAAGTAACTTTTTCGCAAAATTGCAACCAAACATAAAGTATACAATCAATGCAAAGGCTTAGGCTTAGGCTTAGGCTCAGGCTTAGGATTAGGCTTAGGATTAGGCTTAGGCTTAGGCTTAGGCTTAGGCTTAGGCTTAGGCTTAGGCTTAGGCTTAGGCTTAGGCTTAGGCTTAGGCTTAGGCTTAGGCTCAGGCTTAGGCTTAGACTTAGGGTTAGGCTTAGGCTTAGGCTTAGGCTTAGGCTTAGGCTTAGGCTTAGGCTTAGGCTTAGGCTTAGGCTTAGGCTTAGGCTTAGGCTTAGGCTTAGGCTTAGGCTTAGGCTTAGGCTTAGGCTTAGGCTTTGGCTTAGGCATAGGCATAGGCTTCAGCTTAGGCTTAGGCTTAGACATAGGCTTAGGCTTAGGCTCATGCTAGTATTTTGTAGTGCTCAGTAAATGAAAAAAATGCTCAATTATTATGCATTAAATAGTCAGCACTCAGTTGTCAGCACTCAAATGTCTGGTGCTCAGTTGTCGGTGCTCAAATGTCTAGTGCTCAGTTGTCATGGCACTCAGTTGTCACAGTGCTCAGTTGTCTGGCACTCAGTTGTCTGGCACTCAGTTGTCGGTGCTCAATGGTTGGCACTCAATTGTCTGGCGCTCAGTTGTTGGTTAACCATAAATGAAAAAGGCTTCCAGATCAAGTGAGCCATGTATCTAATCAGGACCTGGCACTGCCACCTCAATCTCTTAACAACTTCAGAGGTAACAATTTTAGAAATTCACTAAGTAATGTGTCCTACAGGGATAAGGGAGCCAAAATATGGGACCACTGTGCAGCAGTTATAATAATAATCTTTCTAGGCATCAGCAACAACCATCCCCTGCACCAGCTCCTGTGCCCCCACTCCTGCACTTGCGATTCAACCTAGTAATGACACAATTTTGACTAATAACCCGCTTCTTGGCAAACTTATAGACCTTTTGCAAAAGAATCTAATCACACTGCAAACCCCTCCAGTGCCCACTGCAGCGCCGCAACCACCAGGTATTTCTAGAGCCTGCCTTTATTGTGAGTATCACTGTATGTTCTGCCACTCAACTGAGGGATGGGTAAATTTGCAAGAGTAGGCAGCACAAAATCCTACAGTGGACATTTCAATTTATTATCACAATATTCCTGACAATTCATATCAACCGCGTGGGCCCGCACAACCCGCAACCCAAGCCTGTTTTGTAACTCCTTCCACTACACGTGGAGGTTATGGTAGTTATACAACTCCTCCGGGAAAGCCACCTATGTCGAAACCTACCCCCTATTACAGTAACCAGCCACATACAACAAATATCCAAAGTATATGTGAGAATGCAACTACACAAAACCAGTTTCCACCTCAATATTCTAATCCCAATTATGTTGTATCTTTTCCACCCTCACCTTCCTCTCAGGATCAAACTACTACCCCCCACCATTTGTACAATATAAACCTATTAATACTTCTAGGAATAAGTTACAGGCAAACATTAAGCAAGAGTTAAATGCTAACAATGGAAAAGGAAATGAAACAATGTCCTTTCATAGCAATGATTTGACACCTCCGACAGAAAAAACTAAAGGTAATAAAATTGAAAATTCACAAAATGTAGCTGTTTTTCAGGATACCATGGAGCAATTCCAAAACAACATTTCGACCCTCAGTGCCATCTCCAATATTTCCGTCAATTGAGGCTGAGCAAAGTATGTTTTTCCAAAAGTATTACAAAACACGCCCCCTAGAAATTGAAGCTAAGATAGGTAATTCAAGGGGCTTGGCATTGTTGGATACTGGGGCCACAACCTCCATCATGGGATATGATGTGTATCAGCACATAACTTATACAGACCCCAGTAATCTACCCACATCAGGGTATGTAACAGTGGCAAATGGTCAATGGGTTTCCACCATAGGACCTGTGAATTTTTATACAAAACTAAAAGATTTGGGTACTCATAGTATCCATTATACTGTATTGGTATCCCCTGAACCCATGATAATTTTGGGTACAGACTTTCCAGCACATGAGGATATTAGAGCAAATCTTGTGACTTATGCCAAAAAACTATGAAAGATTGTCAACTGCCTCCACCTCCATGCCCAATCCAACCGATGGCTCCATTTGATATTGTTGCATCCTATATTGTCAATATTTCCAATGTTTCCGAGAAAACGCCTTATGTAATCATTTTTCAAGATTATTTTATGAAATACATCGAAGCCACCCTCATTTCGGACACCTCCTCCACCAGTAGTGTAGACAGATTTGTAAGATTAGTTGTGTGTAGATACAGGACACCCAAACAGTTATTAAGTGACTGCTGATCCAGATAACCTCTAAACTTTTAGGAGAGGTGTGTGAATCGCTAAAAGTAAGAAAGATTCAAACCACAGCATATCACCTGCAGTGTAATGGCATGGTAGAGCACTTTAATTGGACATTAATTGATCACTTATGTAAATTAGCTTATAATAACACTGAAGACTGGCCTTAATTTTTAGATCTCCCATTGTTTTCTTACAGGGCCACCTCCCACAAGACCACCAAGAAAAGCCCACACAGTCTCCTTTTTGGAAATGAGCCTCTCTTAGGTGTAGATGTCACCGCAGCTGCAAAAGGACTTCTCATCAATAATTTAGACACATATCTATACTTACTTTTTGAAAATCTAACTTCCATTCATAACAAAGTCCTGAAAGAGTTGCGGGCGTCTGAACCAGCGTCAAAAAAGCAATTTGATGAGAAGGTGCATGCCTGTGGTTATACTGTAGGAGATCTTGTCTTGTTACATTGTGAAATGAGAAAAGGTAAAACTCATTTTTATTGGAGTGGTCTATTTATTGTCACTTTAATTGATAAACAGGATAAAAACGTCTTTACTATAGCGGACGTTAAAAATATTTTGAACTCCCACGTAGTCACGATTTGCAGGGTTAAACCCTTCATCAAAGGTTTTCTCGCACTACACACACACAGCCCATTATCGATTTTTAAAACATCCATTTCACCTGGGCTAGTCTTTTTTTATTTTTTTCGAGTAGTTAGTTGTATATTTTATTATTGTCCTAAAATATTTCCTGCACTGAAATATACAATCAATAAGCAGGGCTTGTGTGCATTGATGTTTCACAATGGTAAAATTATTATTAAGGGTGCCAAGACTTATAGTGAACTGCAGAAGAACTTCAAAAAGTTAATTCTCAATTTTTGAACTTGATGAGCAAGTATTAGTATGGTTCAAATACTGTACTACCCACTAGTATAAATAAATCATGTCAAAAGCTGTAACATTCATTCTCTGAAATGGAGCCTTGTAACTTATGTTAAAAAGAATTGGGTGTTGATCCTCCACCAATTAAAAGAACAAAAAAGCTGATGCAGAAAGAATCTGCTTGGAATCACAACTATACTAGAAGAAAAAACAACACTTATTGCAGGTACTTTCTATGAAAGTACTGGTGCCACATATGTACTAGCCACCCTGGGGCTGGTGCTGGGACTGGTCTTATGATCAGTGCAGATGAGTACAGAATTTCTGTTGATATATCATATGTCAAGATTTCCCATTTAGGCTAGGTATATAAAGCTTGAAGTGGCAGCTTCAGCTTTATCAGCTAGGCGAACTTCCCTCCTCCCCACAGTTGCAGTAGTGGCAGCAGGGGCTGCCATGGTGCAGCGCCTAATAACTAAGAGCACAACTGGTAGAAGACATTTTTGGACCCTAATTAAAATTTTCAGAAGCTCGCACCAAATTTGGGCTTCTGTCCTAAATGGGTCATGTTGGGTACTGATTGATAGATCTCATTGAGCTGATTCCGAAAAGTACCATGTATATTACATTATCTCGAGTTTTGAGAGAGATGTGGGTGGGCCAAGTTTCAGCAATTTTTTTCTTTCCACCCCAGGTGTGACGCCATGCTTCTTTCTAGCTGGAAAAATGACGTCATAATGGTCCGAAAAAGGTCGGCTATGTTTTCTGTGTATCTGCTCTGAATTTTTGAATGATGTCATGAAAAATGTTCGATCTTCTGCATGTATATGCTATGAATTTTATGCCTAAGGGAGGGGGTCTTTATACTACTTCTGTATACCTTATGATCTGAATATTTGAAGTGATTAAGGCTCTAGCAGTCTAAAGTCCGTCTTTTTTCATATTTATAATATATTTGAAATTTGAATTCCTTTTGTATTTGCTTTGTTTCTCACATCATGAATAGGCCAATGTAGGACATAACTGTAGAATCTTGGACCTATATTTTCTACACTATGTTATAAGTATATACAGGGCTGCACCAAGTTTGCATGCTTTTTTGGGTGATGGCGGATGTAGCAGTGGCAACATCAAAAACATAGAGGGTAAGACATCAAGCAATCTTAAAAACACTTCCAAAAAGACAAACAAATCCAGTCTAACAGTAAATCTAAAAGGGGCAACATCAAAGCAGACTGATCAGCAACATCTAAAATATATTAGTCACAATATGCAAGAAATGCTCAAAATGCACCCAAAAAGGTGTGGGAATCCGGTGTGGCGTGATAAACATAATGGGGGCAACATCAAAGTATACATGTTGAAATTTCTTTGAAAAGGACTACACATTCCCTGTGACAAAAAATCAAGTGGCAGGAACATAAAAAAATAGTGGTTGTGAGATGGAGTCAAGGCTCAAAATGCACCCAAAAAGGTGCACAAATCCAGTTTGAAAATATGAACATGCTGGCAGTGACAACAGAGTGGTCATCCAGATGCACCCAGAAACATGTACATATGCAGAGGCGATATGACAAATGTAGCGGCAGCAATATTAAAGCAGAGAGAGTAGCATAATCAAAAACAAAGTATTCACAATATGAAAGCAACCCTCAAAATGCATCCAAAAGAGTGTGCAAATCTGGTTTGACACCTTGAATATAGTAGCAGCAACATCAAAGTGATCAATCAAATTCACCAAAAAAGGTGTATATATCCAGTGTGACATGACAAATATAGTAGCAGGGAACATTACAATAGAGACAGCTGCAGCAATTTCCAAAAAATAGAGGATTGTGACATCAAGGCAATGTTCAAAATGCAGCCAAAAAGGTGTGGGAATCTGATCTGATGTGACACCATAAACCTAATGGGGGCAACATCAAACCAGACATAATAAGCAGGACCATCAAAATGACAATCAACCAATTTCCTCAGAAAGGTCTAGGTCTAAAAATCTACTGTGACACAAAAACATAATGGCTGCAGCATCAAAAGAGACAAAGGGGCTACATTGAAAACATAGTAGTCCAGTACTTATATGGGCCCATACAGGGGGTACACAAAAGATACCCCTGTACAAAACATATACGTCAAAGTTTGTTGCCTTAAATGTGTGGCCCAATACAGATGGTGTAGAAAGTGTTGTTCTGGATCTGAATTCCTATAACATGCAGGGCAATACAGTGGGGTGTAGAAAGTATAGTTGATGATGTAATACAATCTGAATTTTGTTAATGGTGCTGGGTGATATAGGGGTGAAGAAAGTACACCCATAGCTTCAAGGTGTAGAATTTCACTTCCACATAGAAAGTACTGAAGCTTCAATGTGTAAAATTTAAATTCTGTGCAGAAAGTACCCTCAAAGCTTCAATAGGTAAAATTTGACCTCATTGTTCCTTCACTGACTCAGATGTTAAAATTGATGACACAATGTCTCCCAAAAATTTAAAAGAAAAGCTTGAGAAGCATAAAACTTAACAGTCTAGTAGTTTTACTCATTTTTTACAAAATTTCTACAGAAAATGTTGAGACACATTTTCTACATATTCGGAATAAATTTTCCAATTATTCCCTATGCTTAAGCACTGTTTTCGGGACACATTTTTTACAAAATGCATGGAAAATCGTTTTCTACAATACTTTCTATATGGAAATTTAATTTCACACATTACAGCTTTGGGTGGACTTCCTAAATAGAAATGGAATTTTACAGGTTGAAGCTATGGGCGTACTTTTTACATGGAAGTCGAGTTTTACATGTTTAAACTTCTGGCATTCTTTCTACATAGAAATCGAATTTTATCTGTTGAAGTTTCAGGCGTACTCTCTTCAACCCCCACTCCCCACATTGCCCTGCATGCTTGATAAAATTTGGATTGTATTACATCATAAACCATACTTTCTACACCCCCTGTATTGCACATTTTTAAGTATTGCACATCTTTCCACACAATTAAGGCAGCAAACTATGATGTATATGGTTTCTGCAAGGGTATCTTTTGTGTACTTCCTGTATGGGCCTATATAACTACTTAGTCCCTATATGAAAGCAATCCTCAGAATGCACCCAAAAAGTGTGCCAATCCAGTTGGACACCCTCAACCCAATGACAGCTACATCAAGGCAGATTTAAAGAGGGATATAATATCAAAAACATATAGGTAGTCATACATGCATGTAGAGGAGGTGGGGGGGGGTTAACCCTCCTATACGTCCTAGACAGACATGATATATTTGAAAAATGTAGATGGTGTAGAGGAAGTAGGCAGCAGGCAGCAGAGTTAGCCAGGAATCGACCTTAATGCATGTGTTTCCAACACACATGCTTACCTGAGGAACTACTAATCTTGAGTACTCAAACCCCTCAATAATATAACCCAAATTAGAAAACCTTCTATTTCCTAATTTGAATTCCCAATGCTTAGGACCAAAAGAGGAAACGTTTCTCCTATATAAATTTTACCTATTAAAAACACAACTTACATGACCAATACATAATGTTACCCAATAGGAAGAGTCATACAATGAATGTTCCACATGCTGAGGGAAACTAAAGGCATGGGGAACAGTGACTGATAAAAAACATATGACAAGAATCAAGACAGAGAGCTCACCCACACATGTACCAAATCTGGGCTACAGTAAGATGCTCGGAGGTGGTCTACTCTGCCCAATCTGAATCATAACACCAGGCGTCTTCTTGAAAAGGACAAACTGCAACAAAAATCCTGAAAATTGGTAGGAACACACTACAACACACCTCGCCTCTTGTGGTAGTTTGTGCAGGGGGAGAAACTCCATGCTAACAGACCAGGAGGAGCTGAAGGTTCCCCATGGGCAGCACTCAGTGGGACTGACAGAGGACTCAGTCCACAATTAGTGAGGCCAAAAGCAGATCGAGTCCATGCAGATGGGAGGGTGAGGCTGACCACTACCTTTGGGAGATCAGAGTGTGAAGGTTGAACTAGTCATGGGGAGACAAATGATAGCAACAAGGGTGTGATAGGTGAAGGAAGGGACAATCTTATGGCTGTGGGACGGGCTCACAGTAGAACACCTCAAGGCATCAGTACAGTAGCAGATGGGTAGTGGCTGTATGGTGAGAAGAATAAGTCATAGTGGCTGTATGGCGAGGAGAATAAGTCATAATCATTGATGTCGATGACCTCAATTTTGGTCTGAATTTCCAAATCTTCATCAAAGATGATTGGATGCAAAGGGAGACAATTCAAATGTAGAGGCGAGGGTCCTGGTCGGAAGCAGGTTCTTTTTTGGGGATGCTGTTGATCCATTTGGTCAAATGAGTCATCAGGTTTCCATCAGGAGTGTACCACATGCAGGTGTAGAGCATGGGATGGTTCACCTCATCTAACAATTGGGGGTGTTGTAGCAAGATGGTATTGACCCAGTTGAAATCAGTGGTGGAGCAAGATGAGGCAATGGCTGTGGTTAGCAGCATGGTAACCATCATCTCGCTGAGCCAGCTGGCCTCCATCTGAAAAATATTAAGCAGGGTTTGAGGGAGATAATGGTAATGATTACCATTATAGGTTCGATCATGAAGAAGTTTTTTTCAACACATTTTTCCATACATCATCAACGTCTGCTGGGAGAGGTGTGTCAGATGATTTGGCAATGTTGGTGCTGACTTGGAGTTTATATATCAGCAACACATTGTAGAACATGGCAATGAGCGTTTCGGCCAGCCGATCAATGTTGGAGGCTTCCAACAAATGGTGCAGATAGAGGGCTGCAGCTGTGAAAGTTATGGGAATAAAACCATAGCAGCTGAAAGCAAGATACAATAGGATCAGGTAAAACGCATCACGGGGGGGGCATAGGTGAGTAGATTGGGTGACAAAAGCAATTCCTTCAGATTGTTGAAGAAACTCAACATGGTGGGGAACTCAAGGGTGAGATGTGAAAGGTCGAGCAACCACATTGCAGAAACCATGACCTCCAGTGCCGGTTTTTCAGGCATGAATCTGATTTTTGGAGCCAGCTTGTAGAGTGCCCGGGAAAGGTTGATATTGCAGATGAGTCAGTAGGCATCAAAGGGAATTGCTTTGAGGACATTATCTTTACTTTTCTTTTGTCCATCGGTCTGAAATTGAGTACTGAGGAGGGTGTAGATTCTGCCCCAATCATTGCCTCAATTGTACAAAATTACGATGGTGTGGTCGCAGCAATCAGGGAGAAGAATGTGTTCCAGTCTTGGGGCTTTGTTGTAAATGTTTCTAAAAGTAACATGTTACCATTTGGAAACACCAATTGGACATATCATGGATAGCTAGAAGCATTGGGATCAGTGGGCACTGGAACTTGGAAAATTTTTCATATCCGTTTCAAGGATTGATTCAGTGTCGAAGCCCATCAGCATATAGCTGCAGAAGGTTGGTGTGGCCTGGGCTAGAAAAATGGGCAGTAAAAGAATATTGGGCAGGCGTGTGAGCATGAAGAGAGAAATGTACCAATGTTCCAGATTGACAATGAAGGAGTGGGTGACTAAGACAATATTGGACAAGGTGGATGCTGGCTTTGGTGTCAGTTGTGCCATGTCCAAAGGTTGACCTCAATTTGAACCTAGAGAGAACAATTGTTTTGTACCAAAATTTGATATAAGGAGGTCCCATGGACGGCTGCAACTCGGGGGTGATGTTACCGAGACTGGCGGGCCTTGACATTTTTGATCGGATCACTTGAGTGAGGTGACAGAAACCATAGTACTAGCTAGTCAAAGAAGCAGCTGGCTATGGCGATGGGTCTGACCATAGCTAGTGATTGTGGAATTCTGGTGGCTGACCATGGGTTCATTGTGAATGTGACATAGGCAAAGATACCTCATGGGGTCCCAGGTACAGGTCAGATGACATGCACAGAAAAGGAAAGCTAAGGAAAGTGCATGCAAAGAATATAAAATACCATCACAACAAATGCTGAGATCGTTTTGATGCAGCTGTTGTTCCCCCAATGAATGTAGCTTTTGTTGACATTGAGCGACTCGTTATACAATGATGCATCATCCACCGTGGATGATATTGACAGAGTTGTCATAGTTTTGAAGAAATTTGGAGAGTTGCGCTGTGATTTGACTGTTCGAAGTGAAAGCTAGAAGTGAAAATGAATAAAATGAAAGAAGCCCCTGAAAGGTGAAAAGAATGTAAAGTGAAAAACGTGCAAAACTAACCTTAATTACGATGCACTACAAACAACACTAAGTTGGGAGAAATTAAGGTCAACCTTTCCCAATTAGTCTTATGAGAATGAAAATTGTCAGGGATGGGCAGAAACAAGCAGAATGCAAGCAACAGAACCTATTGTTAAAGAAGAGCCCACTCCTATGTATAACGTTGTATTGGGAGGGGAAAGGGCAATAATTAGCATTGTAAAGTATGATGGCATTGATTTGTGACTTGGCTGGACATCAAAATGTTGTAAAGGGGGGTTACAATCAGCTAAAGCACTAACGCTCTCCTCGTTGGGTCCCCACTATCTAAAGTAAGCAAAAAACAGATTGTATGTACCAATTTGACATAATGAGCGCCTGGTCAGAAAATATTTTTGAATCGATCTTATTGGGGTGGTGAAGTGTGGGTTGGCCTGTGAGGTCCACCAGCTTTGGCAACAGAAGCATCTTTAGCTGCACGAGGAACAAAGGGTTTCAGATGCAAAGTGGAAACTTTTTGTGGGCGGCCTAGTGTGTGGAGGACATCAATTGTTATGATGTTGCCATTGAGGTGAGTGATGTCAGTAATGATAAAGTGTCCAATAAAATCGGCCTGAATCCTGTTGGCTTTCCATGTGTTGGTCAAATGGACAAAGCTTTTTAGGCTGATTTTGCATTTTCAGGCCTTTTGGTCATAATATTTCTTGCTGGCATTGGCTGCTTTGGCGAGGTTAGTCTTTACTGATTCATACATCTTGAGTTGTGCTTGAGTAAGGATATGTTGATGGGTGTTGGTAGTTTAGTGGTAACGTTAGGTGGCACACACAATCATAGTCAAAAATGATGCAGGGTTAACAGAATATAGAAGGCTGAAAGGGGAATAGTGCATCGCCATGTGTGGTGTGGCATTGTGGGTGAATACAGCATAGGGCAAATAGCATTCCCAATTATCCACATTGTGAGTAGTGCATTGTTTCAATGGGGCAATTAGCGTCTGATTGAAAGGCTCAACAATGTCATTGCACTGTGGGTGGTAGGCAGTTGTTTTTACTTTGCAGATTTTGAGCATTTGACAAATTTGCCTGCCTAGCAATTGTGATGGCTTAGACTGGGGGCCGCTGAAATTTGGTGAGTGGCAGTATGAGTTTGGAGATTGTGGTATGATTGATGGGTTGTTTGGACATAGCATGGGTGACAATGTTAATGTCTGCATTGAAGGGAGAGGGTGGCAATGTCCCAACTGACAAAATATTGCTTACCATGGGATTGGCATCTGATAACTTGCTGGTGGTGCAATATTGTTGGTGGAAGATTTCTGTGGCCAATTCTTCAGTAGTTGGCACAGGCTGCTTTTTGTGTCCATCTTTGAGGGATAAGAGATCGGTGCAAGCATTGTCTTTGCCTTTGACATATTTGACTTTATAATCATAGTCTTGAAGGTTGATGGTGAATTATTGAGGGTGGGAATTGTGGTGTTTCTCCTTTTTAAGCCATTCGAGTGGCTTATGATTGGTGCAAATGATGACTTTCCGGCCATAAATGTAGAGGGGATACATAGGGAAACCATAGACAATGGGGAGGCATTTGTGCTCTGTCACACTGTAGCGAGTCTCAGCATCCTTAAGTACATGGCTATTGTATGTGATCACCTATTTGTCATCACCGCTTTCTTGGTACAATATTGCAGCAATAGTGGTCATACTTGCATCCATTTGGATAATGAACTGAGCTTTGCTGTTGTAAACTGGATGATGGAGAAACAATGATGTGGTTAATGCTTTTTTGATATCCTCGAAAGTGTCTTTATGTTCATCCATGGTATTATAATTGGAATCGTGGTATAGCAGGGCATAGAGAGGGCTAGATAGCATGGTCAATTGTGGAATGAAGCATTTGCACTACTGCACAAGGTCTAAAAAACTTTGCATACCTTTCTTTGTTGGCTGGAATTTTTAGTCCGCAATGGCTTTGACTTTTTCTGGATCTGCAGCGATACCTTCCATGTTGAGAAGGTGTCCAAGGAATTCACATTTGTCCAGTCAAAGCGTAAGGTTGGCAGCATGTAAAGCATCAAAAATAATTTGAAGGTGCTCTAAATGCTCATCAAATGAATTCAAAAATATGATTATGTCATCAATGTAGATGAGGCAGATTTTCCAAATGTACTGGCATAAAATTCTTTCCATTAATTGTTGGAATTCCAGGGGCATGTTCTTGAGGCTGAATGGGAGAACTTTGAATCAAAGCAAAGCTTCTTGGTTGATAAAGGTTGTTTTGTCATGGGACTCGTGGTCAAAGAGTACCTGCCAGTACCCTACTTTCAAATCGAGCTTCCTAAAGAATTTTGCTTGGCCCATGACATCCAAGTGATCATCGATCCCTGGTATCAGAAAGCGATTGCTTGTTTGTGTTACTTCATTCATACTGGGATAATTGACAACAGGCCGCCAAGAACCATCCTTTTGCTTCACAAGGAATGGCAGCACTGCCCAAGGTGAGTGGGATGGATTGATGAAATCATTGTCTAGCATTTCTTGGATATGGTAGTGGATTATCAGTCCTTGTTCCATGGTGGCACAATAATAATGGCAGGATACGGACTTTGTTGTGCTAGTGTCAATGCTGATGGTCAAGTTGTTTGTGAAGGTAGGTTTATCACCAGGGAGGTTAAGGACATCTCGGGTTTGCCAGAGCATACCAAGGGCTTTTGCTTTTTGAGTGGCAGTAATGTGCATCTTTTGGGTCATTTTGTTCAAAGCAAATTCCTATTTTTGTTTGTCTGTGTGGTGCGATAATGATTTGTCCAACACGGCAGGTTTATGGTCAGTAAAATCCTGTTGATATGCCGCAACTGTAACACAGATACCATCATTTTTATTCAGGGTGGCCACGGATTCTATTATATGTTTGGCTATGGCGACCAAAAAGTTTGGAGTAGCAGGGTTGCAGTTGATGTTCATCAGAATGGTAGCAGGAGGAGTAGCAGGGTGCAGTTGATGTTCATCAGAATGGTAGCAGGATTGGCATTCTTTGCACTTGCACTCCCAGCGTTCCATCAATGGTTCCAGCAGAATTTCAGTTTGAGGCAGCAGTTGTTAAAAGCAAACATTTTTGGGTGGGGCTGGAAATATATCAGTGGTGCGGGGATCTGGGGATGGCTCACAGTTGCAATGAGGGTCTTGAGAATGGTCTGTGCTATGGCAGAGGTCAAATCTGTGAAATGAAGGTTGTGGCGATCATGGTGTCATCGTGTCTGGAATGGCTTGGCTCACCAGAATCAGCCATTCAGCAGTGCAGATCTCCTCTTTGGTATCATTAAGGGTGATGTGTGCTTTTGGGATGACATTCACCAATTGTTGGATATTGGTGAAAGTCTTGGCTTGCTGGCCAAAAGTCAATTGATAGAAAACAGGCATTTTAGTTAAAAAGGTGTCAATGAATTGTTTGTGCTAGTAAGTTTGGTCTTCATTTTGGTACAGTAACTGAACATGAGTCATTACATCACTTAGAAATGCCCTGGGTTCTTCATCAGCTTCAGGCACAATAATGGCAAGTCGGCATTTTGGGGTCTGTAATGACCAGTTCTTAGTGATACTTTGCTTGATCCACAGAATGGGGGGATGGTGGAGAAATGGGGGTGAATACAGACACAACAATGATAATATAAATACGAAATCGACGATCACTTTGCTCATCGACAATACACAAAACAACACTTGCAAATAACCCACTTTCCTGCTTTGAAATTCTTGCTTTTCAATAAAAAGGATGCTTGCAAATAAAAATGCAAATGAATCACCAATCTGACAAAATCATGCTTTGCTTCTCTTTAAATACAGCTTCCATGGCCACTCCCTTAGCCTCACGGTAGATCTTGTTTCTGTCAATGTTCTTCTGCCAATCGCAGCTTCTTGCTTCATTCTTCTTGCTAATTTGGTCACACCTTCCAACGCTATCCTAGTACTGTATGCTTTTTGTGTTTTCCTTTTGCTTGCTTCCTACGGTGGGCTTAGCCACACCTCTGTGCTTCTGTGCATGCTTCTGTATCTATTTCCTCTGTGTATACATGTTTTTGTGGGAACCGTCGCTACTGTTCCACTTGAGACTGGTGTCCAGTGGGGCTTTTACTTTCCACTGTGTGCAGGTGTGTTTACGATTTTTATGAGAAATTATGGTAGCCGTGGAATGTGTACTTTAGTCTAGATTCTAGGGGACCAGCTGCCGATGTGCAAATTAATTGGGGCGTCTTAATTGGGTCAATAGCCGCTACTGAGGTGTGGAAGGATCAAAATAAAGTACTTCACATAATTTTACAGTAATGTTTGGGTGTGAATCCCAGACACCCTTGAGACGATAGATTAAGAAATGAAATAATATTTAATAAATGAATATCACATAGTGTACACTATATATTTACAGTACTGCATTAGCATGTGCATTACATTTCCCTCCTTCCAAAGTTGAATGTCCCCGTTCAAGAGTTTCGAGGGTGAGAGGGGGTCCGGGGGTTCCGATAGTTGCTTCTCCAGGATAGAAGGGGTCGTCTCATTTACATGTGCCATAAAAGTGATATTCTTACAGGGGTGTTTGAGTATAACTTTGGGGTACATGAAATTTGTGACTGTATAAGGCCTGTTTTGGCAAGTTAGGAATTCAGGAGTGAGCCGTTGTCTACACGAATGATTTTTGTAGAGAATGAGATCATCCGCCTTGTAATGGATGTTTTGAGCATGCTTGTTATACTGAAGGGTATAGGGGTTTTGGGCTTTTGCAAATTTTTCTGCACGGTTGAGAGGGCTTCTGTAAAGTGAGATTTGACGTGAAGGGCATAATCGTTCAGATCAACCATGTAGGATGTGGGGAAAAAATTTAATGCTGTGTCTGATGGGAGATTAACCTTGGAGCAATTCAAACGGGGGGTATGGAGTGCTATCATTCTCGTGAATGTTATCTGAAAAATGGCAAAAGGTAGATAAGTATCCCAATCAGTGTGATTTGAATTGATGTACATGTGGATACAGGTGGCTAGGGTCTGGTTGCAACAGTCGACTTCCTCATTGGCAATGGGATGGTATGGAGTGGTGTGAATTTTCTGTGTATTGCTTAAACTAGTGATCTGCGAAAAAAGATCTGATACAAAATTGGAGCCACGATCACAATGGATGATTTTTGGGGAGCCATGATGGCAAATAATTTTGTTTACAAGCAATTTGGCAATTGTGGCTGCAGTGATATCAGGAGTTGGAAATGCCTCCACATACTTACTGAAATTATCAATGGAGATGACAATAAATTGGTTGCCGTCTTCAGTTAGGGGTAACTGCCCCATGCAATCAACAGGGACCCTGTCAAATGGGCCCATTGGCTGAATTGGAACAAGATTTGCATATATTCTCTGCCCAAGGGCTTTCTGTGTCTGGCATGGGTGACAGGTTTTGCAGTAACATTTGATATCACAGCTCATTTGGGGCAAAACATATTTTTGCCCGAGCAGGTGTAGGGTTTTTCGGGAAGCAAAATGACCTGTGAACTTGCTCTCATGATGTGAGGCGATGAGATCATGTATTTCGGATTTGGGGATGTAGAGTTTTGCCTGCTTGTTGATTATAGGAAAGAGAATGTTTTGATGCACCGCGAATTTGATCATTGTAAGGGGGTGTTTTTTGGTGATTTTTGCTAAGATTTTTTTGACAGTTGATGGAGTTCATGTGCAATGGAGTTCAGTGAAACTTTTCCGTTGTTCCTCTTGTTCAGTTGCTTCAGGTTCAAGAACGGAGTTAATGGCTGATATCTCAGGAGGGGTTTCTAGTTGCTCAATGTCAAAGGATTGCTTTGCTGTTTCTGAAGGGAAACGAGAAATGGCATCTGCATTGTGGTTAGCAATGCCTTTCTTAGGTCAAATGTCGAGCTGAATACCAGAGAGGGCTGGTCCCCAACGGGCAATGTGGGGAGAGGGGTTTTCTTTCAGCAAGACTGCCTGAATGGCAGTATGGTCAGTGTGGACAATGACATGCTGCTGGAAAAGATAGGGGCAGAAATACTTTATGAACTCAACTATAGCAAGGGTTTCCAACTCAGTTATTGGGTAGTTGCATTCTGCGTGTTTCAATGTGCGGCTCCAAAAAGTGATGGGGCGATCATGACCTTTACTGTCTATTTGGCTTAGAATGGCGCCCATTCCAAGTTCTTGAGACATCAGTTTGCAGAATGAAAGGTTTTGTGAAATCGGTTTGTTGCAGAATTGGGGCATGAATGAGCAACTCTTTGAGTTTAGTGAATGCATTTTGTTGTTCAGGCCCCCATGAAAATTCCGATTTCTTCTTGAGTAATGCTGTGAGTGGGCTGGAAATTCGGGAGCAATTTGGGATTAATCAGCGATAATAAGAGGGTAGGCCAAGGAATGACTTAACTTCTTTGGAGCTTTGAGGCATAGGTATGTCATAAATGGACTATACTTTGTTGCGGTCTGGTAAAATGCCTTGCTGTGAAATGAGGTGACCTATGTATTTGACTTGGGGCAGGCAAAATTTGCATTTTTGTATATTGAGTTTGAGGCCTGCTTTAGAAAAATGAGTGAGAATGTTGTCTAAACATTCTAGCATTTGGGCATGGGAGTCTGCAAAGACTAAAACGTCGTCGAGATAAACAAGGCATGTGTTCCATTGCAATCTGGAGAGGATAACATCCATTAATCTTTGGAATGTGGCTGGGGCCTTGGTGAGGCCAAAAGGGAGATAGTTAAACTGATATTGCCTAGCTGAGCAATTAAAGGCAGTTTTTTCTCTGTCTGCTTCTGCAATTGGAATGGAATAGTAGGCATTTGATTGGTCAAGGGATGTAAAATATTTCATTCCATGCAGGGTGTCTAGAATTTCGTCTATGTACGGCAAGGAATAGGTATCTTTTTTTGTTACTTTATTTAGGCCTCTAAAGTCAAGGCATAGACAATGGCCACCATTTTTTTTGGGGACCAAAACTGTGTTTGTGCACCATGGAGAATTGCTCTGGCTTATGACACCTGCTGCTGCGAGTTGCTCAACTTCTGCTTGTATGATTTTCTTTTCCTTCGGTCAAGTCCGAAAAAGGTGTCTACATATGGGTTGGGATCTATTTGTGTCAATGGTATGTGAAACAAGGGTGGCTCTACCTACGTCCATTTGGGATTTAGCATATAACATAGGATACTTGGATAGGGCATGTAGGAGTTGAGTTTTATCTGCTTCCATGAGGTTACTTGAGGTTAAATTGATGTTTTCTTTTAACCATGTAAATGTATCAAAACGGTTTGGCTGGTTGTGCTTTAAAGGAGTTAGTTTGGTGGGAGAGTTTTGTTTTGGGATGTAGCATGAGACTGCACTGATGCATGTTCCAGGATAAAGAGTTTGGACAGTATCTTGTGTGTTTAAGACAGAGATGCATATTGGACTGTTTCGGTTTTCAGAAACACAAGCTGCGAAATGAACTTGGGCATTCTGTTTGGGTTTTGGAGTAAATTCAAGCTATTTAATCTTTAGGTATGATTTGGGCAAAAGGACAGTGAATTCGGTTACTGTACTTGATGGTAATTCTAGTTTCTCGTCCAAGTATGTTCCACCACGGGTCGAAAGGGGACTATATTCCAGGCCATCACTAGGTAGTATGACATCCCCAAATTTGACCTGGGACTTCTGATTATTGATGGTGCATTCCGAAAATTGACCGAGAAAGTTTTTCCCTAGAAGGATGTGTGCTGTGCAGTCTTTTTGGACATGGACCATTATTGTTTCGTGGATAGTTTGGGCTGTTACTGTTACAAAAGTTGTTACTACAAGGTGGATTGGGAGGTTGTTTGCTGCTTTTGCTTGAACTAGCGGGGGTTTCATGTCTAGCTGTAGGATTTCTGTGATTCTCGAATCAATGAGTGAATATACAGCACCAGTGTCAATCATGCCTTTTGTAAATAGCTTGCCATTTAGTGTGATCGGAATGTGAGGGGTATGTTTCTCAGGCATGTTCTGTGGTAACTTATCTGACCTAGACTGGTGGATTAGATTTATGAGTTCAATTGTAGGAGTTCTGGGGGTATCAATATTGACGAGGATTTATTTCTGCTGAGTTTGGGCCCTGCGACAATTAGCTAATTCTAAGAGAACATGGTGGAATGAGGGGGGAGTGATCTCATGTAAATTTCCATTGTGTGATGGTATTTTGTATGCATGTTCAGTAGTAACATGATGCTTTGGGGAAGGTAAATATTTTTGAAGAATGAGGAAGGAGTAAAAGACGCCTGCAATGACTACAGGGATAATTGCTAGATTGATAATGATTTGCAGAGGTCCCTTGAGTAAATTATTTAATCTGTCTGTGAGGCTTTGGGTAGTGCCAGTTATTACATGTTCTATGCCTTGAGCTGTGCCGGAGATGGTATTGCCGATTACTTGGCCACTACCCAAGATCATATTGTAAACTGTATCTGAGTTGAGGCACATTTGGGCAGTGTAATTGATGAGTTTTTTAACAAAATTTTCAAGGGTATGAGTTTTGTAAATGTATTGCTTTAAGAATAGTAAATTTGTTGATATTGCTGCAAGTTGATCATGAAAAATTGACGGCGTGTCAATATGAAAAAGAGAGCCGTTTTGTTTCCAGACGATTTCTAGAGGCAGATCAGTGACATGCAGGGATCCTGTTTTGCTGACCCAGGTATTATTCTGTTTGTAGAGGGCTACATGCATGTGATGGCAATCAACAGTTTGTGAGAAAGGGGTCAAAACCTTTCCTCCCACATTTGAAAACATGAGGTCGATTCCCATGAGAATAGGTAAAAGTTTGTAGCATGATTTTATGGTTGTAAAAGACTTTGGATGTGCTTACTTGTTTGCAAGGCCAGACTGTGAGGGCATCTCCTGTGAATTCTGCTATTATGTCAGTTGGTTGTAGAAATGCACATGCCCCAGGGGTTGCATCAAGGCCCAAAATTTGCCATACTAAATCAAGATGACGCTGTGCCTATCTGCATAATTCACTCCAAACATTTTTGAAATTTTGTATCTCGAATTCTTGGATTTTATCTACTAAGTAGTTTAGTTTTGCATTAAAGGGTTCAAAATCGTCAAAATTGTAGAGTGTAATATGGGTTTCATTTATTTGTGGGGTTAAAAAGACGTTATGATGTTGGGTTCTTTTGTCTGATTCTACAACAATGCCTTGTTCGGTTAGGACACTGTCTTGTAATTCAGGGCAGTTAGGGTTAGAAAAGAGTGCATTTTTGATTGAGGAAGTACCCTGTAGTTCTTCTATTATTATGTGTGTTTGTGTTAATTTTATGGGATGTGTGTTTTTGTATTCAAAAGGGCATAGATTTTCAAATGATGTTTCATTCCAAATAATGGACCCATTGGTTGTTACACAATGGCTCGATGTTAGTTTCCATGACCCCAAGTCAACTTACGTACCTGTCATTGATTTTCCATTCCAAGATGCTATTTGTCTTATTTCTATGATGACGTTAGTTACTGTCATACAGTGGTCTGTGCAGCACCACCTATATTCTATGCTTAGGGAGTTGTTTGTTGACCAAAATCCTGGTTTGTTTTTGCATAGTTTCTGACCATTGTGTTCCTTGTCTGTAACGATTGCCTTACAAACATGTGGGGTTAGATTTTGCATTTTGGTTTGGTCGAAAACAATACCTTTTGAGCCAAAAAATCCAGTATTAGTACAAATTTTCTGTTTGCAAACACTGCATTTGTATGCATCTGTTATATTAGGTTTGGTGGAGGGGATATAGATTTTTCCGAATGTCTGTACTGGTTTGTCTACTGTGGAAGGGGGCATGCATGATACAATTTTGGCTATGCTGACCGAGTGACTGCTCAATGAAGTTCCACAGAGCTGAAATTGGGCACTATAGGATGTGGGGATTATTATACAAAAAAGAGACGAAACAAAGAACAACATAATTTTTTATTGGAGGTGGTGGGGTGTTGTATTTTTTTGCTCTGGCTGGTTTGGTGTGCCCCTTGTTGGCATTTTGCAGTTTTGTGCTGAGGGGATGGCCGGTTCACAATGTGAACAGTCTGTAAAACTTTAGAAGTTGAGTTATGGGATGGGGTTTGGGTCTGCTTACTTGTGGGGGTCGGCAGTAATGTCTGTCTGGGGTGAAATCTGTAGGGTTCAGGGGTGAGGCCCTGTAAGAGGGACAAGAGGTTTCAGCCAGTTTTGGTGGGTGTCTCTAGGGCAGTGGGATAAGTTGTGGTCAGTTTTCGGGGGATCTTATAATTTGCAGGGATGGTGGGGGGCGATTTTGGAGTTTTTTCAGCGTCGGGCGTCAGGGGTAGTGACATTGGGCACTAATCCATAATGTTCAAGTCCAGGACATATTCCTCCTGACTAAGGCGATGGGTGGTCGGCATTATAGTCCCTAAAGTATGCTGAGGGCCGTTAGTTATGATGGGTAATGTTGAGTAAAATGCATGGTCATCGATGTACATTACGGGTTGGGGTCGCCTATACTCAATGCAATTTTGGATATTCCAACTTTGTTGGTTGAAGCAATACCTGCTTGTATGACCTCTCTGCTTGCATAGAAAGGGATTTTTGGTTGGGATTTTTGTTTGATCTGCAACTGTAAATCTTTTACTTGTTGTTCTAATTGATGCAAAAGGTCCTGTTGGTCTGTATTTTTGGTTAGTGAAAAGATGGGTTCGGGTTTTGGAGGTATAAGTGGAAGGGTGTTCGATTTTAGCTCATTTCTAAGGATTTGCTGTTCAATGTAAGCTGCTTCGTCAGACCTTCTTTTAGGGTTGCGAACCTTCTATACTTAATTGCTTCCCTGATTTCTTTTTGCCTGCCTTCAACAAAGAGTAGTTTTATGATGATTTCTCATGTGTCTGTATTGAAATTAGGGCAGGGAAGGGTTGCTAGGTGTTCTAGATCAAACAAGAATTCAGTTACTGTTTCTGATCACTTTTGTTTTCTCTCTCACAAAAATTGTTGATGTAGCTCATTATCTCGATGTAGCTCATAGCCTGCAATGCAATTTTATACTGCTCGTATGTGTTGGTAGGGTTTTCGGAATTGGATAGACTTTTGAATTTTGCTACTGCGGCTCCTCCGAAATGAATCTCTAAGCATGCTAACTTTAACTGTAGGTCTGTATCTTTCATGCCTTGGAGTGCCATGAATTGTTCTAAACGTTTATTCCATTCCCCAAAATGTTGGGTCATGCCGCCTGTGAATACTGTAGGTTTTGTGTAGAAATTATTTGCCATGTTATTAGGATGTTTGCTGTTCTTAGATCATCAATTAGAGTAGGGTTTACTGTATTCTGGTTCAATTGTGTGCGTAGAGTACAAAAATGTTCAGAAAATAATTCATTCATCTGTTCTCTGACAATTTCTCCTAAATGATCTTGAGTTTGGTGGGTCATTCTTGGTTTATGCTGGGATTTTTGCTTAAATGCTTCAATTTTTGCTTCACGCTGTATTCGTGCAAATGTATCGCTTAATGTTTCCTTGGAGGGGATTTCCAGTTTGCTTTCTGCGAATGTTTGTCCTACTGTAGGAAAAAGATTACTACTGTATATGATTAATGCTTCGGGATTCCCCGATAAAGGATGCACCTAGTGGGGCAGGGAGTTCCAATGGTTAATGATGAGGTACGGTCACCAAAATATGTAACAACCAGTTCTTAGTGATACTTTACTTGATCCAAAGAACGGGGCAATGGTGGACAAACAGGGGTGAATAGGGACATGACAAGGATAATATAAATATGAAATTTATGATTGCTCTGCTCATCGACAGTACACAAAACAATGCTTGCAAATAACTCGCTTTCCTGCTTCAAAATTATTGCTTTTCAATGGAAAGGAAGCTTGCAAATAAAAACGTGGAAGAATCACCAATCTGATAAAATCATGCTTTGCTTCTCTTTAAATACAGCTTCTGTGGCCACTCCCTTGGCGTCGTGGGAGGTCTTGTTTCCACCAATCTTCTTCCCTCAATTGCGGCTTCTTGCTTCCTTTTTCTCGCTAATTTGGTCACACCTTCCAACACTTTTCTAGTACTGTATGCTTTTCGTGTTTTCCTTATGCTTGCTTCCTACGGTGGGCTTAGCCACACCTCTGTGCTTCTGTGCATGCTTCTGTATCTATTTCCTCTGTGTATAAATGTTTTTTTGGGAACCATCGCTACTGTTCCACTTGAGACTGGTGTCCGGTGGGGCTTTTACTTTCCACTGTGTGCAGGTGTGTTTACGATTCTTATGAGAAATTACGGTAGCCGTGGAATGTGTACTTTAGTGTAGATTCTAGGGGACCAGCTGTCGATGTGCAAATTAATTGGGGTGTCTTAATTGGGTCAATAGCCGCTACTGGGGTGTGGAAGGATCAAAATAAAGTACTTCACATAATTTTACAGGAATGTTTGGGTGTGAATCCCAGACACCCTTGAGACGATAGATTAAGAAATGAAATAATATTTAATAAATGAACATCACATAGTGTACACTATATATTTACAGTACTGCATTAGCATGTACACTACAGGTCATTGGATTGCAGTCAGACGTGAGTTGAAACATACTGCATTATATCCTGGATCATATCACTTGGCCTATGGCTGGTTGGCGATCATTTTGACATGATTGGGCGCATCATATCGGACTTTGTTTTCAAAGGGAATAGAGAAGTGGAGCAAGCATTTGTTGGTGGTGGCATCATTGATTATGAGCAGACGCATATTGTCGACAATAGTTTTGATTCAGCTGTCTTCTTCGCAGTGAAAAATGTGGTGGATTAAAGCAAGGATGCGGATTATCCTAGTAATCATTGAGTAGGTAGTCCAAGAACCCAAATGGGTTTATGGTGGGGCTGTGCAGGCAATGTCATCTTCGCCTGGGGCATTGCCGGAAAATTTGTTATTGTAAAGGGCATCAATTGAGGGTACTTTTGGTTTGATGCGCAGGTGTGCGCCAAGGCTGGCTCAGTTTCTCTGAAGGTATCATTTGTGATATAAATATCACGTGCATCTTCACAGGTAAACTGGGAACTAGTTGGTGGTCTAGGAGTTGGCAAATTAGTGGGCACAGCAACAGTGGTAGTGGTTGTAATCAGTTGTTGCATTTGTTGGGCAAGGGTGGTGAATCGCCCGTTGGTAACCTGAGCTTGTTCAATGCAATTGCTGGGCTTGTAGCTGGTCAGAAATGGCACGGACAATTTGATCAATCATTTGTACAGTCAGAACATTGTTGGTAATTCTCATGGCAGCACTATTTAGTTGTTCAAGAGCACTGTGCGCTTCTAATCGGAAATGTTTGACTTGGCAAGCATTGGTGATGGCAATGCTATTGCGGTGATTGCATGTAGTTGCTTGGGTGGGGGCTGGGGCCAGCAGCAGATCAAGATTGACAGAGAAATCTGTGGAATCAGTACAGTCAATGTTTGGGTCGGACGCCAAAGGTGCAGTGCTGTGCTGCGACAGTAACTGTGGTCGGACCGACATGCCAGCACTGTCAGTTCTGGTGGATTTCAAAACCTGTCCCAGACCCGATGGCATGGCAATGTTGGTCAGCACTGTGGCATTAAGAGTTTGCAGTGAGTTTTGCATATTTCTGCCTAGCATTGCCGCATTGCTATAAATAGAAATTAGGGGATTAAGGGGCGGAAGGCTTACCAACAGTGACATGCTTAGTTGAGTGAAAACAGGAGCTGCTGTTGAGGTGGCTGGTTGGGATTGCGGGTAAAAACATAGTGTGCAGCCTGTGGCATTAACGGCTGCATTGGGCGAGCTTGAGCGCGAATGTCGTGACAGATGATCCTGTTGTGTATGTTTGATGTGCGGCATTCTCCTTAGCAATTTGTAATATCCTTTGACACGTATCCTTGGGTGCAAGAAGCTGAAAATAAGAAGCTGAATTCTCTCAGACATTGACTCTTAGAGTTTCTAAAAAATTCTCCCAAAGTTTCTGAGAATGCTTGGAGATTGATTTCAATTTTTTTGAATTCCCCAAATTTTTTCTAAATTTTCGAAAATTTCCTGGAAATTCACAATTTTTTTCGGAAAATTTCAGATAATTTTTTCAGAGAAAACCCGAAAACTTTTTGTATGCCTCCTCTTAAAATTCTTGAGCAAATTTTGCGAATTTGTAAAAAACTCGTGGAAAATTTGTGCAAGGTTTTCAAAATTTTCGGAAATATATTTTTTTTCAGAATAATTTCAAAATCTAAATTTTCTACAGTAATCCAGGAAATTTCTATAAAATTTCCAAAATTTAAATTGAGAATTTTTTTTAATTTTTGAAATTTCTGCAAAAATTTGAGGATTTTTTAAAATTTTTGAAATTTCTGCAAAACTTTTTGGAGTTTCCGAAAATGTTTTTAAAATTCGCAAGAATTTTATATTGAATTTTTGTAAATGTCAAATGTCGCCTGAATTTTTGAAAAATCGCTCGGAATCTGAGAATTATAGAATGTTTTAACTCAATTTCAAACAACTCAAATTTTATTTTGGTGAACAACGACGCAATGATTTCGCCAAAAAACAAAAATCATGGTTTTTGAGCTTGATCGAGCAATTTTTTGCGATCATCCAAAGAAAGAAAGAGATTTTTGTGAAACTGCTGTATAAATTTTTGCATTTAGGAAACGTGTTCAAAATGAACGGCATACTGTAGTTTTTTCACTGTATTCAGTTTTGTCTGTTTTGACTGACGACTAGCAAGATGACAATGAGAACATATTTTATGACGAGTGTTCATGTGTACTGTAAAATTCCATACCTTGAGTCAGGGTTTGGCAGTGTCTATTGACCGGATCCGGTCAATATTTTTTTAGCTATTGACAGGATCCGGGCAGGAGAAGATGCTATGGGAGCGTGATATTGACCGGCCGAAAAAAACAGTAAATTAATTGATCACGTGATTCCAACATGCAAAACATTAAAACATGTCGATCACACTCAGGAATATACACTCTGTTTCTTAGCGAAAACCTCATTCGATGTATATGACGTCATGATTATGCCTGGTCGAATAAGGCGAGTACTGCGTTTTAGCGTCAACGCTATACAGAATAAAGTGCAATGCTTTTTAGCAAATCGATGTTGCAATATTCAGTTACTGTAGGTATGAAATCTATAAACACGTTTTTCATGTTTATCCCAGTGCTTTTTGTGCCAAAGTATGGTTTTTAGCACACAAAAATTGGAATGCACAAAAAGTTAATTGGCACAATTTTTTGACTTTTTCAAAACTGAATTTCCTTGATTTTTAGTCATCTTAGGGACTGAAAAAGCAAAATTTTCGAAGCGCTTCGCGCCCAGTCTTCTAATATTACTTTTATTTGTCTAGAACGCGAGCGAATTCTGTTTGTATGATCGCAACAGACTTGGAGATTGAGAATGACTGATGAATGAGTAGAAATCGTTAACTTCCTCCCCTTATTCATTCAGTGGTGATTCGGAACCGAAATTTGGCGTTTCATTCGAACAGAAAAATTAACATTGTTTTGTTGGCACAATTTTTCAACAAAAAATTTAGGCGACGGGACTATCAGGAGAAAGCAATTATAGACATCGTTGAATTAATATTTACATCGGTTTTAGAAAGAAAGTCAATATAAAAGAAAGTCAAAACACAAATATTGACTGCCTGACAAATTCTATAAAAATATCTGAATTCTCGCAGCCAGGGTTGGGAAAAAACCCATTTGCAAAATTTCGAATTTAGGTTTTTCGGGGTTTTTTATGAGTTTTTCTGGGTTTAATCAGGGTTTTTTCATTTCACAACTGTGGATCTGAATTAAGTATGAAAGAAAAGCAAACGCAACATATCTGAAGTTTTATTCTTCGTAATGCAAGACATTTTCATATCATTTTTCCTGATTTTAAGCGAAAATACAGATTCCTTATCACAACAAATAAAATCATAACTAGTGCACCGTCGAAAAAATTTTTGGCATTGAATTTTATGGAGACTAGCTTTTCGACTGATCCAGATAGCAATCGATTATGGAACTTGCTGTGAACAAAGCCAAATGTTGAAAAATTACGCTCTGATGACGCAATGGACACCAAAATGGAAAACATGTAATTCTAACATGACAAAATAAATTTCGCTTATTCGCCATTAATAGTCTTAAAAAACGTATTCTCGAGATTTTCTTGGAATGAAGGCCACATTTTGCTTTCGGTCAACCAATATTGCATAGCAGATTTTTGGCCATTCTCCAGCATTTTGTAACGAAACGTATTTTTTTCATCATCTTCACTTGCCGAGATCATTTATTCATTGAGTTGCTTGTAAATTGTGTTTTCGCAGGCTGAAAAAAGTTTGATGTTTCTTTCTTCAACATTCATACTGCTTACAGCCATTCAACCAGAATACTTGGATGGTGGTCCATTTTCAACCCATTTTTGAACTCAAAAGCCGTCAGCTGCCTCTTTCTCCAATGGGTCTGCTGTCTCCCTCAAAATTTTAGGGCTGCTCAAGTCGGCTCACCAAATGCTGATGGCGATGAGCAGACTTTAGCAGTCACAAGTGTGCTGTGTAGTGTATTGCTCACTAGCACTGCTCATAAGTACTCATGACTCATGAGCAGTAAAATCTGCCTAATATTCAGATATTGCAGTTATTAAAGTTGGCTCAACTCTCATTTCGATTATTAAATCAGGAAGAAACTTTATTCCTATGAACAAAATGGAAAAAATGAATTTTTTTCTTAAAAAACCAAAAAACCCAGAATTGTCCTATTTTCCAAACCCATCAACCCAAAAACCCAATGCCCGCCAACCCTGATAAACAATGTTTCTTTCAACAAATTTATTCAAAAACGCTCTTCAAAATCACGGTAGAAGCCCATGTAACAGATCAATCATTTTGAATACGTACTCAATCAAACAAAGAATAACAATGATCACATATTAGATCAGTCATTATTCAACTCAATCATCAGGTTTTTTTGCAAACGGAAAAATTTGGCTCCACATTTTTATTTGATCACATTAAAATTGATAAATTCGCTTAGTTTCATCAGGAAAATGATAAAAAATCACTTCTCTTGTATTTCATTCACTTCATGACTGTTAGAACTGACTTTCCTGAATTTTGAAGGAAAAATCATAAGGCTAGCTACAGTAACCTGTTCGGCGCCCAGCGCCGAAAAGTTTTGATTTCCAGGCCTCTAAAATGTCAGAAAATGCATTTTTCAGCACATTGTACTGCAACTGCTGATGACCGATTGCGATGTTTTCACCATTTAGTTGGCGGAAGCGTTCAAACGTTTCTCTATCATTTTCAATCTAATATATCTGGAGCTAGTAATTAGCGTGTTTTATAAGGTGCTATATGGAATAAGAAGCTCGTCGGAACCAGGTATGTATGTTTCTGCAAATGATCTGCAGGTTTTAACTTTTTGCATGTTTGATCACGTAATCAGTTAGTTTACTGTATTCTCCGTACAGTCAATATCACGCTCCCATAGCATCTTCTCCTGCCCGGATCCTGTCAATAGCTAAAAAAATATTGACCGGATCCGGTCAATAGACACTGCCTCAGGGTTTTTTTACAGCAACCAAATTTCGGGCTGTGCGCACTGTTTTTTTTCCCAAATCGTGCTTTTTCGGGAAAAAAAATTCGGAAAGGGGAAAAAAATTTTGGGCTCTTTCCCCATTTGGGGAAGAAAATTTTGGGGATCGGATACAGAAAAGATGCATTTTGGTGCATTTTAGAAGGTCATAATCTCAAAATTTTCCGGCGCTTCGCGCCGATTATAACTTTAATAATCATTATTATGCATTACTAACCCCTGGCACGGCTTTTAGCATGTCTACTTCAATCATATAATCTATAATAGTTTTCATCATCTTGAACGTATTATCTCATGTTTTCATTGGTAATCTTCAATATTTTATCATGATATTCAATGAAGATTCGCATTTTCTCCTTGACACAGTTTTTGAGAAAGATCAATACGTCAAGTCTCTGAGCTTTTTTATGCAATTATTTCTTTTCTAACGTAAAATCAATTTAAATGCTTCATGGAAATATCTTTCGGAAATTTATACTCTGCTTACTCATATATTTTCGACCAAGTATGAGAGTTTACAAATAAATTATACTGTTTTTAAAATTTTTCAAGTAAAATTCTAGGAATTACGACTTTTGAACATAAAATTCAAATCTACTTCTTGAAATAAACGTTCGGAAAATTGATTTTCCAGCGTCGCAGAATATCAATACGCAAAAAATTTTTCCGGCGCATTGCGTATCCCTTTTAGGTTCTCACTTGTCAACATAGAGGATTTAACCATCGATTTCTCATGTAATTCAAAGTCATTATGCTTTTGGATTGTTTGCTTGAAAGTTTGTTCCAATGCTTGTAGATTAAACTTTGAACTCGAAAATTTCAATTTTTTCCTCAATTCTGATGAATTAACGGGTCTAAAAACACCAGAAGGCTTGGAAAAGCCCAAAAACACGTAAGTAAAGCGTCTGTGAGCATTTTTAAGCGAAAAAACGACTTCGGGAAAATCGGGAAAAAAATTTTGATCCCGGAAAATTTGGGGAACATGGTGGCCAAGTGAAAATTTCCAAAACGGCTGTTTTTGGGGGTTTTATGGTGTTGCGCATCCAATGGAAGTGGAATTGGGTCTCGGAAAGGGACGGGAAGGAAAAAAAAATTTGAATAAATTTTATGCAAATTTTTTTTCAAAAATAAAGGGCATGTGTGCGGGACAAATTCCGATAATAGGGTTGGCCGGAATTTTTGCAGAGTACGGTGGCGGTGGTCCTAGCACTTGCAAAGTGGATTTTCGGTGTTTTTATGGTACCGGCAACAAACTGCAACCAAAAAAACCAGGTGCTCAAGGACAGGGAGGGAGATAGACTAATTTGCATAATTCATATGCATGTTGGACCATTTGGCCCTGGCCACGCCGGAACATTTGGAAGAGCCTCTACAGCGCTGCGCCCTTCGGGCGCAGCTGCTGTACCCTAAGCCTAAGCCTAAGGAAAATTTTAAAGGTAGGGTAAATTCGGTGGCCACCGTCATCTGCAGTTTACCCTTATTTTCAAAAATCAAATCAACTTGTCAACTTACATCCCGGTTCAATAAATCCACATCCATTACAGACCAATAAATAACAATCGTCCAAAATAAACTCGTCCAAAATAAAACCGTCCAAAATAAAATCGTCCAAAATAAAATCGTCCAAAAATAAGCGCCAATAGATGTCTAAAAAATAATTATGCAAATTATTAGTAGTTGAACAGCTGGTCTTAATAACTCAATCTGAACAAATAAACATGCAAATTAGCCAAATAAGCAAGCCATGCTAACAAACGGCCAATATGCAAATGAGGTCAAGGGTCAAACAAGGCATTGCACACACGATTTCATGCTCACATTCTGCATAAACCATAGCATGACACAAAATCACAACCGGAAGCAACCTTCCACAAAAAACCGAAAATGCGTCAATAAAATTCTCAACTTTCGCAAAGGTGCCCCCTATTTTCGTGCGACATGCAAATTTATCAGCTATTCTCAGTGGCAGTCACTCGAAATCTAACTGCAGGTACATGTATGTGCATCCAAGTCTCCGGGGAACGACCGGGTTACTGTACCTCGCTCAATTTTTCTCCAAAATTCATGCGTTTTTTTTATGTTTAACCATGCTCTCCAAACGTGCTCATAACTTTTGAACCGTTAGCTCCCCAGCCATGAATAAAAGTTTCCCATGCTCCAAACCGCCTAATCTTTTCAACTGAGTTCCAGTGTGGGTAAACTGGGGATCATGGTGGCCGCCTTCGGCGGCCACCATGATTCCCAGTCTACCCTTGATCCCTTTCCCCATTTAAGGAAAAGGCCCGGGAAAAAAAAACAGTGGCTGTGCAACCAAATTATTTCTGCCAGTGCCAGCCAAGTTCCACCGTGTAACTTGGGGCCTGATTGCTCTTTCCATTAGGTATTAGGGTTTTCTGTCTGGAGCATACCTGTTCTTGGAGGGGGTTGGGGGGGACCATACCTGTAAGACCTCCGACCAGTTGGGGGGGGGGGGGGGTAAATCCGAAATTTTTTGGGGGGGGGGGGGGGTAGGAAAAAGTCGAAATTTTTCCCAAAAAAGGCCAAAAAACATACACTGTTTGGCAAATTTTGTTAATTTTTTCCCAACTGGCGGGAGGGTTGGGGGGGGGAAATGATTTTGGGTACTGGGTTGGCCAAGTTGGGCGGGGGTCCCCCACCCAACCCCCCCCAAGTACAGGTATGAATGGCACAAAAAATTTTGAGCGTTTGTGCCAATTGGCATAAATTTTTTGGCTGGTCTAACATTAAATTTTGTTGATTTTTAGACGTTTTAGGGGCTGAAAATGCAAAAAATTTTCGGCGCTTCGCGCCGAAACAATGAATAGAATATTTCCTATTCGTACATTTGACCCGAACGCAAACGATTTCTCATAGAACAGTGTATTAGTATCGTTGCAGCAAACTTTATAGGCTGTCAAAATTGATGAGTGAAATGAAATTCTGAATATTCTCTCTTCATTCAGTCAGATTCGGATTTAAAACTGTAATTGTTACTTTTTTGTGTTTGATTGATTCATATAGAAAAATCGATATCGTTGATAATGGCACAATGTTTCGATCGAAAATTAACACGATTTTCGACTTTATTTTCTCTAGTCTTTACATGGTTGTTAAATAAACATAACATAGATATTCGTTGGTAGTCGAAAATTGAATCAATTTGAACTTCCTGAATTATTCTAGAGCTATTTAAATTGTCTCAGCATTCCATTTCCTTCTGGGATTTCGTGAACTATTTTGTTGCACAGTTTTTTCTCTTCTCACTGACATGGTTAGCTGAAAAATAGATTGGGCAAGATTTTTACAAAAAATTAATGCGTTAAACAACAACTTTCATCAAACTTTTGGCCTAAAACTTTTCCGCAGTTTTCAGTATGTCTTTAGTAAAAAAAATTTTTTTGTGCCATTGGCACAAATTTTTTTGGCCTCTTGTGCCAATTGGCACAAATGTCCGTGCACAAAAAAAAGCGCTGTTTTGGGTACAGGGTTGGCCAAGTTGGGGGGGGGTCCGCCCCCAAGTACAGGTATGGGGGACCCCCCCCCAAACTTGGCCAACCCAGTACCCAAAATCATTTACCCCCCCCCCCCAGTTTGGAAAAAATTAAAAAAATTTGACAAAAAGTGTATGTTTTTTGGCCTTTTTTGGGAAAAATTTCGACTTTTTTCTACCCCCCCCCCCGAAAAAAAATTTCGGTTTCCCCCCCCCCCCCAACTGGTCGGAGGTCTTACAGGTATGGTCCGGAGATGTATTTTTATGCGTTCTTAAATGGAAAAAGTGAAAATTTTCCGGCGCTGTGTGCTGGGTTTCAATTCATTCATAATTTTTTATAATATTCTAGTGCGTTGTTACAAAAGATCATTCTAGTTAGTGCTTATAGGGTCTAATTATCTATATATTATGGATAAATGTTTGGTCCTGTATTGTTTGTTGACGAATTTGATGGAAAGTAACATTTTTCTCGGTCATTTTCCCCAAAATTTTTTTGCCATCTTCAAAAAATTCTGATTCTCATGTAATTAGAACATTTTGAGTGTAGAAATTTCTGCCGATTGAAAGGTCCAATTCCTAGTGGCATGCCTTGTTTTTGAATTTTAGTTTGTCCGACTGAAAATTCATTAAATTAACTGAGAAATCAAACCTTTTGTCTGGCTGGGAAATTTAAGGTGAAAAGATTTATTTTCCAGCGTTCTTAAATATTGAAATCCAGAAAAATTTTTCGGCGCTGTGCGCCGTACACATTACTCTAGTCTAGTCATTTTAATCTTTTCATTTTCTCTGCAAAGATCAGAAAATTGGGTTTTAAATGTCTAAAACTGGCGCGGATCGAATTAAATACTAGAAAACTAGTTTGCGATAGTTTTTTCGATAAATTAAGCAAATTTATCGATTTTAGAGTGGGCAACCAAAATTTTATCCGTGCAACCAAAATTTTTCCCTAAGTTGCACACATACCTGTAAGAGGTCCAACCAGTTGGAGATGGGGGGGGGGGAGATTAAACCCAAAATTTTGGGGGATGGGGTTCCCAACATTTCCATTTTTTTCCTAAATGTGGATATTGTGCCTTTACTTTTCGACTTTTCCATTTGTTGTACAGTTTCAATGCCAAAAATAGGTTACTCATTCTATCAGTGAAAAATTCCAAAGCTCGTCCATGAACAAAATGCGGGAAATTAGTATAAAATTGGTAGAAAAATCTTCAGATTATGCAAATTAGGCGTTTGGAAACTGAATACATCTTTGTTTGAGGTTATTAACATAATTATCTATCTTGAGAGGCATAACAAGACATGCTCTGGTCGTTCAACTGCTTTTTTAAGCCCAGCTCTTTGGTGCATGAATCTGAGACGTGAGTACGCTAAAAATAGAACCGGAATGGCCGATATTCAACCACGCCCCCTTTACTAACCGCCTATATGCTTAACTGTTTCTGTAGAATGTACGGGTCCCCGATTCTATAGTTATGCCCATTTTAGAAGGTGGCCGGTTTAACTTAAATCATTATTATTATGTATTATCTAGCTCAGGCGCGGCAGTTGGCACGTCTACCTTCACTTAATATTTAATCTATAATAGTTTACATCATCTTGAACGTAAGCGCGTGCTTGAATTGGTAATCTTCAATATTTTATCCTGTGGTTTATTGAGGATCCGCATTTTTCCATTCACATATTTTTCGAGAAAGATCAATACGTGAAGTATCTAAACTTTTTGAAGCGATTATTTCTTTCCTAACGTAAAATCAATTCGAAAGCTTCATGGAGGTATAGTAGTTTTCGGAAATTTCTACTCTTCTTACTCATATCTTTTCGGTCAAGTTCATGAAAGTTTACGAAACTACTGGTTTTCAAATTTTTCAAATAGTAAAATTCTAGAAATTACGACATTTGAACAGAAAATTCGAATGAATGTTCGGAAAATTGGTTTTTTAGCGTCGCTCTGCGCTGGAAAATCAGCATCTCTTTTGGGCTCTCACTTGTCATCATATAGAACTCACCGTCGATTTCTCATGTAATTCAAAGTCATTATGCTGTTGGATCGTTTTCTGGAAAATTTGTTCCTGAATGCTTATAGATTATACTTCGATCGAACTCAAAAATTTCAATTTTTTTCCTAGTTTTAATGCATTAGCTGCTGTAGAAACACCAGAAAGTTTGAAAAAGCTCAAAAACATTTAAAGAAAGCGTCAATGAGCATTTTTAAGCGAAAAAAACGACTTTAGGAAAATGGGGGAAAACTTTTTGACCTCTTTCCCCCATTTTTGGAAAAGATCGGCGGGAAAAAGAAACAGTGGGTGGAAAGAAATTTTTGGGAGCTCAAAAAATGTTTAGTTTCTAGATGCAGTTTTTTAATGTTTTAGCAGTCAAAATTTCGCCCAAAATTAACATTTGATCGTGAATTTTCGCAAATTAAAATTCAAAACTTAAATTTTTACAATTGAAAATGAACAAAAACTTGAAATTTCCAAAAAATTACGGGAAAAAAACTTTAAAAATGGACCTTAAAAGCCCGAACTCCTCGTTTTTTTTTGCTTTAAAAACGTGTTTTTTTGTTAAATATTTCAAAATTAGCTTTTTTTCAAGTCAAATAAAAAAAGTTTTCGGACGACTGGGGTTTTATCTATCACTTATCATCAATTTTTTTTCTAGAAAAAATGCTACCAAGCTACGACCCGATCGTCCAAGCTTTATTCGGGTCGTTGTTTACGTGGGCCGTGACGGCCGCCGGTGCTTCGTTGGTTTTTTTATTCGAGCGCGAAAATAAAAAACTTTTAGGTGAGATAATTGAGAAAATTAGGCAAATGTGTTCTTTCGGATCACAAATTTGACGGGGATTCGGATGAAATTTGTCCGAACCCGGGCACAAAGTCGCATTTTTTCTTCTCGAAACCGCCCAAAGACGAGAAAATCCAAATTATCTAGTACCTATGAAAACTGTCGAACACCATCGGATTTGATGTTTTTTTATTCGGTATCCTGCCCTTAATCCTTAAAGCTGCCGAGAAAAATTACCATTTTTGAGTAATAAATGCAGAAAATTGAGTAGTGTTTCACACCGGGTACCCGGGTAAATTTTCTGAACGAAACCCGGGTAGCCGGGTCTCAACAAGACATTGTATGAACGCAATTACTTGTATCTATGTGCAGTTACAGTGAATGAACGTATTTTCCTTTCTTAATTCAGTGCATGTACCTACTCAACATGTTGACAAGGCCGCTTATGGCTCTCAAAAAGTCATTGTGGCGTATTTTTAGCAACTAAAAATCTATGTGTTTTAACAATGAAGCACGAAACGGAAATATAAAAAAGTCTTCGAGAAATTATGCCTGTGTCAAATATTGGACTCGATGCAGTAAGAAAACAATAAAAGTTGGAGAGATGCATTATATATAAGATTGAAGAGACATAAAAACCAATGATGATGAACCGGTGTAGAGATGGTTAAACCCAGACCTAGTGGGATATCTGGCTTCATTAAATAGTTGTGATGCGTGACCAGGTCACCACAATTTGCTTAAAAGTGTAAAAAATTTTGAAATATTCATTTTCTCCAAACGAAAAGAAAAATTTTTTTTGGAAAAAAAACTTTTGTTTGAAGAAAATGTGTTATTGGTTTTTCCTAATTTTTGTTTCTTAGCACTTTGCAAGGGTCATGCCTCAAAATTTATGAGTTTTCTGAAAATTTTCATGAAGTGTATCCATTCACTGACTTTTTTAATACTTGCATATAGTACCGGGTACCCGAAATACCCGTGTACCCTTAAGACCGGGTACCCGGGTCCTAAAATTTTGAAAGTGTGAAGCACTAAAATTGAGAAATATGCATTTATCAGCAAAAAATTATCTAAAAATTGTCCGTTTCTGAGGAAAAAGATGGAGAAAATATGCATTTTTCAGCAAAAATTATCAAAAAAATGTGAAAAATTTGATATTTTTTCTAGCAAAAAAAATCTGAAAATATTTTTGGCAAAAAATTATACAAAATTGTACTTAGTTGAGGAAAACATAAGATAAATGTACATTTTTGGCAAAGAATTGAAAGAAAATCGAAAAATTTGGATTGTTTTGAGAAATAAATCGAAAAAGTTGCATTTTTCTAGCTAAAAGTCTCGAAAAGTTTTTATTTCGTGGACAAAAAATACGTAAAACTGGCGAAACTTGTATTTTGAGCCAAAAATCGAAAAAACGTGCATTTTTTGCAAAGATCATCAAGAAAAATTCGAAAAATTTGATATTTTTCTAGCGAAAAATTGAAAAATTTGCATTTTTCGGCAAAAATGAATAGAAAAATTATCAGAAAAATTTTTCTTTTGCATTTTTTAGTAAAAATTATCCTGCAAAATTAAAAAAATTATCAAAAAAAAAATTATCAAAAAAGCGAAACGTTGACGTTTTTAGCAAACATTTATCCAAAAATATGCATTTTGTAGCGAAAAATGTCAAAAAAATTGACAAATTTGATTTTTTCTCGGCAAATAATGGAAAAATTTTCATTTTTTGACCAAAAATGCGGAAAATTTGGATTTTTAGCAGGCAGTTTTACAAAAAATATGTTTTTTCAGCAGAAATAGTCAAAAAATTCGTAAAATTCGATATTCTACTAAAAAATCCAAAAATCTGTATTTAGCAAATAATTTTTGCCAAAAATCATCACAAAATCTGTATTTTTTAGCAAAAAACTTTTGTCAAAAATTTTCGAAAAAATTCGAAAAATATGATTTTCTGTCAAAATTTTTCTCTGATATTTCTCTGTCAAAAAATGCCGAAAATTTGCGTTTCTGGTAAACAATTATCCGAAAAATGTGAATTTTTCAAGCAAAAAATGCCAAAAAATTGAAAAATTTGAATTTTTATCATTAAAAAATTGAAAAATTGTCATTGTTTAGCAAAAATTGTCAGTTTTTTAGATGAAAACTCCAAAAATGTACAGTTTTAAAGGAAGAATGCATTTTAAAATTCAATTTTCGCAGATTCCAGTCTCGGATTCGCCGCCGGCGTAATGACGGCCGCTTCGTTCTGGTCCCTCTTATCGCCGGCCCTAGAATTGTCTAGCGAAATTTACGGCCCGTCCTGGGGTTGTTGCCCCGTGGCTTTGGGTTTTCTGTTAGGAGCCTATTTTGTTTATAAATCGGAATTTTTTCTTCAATATTTCCATTTGGACGGCTTAAAATATGTGGAAAAGAGTGTAGGAAAATGCGAAAATGAAAAATATATAGAAAACAATAATGGAATAAAAAAACGTAAATTTAAAAACGCTAATGGAATAATAAATGATAGGGAAAATTTTACTAATGAACTAATAACGATGGAGGGAAAAATCACTTGGCGACGAATCATGCTGCTAATATTGGCCATTACAGTGCATAATATACCCGAAGGTTTGGCCGTGGGAGTTGGATTCGGGGCGGCCGGCCAAAGTTCCAAGGCCACTTTCGAGAGCGCCCGAAATTTGGCTCTAGGTAAAATTGAGGAAAATTTTGAAATTTGAAAAAAAAATTAAAATTTGTAAAAGAAATTTGAATTTTTTCTTCGTAATTTACATTTTTCAATTTTTCAAAGATTTTTTGAATTTTTTGCTAGGAAAATATCAAATTTTTTAGGTAATTTCCAAAAAATTTTTGATAATTTTTGATAAAAAAAATTCCATTTTTTCAATGTGCCAGAAAATATGAAATTTTTTAATTTTTTGATAATTTCAGCTGAAAGTTTTTTCCTGTTTTTTGCTTGAAAAATATCAAATTTTTCGATCCGAATTTTTTTGATAGTTTTTGCTAAAAATGTAAACTTTTCAATTTTTTCCGAGAAAAATATAAAATATTTCGAATTTTTTTGGAAAGTTTTCGAATTTTTTTTTTGATAAAATTTGCTCAAAAATTGAAATTTTCCAATGTTTTGCTGCGAAAAAATGAAAATTTTTAAATTTTTCCTTTGAAAATTTTTCACGGAATTATTTTCGATTTTTTGTTTACAAATTTTGGGCATTCCTAAAAATTTGCTTGTTTCTCCCGCGGAAATATGCAAATTTTTTTACAAATTTCAGAAAAAATAAGTATTCAAAATTGAAAACAAAAGAACATTTTTAAATTTACCGAATTTTCTAAAATTTTCAAAATTTTTAACAGAAATTTCGTGAATTTTTTGAAATTTTTGTAAATTTTTCCAAAATTCTGCGAGTTTTTTTTAATTTCCGTAATTTTTTATAGAATTATGAATTTTTTTCAAAATTTCTGTAATTTTTTAAAAATTTATGGAATTTTCCGGAAATTTTTCTTATGTTTATTCAAAATTCAATCGAAATTTTCGAATTGTTCGCCGAAATTTTGTAAATTTTTGCAAAATTTTTTTAAATTTCTCCAAAATTTCTGTAAATTTTTCTAGAATTGTTAAATATTTTTATAAATTTCTTAAATTTAAAGAAATATTTTTAAAAATTTGCATATTTAGGAATTGGAATCCAAAATTTCCCGGAAGGTTTGGCCGTCAGTTTGCCGTTGATCGGTTTGGGTTATACGAAAAAGAGCGCATTTTTCTGGGGTCAATTGTCGGGTGTGGTGGAGCCGTTGGCCGCTTTGTCGGGCGCCTACTTAGTGCGGCAAGTCAGGCCCCTGCTGCCCTACGCCTTGGCCTTCGCCGCCGGCGCCATGATTTTCGTCGTTTTCGACGATTTGGTGCCCGAATCGCACAAAACTCAAAATGCAGCCAAACTTTCTTCATGGTGCGCTATTTTCGGTTTTGTGGTCATGATGTGCTTGGACGTAGGTTTGAGTTGAAATTTTAAATTATTTTGTTAGCCTATGTACTTATCATTGAAATTTTTCAAAAGTTTTATTTCCTGAAAAATTCGTCGAAAAATTTCGATTTTTTCATGTTTTTCCTTCCCGAAATTCTAATTTATTTCGTTTTTTCGAATTTTTTTGCTCCAAATTCTAATATTTTCCGTAAACTTTCGTCCATTTGTATCGGAGAAGTTTAATTTTGTGGAAAAATTATCATTAAAATTCTGATTTTTTAAAATATTTTTTTGGAATTTTTCTAGAAAAACTCGGGTTTTTCATTTTCTTGGATTTTTTCTCTTTTAAATTTGCGGATTTTCCCCAAAATTTCATCAAAAAATTTGTGAATTTTGCTGCGGAAGTTCCGAATGTTTTAATTTGTTTACTCAACTTTCGAATTTTTCACTTAAAATTGTTGTCGATTTCTCTCGAAAAATTCTGACTTTTCGAAAACTATCATGGAAAATGATGTATTTTTGGAATTTTTTTGAAAAAGTTTAAATATTTGGAATTTTTTCGGGAAAATTTGGATTTTTTTCTTTTAGATTAAAAAATAAAGCTAAAACTTTAGGTTTTTTTAAATTCGTCGAGAAATTCAGATTTTTCAATTTTTTTTACTCGAAATTCGAATTTCTCACACTAAATTTTTTCGGATTTCCATCTTTTTTCGCTCCATATTTTTGAGGATTTCATCGAAAAATTTCAATTTTTGTTATATTCCCTTCGATATTCTGATTGTTGATATTTTTTCGTAAAAAATTCTAATTTCGAGCCTTACATTTTTGAAAATGTCATTGACAAATTCAAATTTTGTTCAATTTTTTCCGTGATATTTTAATTTTTTTCTGGATTTCAGTTAAATTTTTTTTCCAAAATTCGAATTCGAATTTCAGAATTCGAAACTAAATTTTATCTTTTTTTTGAAACTTCGATTTCAAGTTTCGAAAAATTTTAAATTTGCATAAATGTGCTCACGTGATCTTTGTATATTTTTACCGTTTCCGGGTTATTGGTTCTAGAAATTTTATTATTGTTTTTTGTTTTTTTAATGAAATTTTCTACAGTTACTTAGTTTTTACTATAGTACCATGTTCTTACTGTAGAATACTGTAACAACTGTAAAAGAGCAGGGTAAACAGGGTATCGTTTGCAAAATTATCCGGAAACGCGATTGAATTATCGTGCAAGGATTAAATTTGGTGAGGGAAGATTTTTTTCTCAGGAAAAAAATTGAGGAAATTGAAAAAGCTTAGGCTTAGCCTCAGGCTTATGCTTAGACTTGGGCTTAGCTTTGGGCTTAGGCTTAGGCTTAGGTTGAGGCTTTGGCTTAGGCTTAGACTTGAGCTCAGGCTTAAACTTACGCTTAGCCGTGGGTTCAGGCTTAGCCTTCGGCTTAGGATTACGCTAGGCCTCAGGCTTAGGCTTAGCCTTTGGCTTAGGCTTAGCCTTGAGTTTAGGATTACGCTAAGCCTTATGCTCGGGCTTAGGGTTAGACATGACCATACCTGTACTTGGGGGGGTTGGGGAGGACCTCCCCCCAACTTGGCCAACCCTGTACCCAAAATCATTTCCGCCCAACCCCCCCCCCCCCAGTTTGGAAAAAATTAAAAAAATTTTCAAAAAGTGTATGTTTTTTTGACCTTTTTTGGGAAAAATTTCGACTTCTTCCTACCCCCTCCCCCAAAATTTCGGATTTACCCCCCCCCCCAACTGGTCGGAGGTCTTACAGGTATGACTATGACGAAGGCTTAGGCTCTGTCTTAGGCTTAGCCTTGGGCTAAGGATTAGCCTAAGGCTCAGGCTTTGCCTTAAGCTTAGGTTTGGGCTAAGGATGAGCCTAAAGCTTAGGCTTAGGCTTAGCCCTGAGCTTAGGCTTAGCCTTGGACTAAGGTTTAGGCTCTTAGGCTTAGCTTTGGGCTAAGGATAAGCCTAAGGCTTAAGCTCTATGTTAGGCTTAGCTTTGGGCTAAGGCTGAGGCTCTACCTTAGGCTTAGACCAAGGCTTAGGAATAGGAATATCCTTGAGCATCATTTTTTCACAAATACGAAACTATTGCTTCTCGTGGTTTCGCTGCCCATACGATAGGCGTCGCTGAAAAATTAGATTTGATAAACGACGTGGCTTTAGTCGATGCTTCGGACGAGTAAATTTTCCGCGATTTTTAGGCCCAATTTTTTCTTTTTTTAACCGATTTCTTATTTTTTGTCATTTTTTATTTTATTTTACTTTTTTTCTTGTCCTTTCATTTCTGTTCTTTCCTGCTTTTTTCTTGTTTCATTTTCTTTGTTTTCTCTTTTTCTGTAGTCCCTTTTTGGTTCTGTTTTTTATGTTTCTTTTTGTTCTTTTCTTTCATTTCTGTTTTTATTCTTTATTGTTTTGTTCTTTCCTGTTTTTCTTTCTTTTTCGTTCTATTTTTTTCCTTTTCTCCTATTTTCCTTTGCTTTTTTCTTTATTTTTCGTTTTGCTGCTATATTTCTTCGTTTTATTTTGTTATGTTTTTCTTTTTGTTCTTTCCTCTTTCCTGTTTCTTTGCCTTGTTTTTTTGTGTTTCTCTTTCTTTTTCGATGTGTTTTTTCTTCTCTCTACTTTTTCTGTAATTTCCCCCAAACCGTGCTTTTTTGGGGAAAAAAATTTTGGGCTCTTTCCCCATTTATGGGAAAAAATATTGGGGATCGGATACAGAAAAGATGTATTTTGGTGCATTTTAGAAGGTCATAATCGCGCTGCTTATGACTTTAATTATCATGATTATGTATTACCTGACTCAGGCGCGGCTTTTAGCATGTCTACCTTCATTTATCACATCTATTATAGTTTTCATCATCTTTAACGTATTATCTCATGCTTTAATTGGTAATCTTCAATATTTTGTCATGATATTCAATGAAGATTCGCATTTTTTTTTCTTTTGAGAAAAATCTATACATCAAGTCTCTAAGCTTTTTGATGCGATTATTTCTTTCCTAACGTAAAATCAATTTAAAACATGCATGCACATAGGGTATTGGATTACTATACCCTGAAGGTCGAAGTGAAGTTTTCCTATTGGCCCAGTTTCAGAAACTAAAATACTGAAATATTGTCGAAAAACTAAAAATATAAGCAAAATATTTCTAAAGATCAGATTGAGAGTATGCTCAGCTGAGAGAGAGATAAAGCTTGATCTGTTTGCTTCGACTAGATGTTTAGGTTTCAGCATAATTGCAGTTCGGCGGACCCCTACTTTCTTCGATCGTGCCCCAACTCCGCCACCGTCCCAACACCGCCACCGTCCCATCTCCGCCACCGTCCCAACTCCGCCACTATCGTGTCCCAACACCGCCACTGTCCCAACTCCGCCACTTTCTTATCCTAACTTTCGCAATCTTTCAAAAAGTTCGTTTTTTGTAACAAAGTTTTTTTTACTTAACAACATGACATTGCTAATTCATAGGATGGCAAAAACTGATATTATCATTAAAGCAATAAATACATGGTATATCTATATAATCTTCGCTTGTATAGTCGTATTTAACTATACAAACGATTTTACCGAAATAACTAAAAATAGAACAACGAGCGTGAGACCGGAATTTACTTCATTAGCATATTACCAAAATAACTGTGTGCTTTGCACATTAAAATACAAACATACGGATCTGTTTTCATTTCTTGTTGTCAATTGATTCGAATTTGTGTAATCAAATCATGGGTGACTTTGGTCCTATTGAAAATTTTATGAATCAGGAATTAAAGAGTAATTTAGTGATAATTGCGGCGCGTAATGATCCAGATTTGTATTTTCTGTTCCGGAAGAAAAGTTCTAAACGTTTGTCAAACAATGAAACATCGCATTATTATGTGTGCATGTTCTGCTCTGAAGATGGAAATGCTGGATCGGCGAGAACTACTGTTCGAAATGGAAGATTCATATCGGATCCTTTTATTGGACATTTGCCAGTTTGTGTTCCGAAATCGAAAAGTGCAATCGAGGACTTAAAACTAACACGAGAGGCTAAACAAAGATGTTCAAGTGAAGGGGTAGCCCCATTACGGTGAGATACGAATTTTGATGAATCGTATCGTATATTTAATAATTTAAGAAAAATGGAGGACTTCTAAATATTTCTGTGAAAAATATGGCTGTGAAGTATTTTATCAAATTATCGGGTCACAATAGCATTTAGCCACTTGCTTGTGAGTAAATATATTCAGAATTCACTGAACAGCAGCTAAAATTGTACCTCGGTCGCGACCGCATGCAATTAAGGGTTAAGTTTAACGCGTTACAAAAAATAAACTTTTTGAAAGATTGCTTAAGTTAGGACAAGAAAGTGGCGGAGTTGGGACAGTGGCGGTGTTGGGACACGATAGTGGCGGAGTTGGGACGGTGGCGGAGTTGGGATGGTGGCGGTGTTGAGACGGTGGCGGTGTTGGGACGGGCCCCTTTCTTCACACACGCTAAGTATAGGAGGGTCCGCCGACCATATTTTCTACAGGTAATGCAAAGTACGGCGCGGCGTACTTTCTACACGTTTGTGCACAAAGTACGGTGAGGACCAGGGTCGCCGAGACCAACCGTACTTTCTACATGTTCTAAAAATAGAATTCAATAAAAATTATCCAAAACTTTAGGCTACGGTTTTATGGCTAATATTTATCGAATTTTCATTATTATTTTTTCATCAGATACAGCTCAACAAGAGCTTTCGAAAAACATAAACATGCCATTGTCACATAATTGGTCACCAATATGAAAATTAGATTCCAAACTTAAATTTGAATAAAAATGATCAAAAAGTTGAGGCTGCAGTTTTGTAGCTAATATTTATCAGATTTCGGCAATTATCTTTTCACTAGATACAGTTTGGCAACAGCTTTCAATTAGTATATAACACATCATATATAATCCAGTAATTTCTCCCAAATTATGCTAATTAGATGTATATACAATGTTGGCCAACTTATTATCCTCAAGATTTTTTATTCCAAGTTTTTTAATAAGAACTTAAAAATGATAACACACTAATGCAGATGAGTACACACGTTTTGAGAATGACATAATTTTTTGCATTTGAACTGCATTTTTTAGTTTCCTGTTTTGGTTAATAGCAATATTTTTAATGCATAGGCTAGATGGGACACCCTGTCTCTTATGCATTACTTTGAAATCAAAAACGATTTTTACTTCAATATCAACTAATGAACCACGTGCTTCTAACAGGGATTTCTCTCATCATTTATGCTTTGAATATAATTTGCATATTTGTGACCAACTATATGTGCCAATGGCATGTTACATGTTTTTCGAAAGCTCTTGTTGAGCTGTATCCGATGAAAAAATTATCATGAAAATTCGATAAATATTAGCCATAAAACCGCGGCCTAAAGTTTTGGATAATTTTTATTGAATTCTATTTTTAGAACATGTAGAAAGTACGGTTGGTCTCAGGGACCCTGGTCCTCACCGTACTTTGTGCACAAACGTGTAGAAAGTACGCCGCGCCGTTTCTTCAAAAATAAAATTAATATATACCCAATCCATGTGGTTTAGGTCTAAAACAGCGGTTCCCTAAAACAGCGTTTTCCTAAAACAGCGGTTCCTAGTATATGATATATGGGCACAATTTGTCATTCAGTTTCTTTACACTAGATGGCTGTTGAAAAAGTTTATTTTGCTCAGATCGTGCTTTTATAAATGAAGAGTGTCTGTTTTTGTTACATAATAAACGAACATTGACTAACCATTAACGTAGTAAATATGTAGTCATTGGCGTATATCCGATTGGGAGTCGTTCCCGCGAAAGGCCCGTTCCCGCGAAAGGCCCGTTCCCGCGAAAGGCTCGTTCCCGCGAAAATTGTATATGTTATACTGTTGTCGTATGTTTATACGTAGGGGGGTTCGTTGCCGCGAAAGGCTCAGTATGTTATACCGTTGTAGTATGCTTATACGTAGAGGAGCTCGTTCCCGCGAAAACTTTATATTATTCTATGGTAGCGTATCTTTTATGATAATTCATTAGGACTCAAAAACAAAGGAACGTTTTTATTTTTCTTCTACAAAAGTCAAACATTTTTTTTCATACCGCCTAAATTTAATCTTCTATAACAACTACGCGTGATTTTTTTCCAACCAGATGCCTGATGTAACGCAAATATTGGTGAATTTCGTTCATTAAGTACTGAAATTCGTGCGGATTCATCAATTCGGCATTAAAGGCCGGGTAATTCCATAAATGGTCTGTTGCGTTCCAATATTCATTTCGGTCGCCGTTTCGTAGAATGTGCGATTTTTTTTCCGAAAAGTATAAATTCGTCCAGGATTGTCTCTACTTTCGTACTGGAGCATAGAGTTCCTAAGTTGTTTGCTTAGATAAAGATTGACATCACCAAAATCCATATTTTTGATCCGAACGACAGAAATTCGATAGAATATTAAATTCAAAATTACCAACTTTTTCGTGATTTTTGAGCAAAAAAACATTTTTTGGATGTGTATGCCTATTTTTAGCTTTTGAAAGCTCATTTAATATGCGTCTTTTTAAAATCCGTATGTATGAGATAGGCACTCCCAGACCACCCACACCTGTAAGAGTTTCATTGCAGTAGTGCATAAATAAGCTCTTTAATTCTTTAATCTTTAATTTATCATTTTTAATTGTTTTATTTTTTATCTTAATTAAATCTTTTTTTTTTGTACGAAAAATGTTTTGCATATGCCTGTAAAATTTTCGCGTTATCGAGCCTTTCGCGGTAACGGGCCTGCCCTTTCGCGGGATCGAGCCTTTCGCGGTATCGGGCCTGTTCGCGGTATCGGGCCTTTCGCGGTATCGGGCCATACCCGTATATCCACTATCTTTGCAATTGTTCTCCAACGACGTGTCTTATCCGTTTGTAAATGCATGGGGGTTTAATCATTGCGAAATTCGCTATTTTTCATTCAAAATGGAAAAAGTGTCAAACACCAAAAAAGCTATGTGCATGGCTTTCGGCGCAAAATGAGAGCACATAACGATAACATTCAATTTTGTACTACACAATTCGGCGCAAAATGAGAAAACAATAACATTCAATTTTTTATTACAACAATTCGGCGCAAAATGAGAGCACATAACAATAACATTCAATTTTTTTACTACAATAGGAAAACGCTGTTTTAGGAATCCGCTGTTTTAGGAATCCGCTGTTTTAGGAAACGCTGTTTTAGGAATCCGCTGTTTTAGGAATCCGCTGTTTTAGGAATCCGCTGTTTTAGGAAACGCTGTTTTAGGAATCCGCTGTTTTAGGAAACGCTGTTTTAGGAATCCGTTGTTTTAGGATACGCTCTTTTAGGAAACGCTCTTTTAGGAAACGCTGTTTTAGGAATACGCCATCCATGTATGATACGAAAGCTTCATGGAAGTATCCTCCGGAATATATACTTACCCGTATGCCCGTGCGCCGCCGATTTTTGAGCGGGCCCCGCAATTTGCGGCCCGGAAATTGAACGCACAATCGTGCGCCGCACTGCGGGTCCCAGGCGAAAAATTTGCGGGACCCAATAATTTTGTGCGTGCGGGCAAGTAGAAACCATTTCTACTTTTTCGCACATCTGTAATTCATGCGGATCAGGAACCACCGCCGCAATACAGTAAAGTATTGTTTTTTGCCCATGGCGCAGGATTGAACTTCATTTTCGAGCCCCCCGTTGGCGCGATGCGATCGCATGCGAATATTTTTAGCTTGTTTCTGAAACGGGGGGAAATTTTTGGACTGTTTCTCAAGTTGGAAAAAACATTTTCGGATGCACGGTAGAAAATTCAAAAAATATTACGCACGGAAAATGCATGGCTACTGTGCCTGGCACATTTTAGAACGCAATGTCATACGTTCGGGGGAGGGGGCAGCGTTTTTTCCTCAAATGGGGTGTTTTGAGGAAAAAAATTTCGAAATGAGGAAAAAAATTTTGGGTATGGTTCTCATTGAGGAAAAAATTTTGGGGAATTCAAAACCGAAAAGATGCGTTTTGGTCATACCTGTAAGACCTCCGACCAGTTAGGGGGGGGGATAGGATAAAGTCGAAATTTTTCCCAAAAAAGGCCAAAAAACACACTTTTTGGCAAATTTTTTTAATTTTTTCCCAACTGGGGGGGGGGGGGAATGATTTTGGCCCAAAAATTTTTGGGTACTGGGTTGGCCTAGTTGGGGGGGGGGTCCCCCCCAAGTACAGGTATGGTTTTGGTGGACTTAAAAGGGTCAAAATCTCAAAATTTTCCGGCGCTTCGCGCCGGTCATGGGTATAATAATCTTGACTAGTTTCTATCAGGTGCGGCCGTTAGCATATCATACTTGTAAACTATCGTTTTTTGCTCATGGCGCACGATTGTACTTGATTTTCCAGCCCTCCCTCACACTCGTACGCGTACGGTTAAGTATATTTAAATGCGGCCCGCAATGAGGCCGCATGCGCACATACCCAGCTTTACTCATATATTTTTGACCAAGTTCATGAGAATTTACAAATAGATTACTGGTTTTAAAATTTCTCAAATAAAATTCTATAAATTACGACTCTTGAACACAAAAATCAAATTTAATTCTTAAAATAAAAGTTCGGAAATTTGATTTTCCAGCGTCGCAGAATGGCAATACCCAAAAATTCTATTTTTTATCTTCTTTGGGCTCGCACTTGTCATCATAGAGGACTTAACCATCGATTTCTGATATAATTCAAAGTCATTATGCTCTTCTGGGAAATTTGTTCAACAAGGCTTGTAGATTGGATTTTAAACTCGAAAATTTCAAATTTTCCTCAATTTTAATGAATTAACGGCTCTAAAAACACCAGAAGGCTTGAAAAAGCGAAAAAACAACTTCGGGAAAATAAGGAAAAAATTTTGACCCCTTTCGCTATTTGGGGAAATGGCTTCAGGGGAAAAACAATGGCTAAAATAATGAAATTTCGATTTTTGTTGTTTTTTAGTGAATTTTTCAAACGATAATTCCTATTTCCTACGTTAATTCATTTGAAAAACCTGAAAATTTTCGATCATGTTCGTGAAATTTCGTGGATAAAAATTTTTTCAGTACGATAAAAAACTGAAATTTGAACCCGATTTTTCGAAATTAGGGTGTTATTTCCCAGCCTTTACTGTCTTTTCTCCTTCAAATCAAGCATTTTGGGGGGGATGAAATCGTATTAGTTCAAGATTTTTAACTTCTACGGTTTATTACCAGGGTTGGGAAAAAAACCCAATTTTCAAAATTTCGGATGTTTTATCAAGGTTTTTTAAAATTTCACAATGAGGGATCCGAAGTCCCAAGTAAAAATAAAGCAAATGCAACATCACTTAAGTTTTATTCGACATAAAGCAAAACATTCTCAGATCTTCTTACCTGATTTTAAAACAAAAATATGCAAAGGTATTAGTGCGTCTGCTGTTGACCGCAGGTTCGTACTGTTGCCTAAAGTTACTGTAGGTATATTTTGCATTACGAACGATGGGTGGCCACCAAGGGCATTGATACCATATACACGGTATTGTTTATCGTGACAGATTGAATCATCCACCTCTTCACTGTCGGCAAAATTTTTAGTATTCAACTTTACGAAGATTAGTTTTTCGACCGATACAGATGACAATCGATTATGCAACTTGGTGTGAACAAAGTGAAATGTTGAAAAATTACGCTCCTATGATGCAGTGGACACCACCAAGGAAAATACCTGACTGTAACATGACAAAATAAATTTCGCTTATCATTATTAGTTAGTCTTAAAAAACGTACTCTCAAGCATTTTTTGGGAACAAAGGCCACGCTTTGCCTTCCGTCAACCAATATTACATATAGCATATTTATGGCCGCTCTCCAGCATTTTGTGACAACACGTATTTCTCACTTCATCTTCAGCCTCAATTGCCGAGATCATATATTCAGTGAATTTTTTGCGTAACCGGTAATTGGGGTTAGGGTTGGGGGAACCCCCAACTTGCACCTATCCCCCTCAAGCTTGAAAAAATGTGGGAAAATGCCTTTTTTTGGAAATTTTTCGACTTTTTTCGACTCCCCCCCCCCAAATTTCGGGTTTACCTGCCCCCAACTGGTCGGACGTCTTACAGGTATGGTTGTTTGTAAATTGTGACTCTGCAGGCTAAAAAAGTTTGATGTTTCTTCAACATTCATACTGCTTACTGCCACTCAACCAGCACACTTGGGAGCCCATTTTTGGACCCAGAAAGTTGCCAGCTGTGTCTCTCTCTAGTGGGTCAGTTGTCTCCTTCAAAATTTTTGGGCTGCTCAAGTCAACTCACGAGCTGCTGATAACTTTACTGCGAGTAGTAGGTGTAACAAAAGCTTTTGCAGTTACGAGCAATGCTTTGTATTGCTCACTAGCACTGCTCGGGGGTGCTCATGACTCATGAGCAGTAAGATCTGCCTGATATTCATATGAAGTATCAAAGTGAATCAACTTCCAGGCAAAAAGCAATTCAAACATAAATTAAATTTAATCTTTAGCTTTTAGATTAGAATAACTCAACTCAACAGAACAATCATACGAACCGAATCAATTAGCACTGAACTGTAAATCTATTGCTAAATCAGGTATTGTATTCTCGAGAACAAAGTAGGAGAAATTGATTTTTTTCTTAAAAACCCAAAAATACCCAATTTTCCCACTCAAAACAACCCATCAAGATCAAAGCAAAAACCCAATATCCGTCAACCCTGATGACTACTATCCAAGAAGGTGTATTTCCGCTGAACAGCCACCTGGTTGGCTAAAAAGTTGGGTGGGGTGGACACAGTGTTTTTTTAGCGTCACTCCCGTTAGCGCTGGCGCTAAAAAAATGTTTACGTTCATTTTTCATTAGCGCTGCGCTAAAAAAAACACTGGGTGGACATCTAGCCAAACTGTTAGATAATGGATAAAAAGCCGTGCGCTTATCTAGCCAAAAAGTTATATTTCGGCTAAAAAGCAGGGCCGACATCTGGTCAATAAATCATGTTTTAGCTAAACAGCAGTGCAGCCAATTAGCCAGAAAAGTGTATTTTGGCTAAATTGTAGGGACGGTCCAGATCGACTTTTTTGATGATAGTAGATCTAGATCTGGATCTTAAAAAATTTAGTTCAGCGGATGGGGATTGGATCCATATTCAAAAAAATTTGGTTCAGCGGATCTAGATCTTGGTCTTGAGGGAAACGTTCAAGTGGATCCGGATCTTTCAAGAAGTATATGTATTATGTCTAATTTGTCTAAAATTGAGTTGTATGACTGTGTTCATTTATTGAACTAGTTCTTATGTACTTATTTTCATTCATTAAATTGTATTCATGTTTAGATTAATGTTGGTTTCGTCAGAAAAGAAATGAATAGAAGTGGAAACATTTTTCAGAAATTATGGATTCAAGTTCTTCTTTCACTGGCAGGGTGTGGGATTACTTCACAGTGTTCCCAGATGATGAAGAAAAAACGAAGTGCAATGAATGCGGAATACGATTATCCAGAAAAGGTCGCAATCCTGGATGTCAGAGAAAACAATTGGACAGGAAACATAGGGCAATATATATATACATATATATATATATATATAAACAGATTGCGGCTAAATAAAAAGAAGAAAATAAAAATAAAAGTAATTATAGAACAAATTGCCACTAGTTATGTTAAACAATCAATTTTTGTGTCTTTATTTCAAGTGACCCTAGTGATTCAAAAACCAAATCAAAGCATGAATTTAAATCTCAAACGTCTTTGGACAATTGCTCCATGCAGAAAGTAAATTTAAATTGGCACCAGCAACAAGTTTCTCCTCTGAACAACCATTCAGTGGTGCTGGTCAAATTTATGATCCCAGGAGAAATCGTTTGAAGGGTGATACTGTCGAAAAATTACTGTTCATCAAGTATAACTTAGCTACTGTTGGCTTGAAATTTTTGCGAAACTTCATATGAATTAAAACGAATAAAGATCCAATTATGACTGGATCCTAATCATTGTTAACAGCAGATCCAGATCCGGATCCTAAAAAATTTGGTTCAGCAGATCTGGATCAAAAAAATTGGTTTAGTGTTTACATCTTAAGCGTTTAGATTTAATCTGGATCCAAAAATGTAGGCGGATCTCTGGGGATCCAGATCCGGATCCCCAGCTCATCCCTACCATCTAGTCAAAAAGGTGTATTTTGGCTAGAAAGGTACGGCGGACATCTGACCAGAAAGTTATGTTTCGGATAAACAGCCACAAGACTATCTAGCCTAGCCACGATGGTGCATTTTTCGTAAACAGCCGGGTGGAAATGGATTATGGCTAAAGGCTCTAGCTAAAAAGTTATATTTTGGCTAAAATGCTGGGTGGACATCTAGCTGAAAAAGTATATTTGGGCTAAACAACTGCCTGGCCATTTAAGCTGCTATCAGAAAGGACGTATTTTCCCGTTTTATACTCAACTATTCACAAAATTTTTCTCTTCCAGATAAAAAATGACTTCCCGTCGATCTATTCACAACGAAAAAAATAGAAATTCTCCGACACCAACGACACCGCAGCTCAATTTTTACGGATTAAGATCGACGAATATTGAAAAATATAATGAAGAAAATTTTACGACAATAACTAATGACCATTGTTGTGATCATGAAATTGATGATCATGATGATAATGATGATCATGAAGAATCGGAAAATAGCGATGATACTCAGGATCGAAATTTTCAAAAATCATTTTCAAAAACCGAATATTCTTCGGACGAAGACGAAAAATTAAAAAAATCGACGAAAATTTCAAAATCCCACACAATCAATGTTCAATGCCGAAATTTGGAAAAATTTACGGATATTTTAGACTACTTATTTCATAATAGATGGGCCATAATATTAACCATAATTATAATTGGTTTGACGATTTTTGGAACGAAGAAATTCCATTTCGATAGGGATGATATTGTTCAAAATCCGTTCCAAATTTTCGAAACGAAATTGAACGATATGAAGAAAATCTATCCCAATCAAGTATTGTTGTCATGAAAAATTGAATTTTTTGAATTTAGAATTTGAAAAGATTCGAATTTTAAATCAAAAATTATAGAAACTACGAGAATGTGAATTTTTTTCAATTTTCTCAATCCTTGATTTTACATTTTGTTAAATTTTGAAATTATTTATTTTTCAAAATTTTTGCATATTATAAATTTTTTAGAATTCTTGTGCATTTTTGTTTTTTAAATTCTTATACTTTCATGCCATTTTTGGATTTTCGTCCTTTTCTAAGTGTATCGTTGATTCTATTTTCCGAATTTTCGATTCTGTTTTAGAACTCTCGATTCGAAAGTCGAAATTTTTTGATTCTAGCTCTAGAATTTTCGAAATTTTTTATAATTAAGATAATATCTATTTCAATTTGATTTTATTTTAAGCCCTGAAATTTCACCTTTTCTGAAGCTTTTTTGTATATTTTTATTTTTCCATCTTTTTCCCCAGAATTTGATTTCTTTAGAATTTTTGACTTTTATTCACTACGATTTTTGTACTTTTTTGATTTTTTCAAAATTTCTTATGCTATTTTAATTTTTTTGTGAATTTTCAGTTTTATTTGCCTTCTTTTTTGATTTTTTCTGCATTTTTTACGTTTTCTATTTTTTGTTTATTTTTTCCGGATTTCTGTTATATTTTTAAAATTTTGTTTGTAGGATTATTCAAGTTTTGATTTGTATTTTGTTGAATTTTTATCCTATTTTCAGAATCTTTAGTTATTTTTCAGAATTTCCGTTTTTCTCGTTTTGTATATTTACAGAATCATGTGTTGTTTGTATGCTTGAATATGTGTTTATTCATATAATTTCAATTTTTAATACTTTTTTATCTTCATATTTCAAATTTTTGATTGTTTTCCAGTTTTTTGAAAATTTTAGATTTTATTTTTAGAAATCTTAAATTTTTTTGCAGGATATTAAATCATGGACCAAAATCAAATCGGCCGTTCGATCATTTTTCGAACATCCGGAAAAAAGGGACCAATCGGTGATTGTTTTACTTTTATCCTATAATGACGACCACCAATCAAAATTGGAGTCGTTTGCCGATTCGTTGATTGAACTTTTTTCCGCAACGTCATTATCAAAAAAGAACCAATCAAATCTAACTATCGACGTTACAAATTTTCAATCACCCGTAGATTTGATGTTTCAATTGGGCGATATAGTAGAAAAATTTAATGCGGAAAAAAAGGGAAAGTTCGAGTCGATTTTTTATCAAATTCGATCGTTGGAATATCTACGAGGTCGGGCGCCTTTAATTTTTCATAATTTTTGTGACGATACGAAATTTAAAAATTCAATTTTCGTTTTAAATTTGAAATGCGAAAAAATTTTTGTTCACAAAAATTGGGACGAAATGGCCGACGAATGTTTAAAATCGATTTGGTTAGCCGACGAGAGTTTAGATTTGGATAAAATTTCGCCTTTATTGTCGAGAATAGCGGTTAATGTAGTGTTAGTGTGAAGAATTTGTCTTTTTTGATATTTTGATCAGCAAGTCGTCATCGATCAACATACCGTGGTTTTAGTTGCAAAATTTGCCATAGAGCACCAGCACAAATTTTTTGAATGGAATCGTTCAAGAAGCACCAGAAATTTTTTGAATGGAATCGTTCATTTTTGAAATTTGATGCATGGTAATTGGTATTCAAGCAAATTTCGCCGCAATGCGTGCTCATTTTTCGACTTCAATATCTGTTCTAGTAACTTATCAGTTTTAAAATTTTGATCGGCAAGTACGTGCGTGACGTCGTTTACTGTAGTATTTCAGCAATATTTGCCGCAATGATAGCGCCCATTTTCTGAGCTAAATAATCGTAGGATTCGTCAGTTATCGAATTTTGATTAGCTAGTATGATATTATCCAGTTTACTGTGTCGTTTTCCATGAGTCAGCTCCTGTGCGCAACCGCTCGACCTGTGGATTGCATGATCGTTCCGAAAATCTGTCACTTTTGAAATCTGATCATCAAGACTGTATAAAATCAGCTTGTTTACTGTAGTATTCTCCGAATTGAACGATAGTTAGAGAATCCTGTCAGTTCTGAAATTTTAATCGGCAGGCGTGTGCCCTGTACTAATTCAGCCATGTTTGCTGCGATGCACGAGCGCCCAACTAGCGGATTTGACGACCGTTTCAGAAATTTGTTATTTTTCAAATTTGATCAGTAAGTCCATGAACGGTATGGATGGGTTTAATGTAGTGTCCTTGATAAATTAGCTGCAAAGCACAAAATTTATAGATTAGTCAATTAATTGATCGCTTCAGAAGCTTGTCGGTTTTGAACCGTTGATCAAAAAGCACGTGTAAGATATTGTTTACTGTATTTACTTTTTCGGGCGAACATTCGGCGATGCGCGAGCGCTCATTCGGGAACAATTTTTTCCAAACTTGTCATTTTTCAAATTTTGAACAGCAAGTGCAATATATGTACGGTTTGCTGATGCGAATGCGCATGACCACCATCAACACGCGGAAAATCTCGTTGGAAATTTGTCGCTTTTGGTGAATCCGACTAACGAGTTCATGATTTACAGCAACTCACTCGATGCATAATATTTGGCTATCCCGATCACCAGATACAACGTCTGATTCCCAGCTTACAGTATACCTGTATATTCTCCGTCCCTTGCGTAATTTTCGAAATTTTTCGTTTCAACAAAAAATTTTCTCAGACTTTGTCGCCTTTGAAACGTCGACAAGCGAGTACATGGTTTACCGTAACTTGGATTGCACAAATTTGATAATTTCGGTGATATGATCAGCAAGTAAAATATCAATCGATCAACAGTTACATATACCTTAGTTTATTGTAATAATGAATTGTAATGAATGTGCTCATCTCCGATGTCAATTTTGAAAATTTGATAGGCAAGTGCATTTTCAGTTCTCTGGAGTACTGTACCTGTATCATAAAAGTTGTTAAGTGGTGTGTAACGTGTGCCACACAGGGTATTAGCTCTGCTCAACCAACTGCCCACATCGCCTGAGGAGAGCAGCAGTGCCCGTCGCAATAGTTCAGGTATGGGGGTGTGACTTGGGAGTGAAACATCAAGTCTACGGGTTCAGAGGAAAACGCACCATGGCAGCATGAGCGCACCGTGACAAGTGTAAGTTCCCGAGATTTTAAATTTTCGAGCCCAAGTTTACTGTAATCAATTTTCAAAGTACGATATGCAAGCAGAGATAATTTTTTAGCTTATTGTAAAATTGCATCGGTTTGCTGAGCCGAAAATGTCCGATTAGTATTTTTGAAAATTAGAACATGCACTATATATCAAGCTGGTTTACTGTAGCTATCGTGTAGAGCGATCGTTTTCAGGAATTTGAAACGTCGATCGGCAAGTAAATTTGCTCTAGTTTACTGTAAACTGGATAGCACTTCGAATTGTTAATTTTCTAAATTTGATCTGCAGGTGCAATTTAATCTTTGCGTTCTGTTGAACTTCAGAATTATTTTCAGAATTCAGAACGTGTTCTAGTTTACTGTAATTGAAGTCGCATCTTATACAGTCAATTTCCAAGATTTGATCTGCAAGTGGAGGCAATTTTTATCTTTATTGTAGGTTCATTTTTTCTTAGTTGGCATGTTTGCGTCTTCCCCGCATTTAGAAATTAGAAGGCCCAAACATATCAATACCTGATTCAGTGTGGCTATTGTGAAGAATGGTCAATTTTAGAATCCAGCACGCTGATTAGCAGGTGCATGAGCTGCAGTTTACTGTAATCAGAATCGCATCTCCGATTGACAATTTCGGAGACTTAATCTGCAAGCAAAAATAAATTTCTGACTAACTGTAGACACTTTACGGCTAAGAAACCATAAGTTAAGCAGATCGTCAATCGTACAGTAAATCTATCATACTTGCTTATCACTACATCAGGGCATACTGTGCATTTTGTTCGCGAAGGAACTTTTATTTTCTACAGTAAACAACCTACGATTATCGCTTCTTGCCTTTTTTCCTCCCGAATTTTTGGTCCTGGAAAAAAATTATTTAGCTGCTATAGAAAATTCTACAATTAAAATAGTCCTTACTTTCCCACTTTTGGTTTTGCCACCAAATTTTGTATTCTTGGAGCGTTTCTAGAGCGGAGAGAAAAATATAAAAACCTTCAGGTTGGCGAAAGAGTAATTGTAGAAACAAGGTTAAATGCAAACAGTATCCACTCTTACGTTATTTTTATTAACAATTTCTTCGACGTTATAATCGCCGAAATTTAATAAATAATTTAAAGTCGAATTTGTACGATTATTATTATCCATTTTACGTTGTTTTTTCGTCGTCGGTAATCGCATAAAATTATTCTCTTCGTACCTAAAAAACAAAGATGAAATATTTATAGAAAAAAACAAACAAACAAAAAAACACGAAAATTTTCCCATACTCGGTACGTTTTTTCGACGAATCGACGTTCTTTTTACGTCGCGAATCGATATTATCCTGTTGAATAAAAATCTACAGTAAGAAAAACTCCCATTTTTTACTTGAGAATAGTTTTCTACAGTAAAATCTAGGATTTCTACGGTAGTTTTACTCTAATTTCCGTAGGAGCGTCACCGTATTGTTCGCGCAAATCTTTCACCAAACTGCTGCTCAAAGCCCGTCTTTTGGCTCGTTCTAGAGCTCTTTCTTCTTTACTTTGATCCTCTGGAAAAAATGCCATATTTAACCCACGATTGAACATCAAACTTCCTTATTTTGAAACTTAAAAGGATTACTGTAGTTTTACACTCGATATGAAATTTTCCGAGCATATCGAACAGAGGACTTATGGGCGAGGTCGGGAAATTTTTCCTCGTCGAAAAATATCGATTATTCGAGAAGACACGTTAAGTTGAAAATTTTGAGTTCTAACATGTGGGTATAGGAGAAAATATGAATAAATATTAAAAACTGTCATGTAATACAGTAATAACATTAGCAGTCATTCTAGATGAGATCCTGTGCAGAAGCATCTCTACGGTAAAGTTTCACTCTGAGAAATCTGACCAATATACAGGAATTGAAAATACAATTTTTCAGTCCTATGCTTAATCACATGGAACTTCAATTGCTGATAACTGGATTAATATTGATCCAATTTGAAAAATGTAAAATGTTTTGAGCTCGGCTGGAGGAGGCCTCTGTAATATATGGAACAATTTTTGTAGAAACATGATATTCAAAAGTTTAATTTCAGCCCCTTTTTCCATGTAATTCCATTTTATCCCGACAGTTTATAGTATATATAATTATTATAACTCACTGTGTACCAAATTTTTCGCTCATATACTATAGAGGACTTGAATTTAATTTGATCAAATTTTCCCCCTTTGAAAAATATCAATTACTCCTGGAGATACGTTGAATTGAAAATTTTGAGTTATAACATGTGGGTATAGGACCATACCTGTAAGACCTCCGACCAGTTGGGGGGGGGGGGGGGGTAAATCCGAAATTTTGGGGGGGGGGGTAGGAAAAAATCGAAATTTTTCCCAAAAAAGGCCAAAAAACATACACTTTTTGGCAAATTTTTTTAATTTTTTCCCAACTGGGGGGGGGTTGGGGGGGGGGGGGAGTTGGGGGGTTGGATGATGTTGGGTATAGGGTTGGCCGAGTTGGGGGGGGGGGGTCCCCCCCCAACTACAGGTATGTATAGGACAATGTTCAAGTACTTATTACAATATACCAGACTATAGTTATAACATTACAGCCAATCTAAATGACATATTATCTAGAGTTTTATACATATGCAAAATTTGACTATGAAAAAATCGATCAATCGAAAGGAAATGAATATATATTTTAATCCTATGCTTAATCACATAAAAATTCAACTTGTGATAACTCGGCCAATATTGCCTCAATTTGAAAAATCTAAAATGTTTTGAGCACAGCTTAAGAAGATGCATATTTGAAACACTTTTCATTTCAAACTACTCGAAAAACTCATATTTTCTAAGTAAATCAGGTTTTATGTGGGATTACTGTAACACGTCCTACACCAAAAAATTTTCCTCATCTTGAATAGGGGATCTAAATCCAAGTTGACAAATATTTTTCTATTCAAAAAATATTAAATATTCGAGGAGATGAATCAAATTCAAGATATTGAGTTATAAGATGTAGGTATAGGACAATGTTTAAGTACTTTCTACATTATGACGGACTATTATGACATATTATATTAACTATTCTAAATGATACATCATCTAAAGTCATATCTATATTCACAATTTCACAATGAAAAAATTAACCGATCAGTAGAAATAGAATTTATATTTAGGTCTTATGCTTAATCACATAAAAATTCAATGATCAATATTGGCTCAATTTGAAAAATCTAAAATTTTTTCAGCACGTCTTACATTTTGTCAATAGAGCGGAAAGTATTTTCTCCATAAATCAAGTCATTTTGAAATGTTATGTCGGATTACTGTAACTGGTCCCACACAAAATTTTTTTCAAATTTTGGAATAGGGGATCTAAATCCAAGTTGACCAATTTCGGCCTCTTCAAAAAATATCAATTACTCAATAAGATATGTTAAATTAAAGATTTTAAGTTATAACATGTGGGTAAAGGATAATGTTTAAGTAGTTACTACAAACTACAACCTTACAACAGACTATAATTTGCAACATTGTAACTACTCCAAATGAGATATCGTGTAATATGCCAAATTTCACTATCAGAAAGTTGATTGATCAATGGCAATTGAATATTTAATTTTTCAATCCTATGCTTAACCACATAAAAATTCAATGTTTTAAAACTCGGTCAATATTAGTTCAATTAGAAAAATCTAAAAAGTATTCAGATCAGCTCAAAAAGTTTTCTCAAAGAACGCGAATTAGTTTCCTAAACACTTTTCCAATTTATACTATCAAAAATCCTCATTTTAGATCCACTTTGACTATTTGTAGCTCACTCACTATCCCCAATGAATCAAGATTTCCAGAAATAAGACTCAACACGTCACGAAAAATTGGGGAGTTAATTGTAGAAATTTTTTTTGTCAGCATCATTTGCATTCTGCAATGTGAATAACTTTGTAGCATTTTCAGCATAGGCTAAGTGATACAAAATGCAAAAATACACTGAAAATATTTGACAAATTTATTAAAATTCTGAAAAAACAGAGTTTCAAGTGGATTCAATTAGAATTTTTTTGAGAATTTCATCATATTTGATACTGAAATTCTTTTTTTTCACAAAAAAAAGAAATTTATACATTTTCCTCCAGATACAAACCTGAATAAGGTACAGCCATCAATTTCGGGGGGACGTATGTTTCTTCCAAATTTTTTTCTTCGCCTGGATCATCATCGGAATCTATGGAATCTTTGTCACTATCACCCTGAAAAAAAGATATTTTTTAAAAAAACTTTCTGACCAATGTTTCAAAATCAAGTTTTTTTATAACTTCTCGACTAATATATCAAACTTTGTTTATAATTTTAATAACCAATGTTTTGAAATTAAATTTTTTTAAAACTTGCAGAACTACATTTCAAAATGTTTTTTAGCAACTTGAATCAATTTTTTAAAACATTCTGACCTGTGCTTCTAAATAAAGTTTTTTGTAACTTATAGAAAGATATTTCATTTTTTTAAATTTTTTTGATCAATGTTTTGATATTGATATTAAATTTTTTTAAGACTTATCAAAAAATGTTTTAATATCATTTTTTTTCAAACTTTTTGACTAGTGTTTCAAAATCAATCTTTTTTGTAACTGTAGACTAAAATGTTTCAAAATTCATTATTTTTGAAACTTATTGAACAATGTTTTAAAAATTTTTTTTCAGAAATTGTTCTAAGCAAAATACATTTTGTCAATTTCTGATGTTTTGCAATTAAATTATTTTTTAAAACTTACCTTACAATGTTTCAAAAAAAATTTTTTTCTTGAATTTTCAAACAATGTTTTGAAATGAATGTATTTTGTTAATATTAAAGAAAAATTTTCACAACTTTTCGACTGGTATTGTAAATTGTTTTTGCAACTTTACAGCTATTTTAAAAAAATTAAATATCTTTTTTTGCAGCTTTTCCATCAATGTTTCAAAATTACTATAAAAATACACATTTTTTTTGCTTTACTTCGCCTCCAAAATTTTCCAAATTCGATTTAAATCTTAAAGGATCGACGTCCAAACTTTGCTTATTGGACGATAATAATTTCATATATTTGTCGATCTGATATTTCAATTTGGCTTCTATGGGCCTTATACGTTCTAAAACCTGTAAGGGAAAAATATATAATTTTTAAAAGTTAAAAAAAATTTTATAAAAATTTAAAACTTACGACTCGAGTTTCAGCTAAACGTAAAATTGTCGGATCGGATTTGATGGATTTTTTATTCAATTTTTGCAGCATTAAAAATGATAAATCGATCAAATAATTGATCATTGAGTGATTTTTTACGTCCAAAAGTCCAATTCCCTAAAAAAAATTTCAAATTTTTTTCAAAATGATATTTTTAAATATTAAAAAAAATTATTTGTGGAAAAATTTCAAGTTAAACAAATTTATGGGTTCAAAAACAAATTTCTGAAACATCAAAACGAATTTCAAATTTTGAAAAAATTAATTTTTGAAAATTTCAAAGATTTAAAAAAATAGAAAAATTTTGGAAAAAATGAAAAAAATTCATTTTTGGGAAATAAAAAAACTCATTTTCGAGAGAAAAAATTATTCTTGAATGGAGAAAATTTTAAAAATTTTTGAATAAAATACATTTGAAGAATTTGAAAAACAAATTATTTTTAAAATTTAAAAAAGATTCAATTGAAAAATTTAAAATCAAACTTTTTCTGTATCCAAATTTTCATCGGCGCTTTCAATACATTTTTTAACAAACGATGAAAGTTCACTAGTTTGATTATCGATATCGGCGATTAATTTTTCGAATCGAGCAATTTCGACATTTTTCTCTGATTCAGAATAATCCGGAGGCATTATTTTAACCTTTAAAAAAACAACAAAATTCAGAATTTGAAAATATAATTAAAATCAATAGATTTTCAATCATGAGTATAAACATTTCGAATTTTATTTTAGTGTCTTTATTCTTATGTTGTAAACTTTGAAATTTTTTTTAGTTTTTAATTAATTTTTGGATTTTTCTTCTGGAAAAATCAGGATTTTTTTGTGTGAATTTTCGGAAATTTTTGGGGGTTTTCTGAAATTTGTGGTTAAATTTTTTAGAATTTCTGACAATTTTGAAATCTTAAAATTTTTTTTACTAAATTCTTGATTCCAAATCCAGAAATTTGTCATGCGTACTTTGTTGTTTTACACTTTTTATGTTTTTGCCAAATTTCGAATCTCAATTTCAAGAATTTTTGACTTCAGTTTCTTCAAATATTATATTCTTCACAAAATGCGATTTTCTCAAATTTGCTGTTTTAGAATCTTGTTTAATTTTTTGATTTTTTTCAGTTTTTTTTTTAATTTTCGAATTCTGCTTTTTGGATTTTTGATATTTTTTCTAATTTTGACTATTTTCCAGAATTTTTTGTTTGATTTTCTAGGATAACTGTTTTTATTTTAGAATTCTTTCTTTCTATAATTTGATTCTATTCTTCGCGTTCTAATTTTTTTGCTTCCAGCCTTTGCCTAAATATTTGATGTTTTTTTACGGTTTTTATTCTGTTTTTCGACTTTTCCATGTTTTTCCCATCTTTTGACTTTTATTTTTTAAATTTTTTGTTAAATTTCGGAAAATATGTGTTGTTATTTAAGAATTTTGGATACAATTTCTTGAAATATTCTATCGAAAAGTTTGGATTTTCGTAGATTTTTTTGAATTCATTGTTTCTATTGTTTTTACAGCTTTCGACTCTGTTTTTTTGGATCTTTCATGTTTCTTTTTCGCATTTCGACTAAATTTTTTAGAATTTTTTCGATTTTCTACAATTTATCTTGTTTTAGAATTTATGTTTCTATTTTTCTCAACTTTTGATTATATTCTTTCAAATTTGTTTTGTTTTTTTAATTTCCCTGTTTTTTGGGTTTTTCATGTATTTTCCCAAATTTTGACCAGATTTTTCCGAATTTCTGTTTCATTTCTAGGATTTCCGTTTTTATAAAATTTTGGATTCTGTTTCTTGGAATAAGAAGTGTTCTTTCATTAATTCTACACGTTTGAGCAGTTTCCGATTTTTGGATTTTTTAGGTTTTTTCTCTCAAATTTTGACTGTATTTTTCGGAATTTTTGTTGGATTTCTATAATTTTAGATTCTATTGTTTGGAGTAAAAATTTTTGATATTCTTGAAATAAATGTTTTGAAGAATTCAGGTACTTTTATTTTTCCAAATGTTAGACATTTTTTGATTCTTTCATTCAAATTTTTCAATTTTTTCAAATTTTTATTCTATTTTTTCGAATTTGTATTCGATTTCTAGAAATTCAAAATTTTGGATCCCATTTCTTCAAACATTCCTTTTTTGGGAAGTGTTCTTTTTTAGATTGTTGTTTCTGTTTTATCCAAATATTTGACATTTTTTCAGTTTTTTATTCTTTTTCATTTTTTCCAAATTTCGATTGTCCTTTTCAGATTTTCTGTTTGATTTTCTGAAACTTCTCTCGTTGTTTTAGAATTTTTTATTGAAATTTTTTGGAATACTTCAGATTTTTTAACGTTTTTTCACAATTATCGATTCTATTTTTCGAATTTTTCATGTTTTTTCCCATCTTTGTCCAAGTTTTTTTTCGAAATTTTAGTTCGATTTTGTAGAATTTCTGTTGTTGTTTTTAGAATTTTAGTTTTTTCCTCAGAAATTTCCATTGTATTTATTCGGATTTTACATGTTTGTATATCAATTTTTGAGTTTATTTATACTTTCTCGGAGCCCCCAAACAAGACCAAAAAATATTTTGAACCTTGACCTGGATATGATATTCTCAAAATCTTTGACCCAAACACGGATCCGGCCCGAGGTTTTGAAAATATACTACTCGATATACATTTTTAAGCAATTCGTGGAAATTTTCCATGCTTCCTAGAATTATCATTCCCGCATTTTAGGATTTTTAACATTTTTAAATTGTAAATTTATCAACTAGTGGCAACTGAGACCTTGGTAGTGGTAAAGACCCAGTTGAATGTAGCGATTTCATTAGCTATTGGAATCCTGCTGGCGGTACAGACCCTCTAGAACATACATGTGAAATGGTGCGAAGCACCGAGAAAATTGACGTTTTTGACAATTTTTTGTTCAAAAATTGAAAGTTTTTACCAAAAAAATACATTTTTCAATATTTTTTCGACCAAGAGTATGGCGGTCCCTATGACTACCATATGGCTAGCCACAGGATTGAAAAATCCTGGGGGTAGCCCAATGGCTAGCCCTATGGCCGACGATTTCAGGGGAGGGAGTTCTATGGCAGTTTGCAATTCTGTGCAGTTTGGTTAGATGGACCCGAGTATATTTAGCAATTTTGTGCACTTTGGCTAGATGAACCGGAGTCCATTTAGCAAATTATTGTTTCCTGGCTGGATAGACCCGAGTCCATTTTGCAATTCTGTGTCTTTTGGCTACATGGACCCGAGTGCATTTTGGCTAGATGGTGCCGAGTCCATTTAGCCATTTTTTCTGTTTTGGCCAGATGTACCCGAGTTCATTTAGCGATTTTGAATGTTTTGGCTAAATGCAGTCGAATCCATCTCTAACCACTGGTGCTCTGGAAAGTGTCAACCTACTACTAAAACTTCTATGGTTTAAAACTATAATTTTTTCGATTTTCACCCAAAATGCTTGATTTTAAAGGGAAAACGGTGGCCTTGTAAAAAAAACACTGATTTCGAAAAATTGCGTACAAATTTTAGTTCTTAATCGTTACTAAAAATTTTTTAATCATAATTTCGCGAGTCTGATCGTAAATTTTTAGATTTTTCTAATGAAGTAATGTGCAAAAAATAAATTATCGTTTCAAAAGAACTACCACTAAAAAACAATAAAAATTCAAATTTCAAAATTTTGGCTGATATAAAAGATTATAAAATTTTAATGACGAGTCAGAGTGTCAAGCGAGATCGCGTCGTCAAAATTTCGAAATTTTTGTTTCGAATCGAACCACCAAAAATTTTTTAACTTATTCCACAAAAAAACGACATTTTTTTGGAAAAAGTTCCGAGCCCTTACCTGCTTATAAATAGATGCGAGTTTACAAGAGCCAAGCAAGAGAATAATTCAATTGTTTTGTTCGCAGATTATACATTTGACCGTACATGTAACGGAGCCACGAGGTCTGGGGAGGGGGGTCGGACGACTTTTTTTGGGGCCGAGGGTCACTAATTCCCAAAAATTTAGTAGGAGGGGTCTCTTGAGGAGAAAAAATTCGGATTTTCCACCAAAAAAGTTCGAAAAACGGTTCAAAAAATTAATTTTTTGTCTAAAAAAATCGCAAGAATGTATCCATGGCGCGAAGCGCCGAGAAAATTAATATTTTCGACGATTTTTTGTTGAAGATTAACATTTTCGACGATTTTTTGTTGAAAATTGGGCATTTTTCATCCAAAAATAAGCTTTTTAATTTCAAATTTTAAAATTTTTTAAATTTGTTCATTGTAAGTTTTTGAAATTTTAAATTTTTCAATTTGTAAAATTTTTCGATTATAAATTTCGAATTAAAATTTTTTTAATTTATTCATTCTAAATTTTGAAAATTTTCAAATATAAATTCTAAAATTTTTCAATTTTTAATTTTAAAATTTTTTTAAAATTAATGAACAACTTACATGCAACGCGTGCATCATTGTGCAGACACTCGCGAACGTTATGAAAATTTACTCACATATAACTAATTTGCTTCTATGCAAATGCAGTTTGAGATTAGCAAATAAGTATTTTATTTTCGTCTCGAAGAATAGAAAATGATTGTATAATTATTTGTAACTTAAACCTCCAGATCTGCACGTTTTAAAATTTATCCCACAGCTTTCAATATTCACACATTTACTGTACTACGGGAAAACTCGAGTCGATTTAGCGGTTGTGCGTGTTTTTGACTGGGTGGACTCGAGTCCATCTAGCCATTATGTGGGTTTTGGCTAGATGGACTCGAGTCCATCTAGCCACTGTCTTATGAAAGGTTACGAACAAATTGATGATTTTAAAATTCCTCGAATGAGAAATTTATAGAAATCACGAATGAACACAAAATTTAAGTCTAAATTTTGAGATATATGATCAGCAGAACGATTATCAGAATGCTTTAAAAAGCTCAAAAACACTTAAATAAAGTGTTAAATGTTTATGAGCATTTTCAAGCGAAAAAACGACGATTTTAAGACGAAAAAAAAGAATTTTCCACACGTGGAAAAAAATTGACCTCTTTCATACCTGTAAGAGGTCCGACCAGTTGGGGGGTAAACCCGAAATTTTGGTGGGGGAGTGGCAGGGTTTTATTTTTCATTTTTACTCCACAGGCCACTTTGCTCCTAGGATCAAAATTTTACAGGCCAATCCGAATTTCAACGAGCCCCAACTAGAATGTTTGTAAAGGAATGTGGTAATAAAAAACAGTTTTTTCTACAAATTTATTCAATAACACGCTTCAAAATCACTGTAGAAGCCCATATAACAGATCAAGCATTTTGAATACATTTTCGACCACACACAGAACAGTAAGGCTCACATATTAGGTAAGTCATCATTCAATCAATTACAATTTCAATTAAAATATTCAATCTCGTAGTGAGGCTCTACATGTTAATTTGTCTATTCTTCGTTTATTGAGCGAAATACTCAGATATCAACGTATGCAACTTTTCTGCCGTATTGATAGCAATTCATCTTTCACAAGAAACAAAACATTGTGCATCAGCATGAATCTTCCAGGAACAGGCGAGACCAATTTTGCAACAACTGCCGCTTTAGCTGTTTTGAATTCCTGACACCCAAGAATTTTTTTACATAGGTCACGCGACATCATCTTGCTAATTCGACCGAATGCAATAGCTTAATATATAGTCTGTTTTTTATAAAATGCTTCCAAATAGAAAAGTGACACAAATCAGTACTGTCCTCAGAATCGCTTACATAACGCGCTCACCGTAAAATTTTTGAAGGTGAGGTCAGTATGCACAAAAATTTCCGGCCCCATTAGACATATTGTTTATCAGAGAATCTGAAATGCTACTTGCTTTCCACTTTCATTATTTAGAAGCATTTCTAGAAAAACTGAGTATAGTTTTATATAGTTTGAACTCTTAAAAATCAACATGTCTAAGATGCATAAAGCTTTCATTGTTTTGTAAATTAACATTTGTACAACACATCTCATATACATATAACTAAGGCAGAGTAAAATTTTAAAACATAAGATATGTACAGACGATATAATTTCCCAAAGCGGCGATATTTTTTGAAATTCTAAGCTGAAAACACCTCTGAATTATGATAAAATCCCTAAATTTTTGCAAACCAATTTGGTTTGTGCCGCTAAATTTTTAGAAGCCAATCAGAATTCTTAGGAGCCATGCAGGCTTTTTTGGTTTGAAAACCAGGAGCCAAATGGCTCCTAGGCCTAAATTTTTAGGGGCCAAATTAAAATTTTGGGAGCCAAAAATTTTTAATTGAAGAATATTGAAAAACGTGCTTGTAACACACTGTAGAACATAACTTAATTAAATTGTAATGAATATTCAATCAGTTGATACGTGTTAAAAAAATTACTGTTCAAAATTTGATTTCAAACCAGCGTTTTCAGTTGCAGCTTTTTTCTGCATGTACAAAGATGGGCCAAGAAATCTTTGTGCAAAGAAAATTTTTTATGCAAAAAACGCGATATTTCGTTTAATTTTGCACAAATCTTCATCCAAGATTGCACTTGAGTTCATTTCCTTCCGACTCAAAAGTATAGGGTTTTGAAATTGCAGCTTCTGTTTTCATGTGTTAGCCCTCTTTGGATTGGCCGAAATTACCGCCCCCTTGTTAATTGGTCAAAATTTTTGAGATGTCGAAAATGCGTTTTAAATGGTTTTAACCAGGGCCGTGCACAAGGGGGGTGGGGGGCGCCCGCCCCCCCCCCCCCATTGAGGCAGTAACTCTTAACCGAAAAAATGCGTTATGGTGGACTTTAAAAGGTCAAAATCTCAAAATTTTCCGGCGCTCCGCGCCGGTCATGGGTATAATTATAAGTATATTCTATCAGGCGCGGCCGTTAGCATATATCTACTTCAACTTACTAATTAATGCTCAACAGTTTCTATCAATCAAGTTAGCTCGTTTCATTTTCTAATCGTTTACAGTCAATTATGTCGCCGAAAATAGAGATTTTTCATCAAGTCTCTCAATTTTTCCTCTCGATGATTGGAATTTTTTAAACGTTTGCAATCTGAACTTTTGCGTTTACTGAAGGTGGAAATTGAAGACATTACTCTAGAACGCGATTTCAAAACATTATTTCACGAATTATCTGTTGGAGAGATTTATTTTTCAGCGTTTTAGAATACAAAAACCCGAAAATTTTTCCGGCGCTACGCGCCGGAATGGGAGACAAATTACGCTTCATCAGTCTGATTTTAATTCATTTCCCAACGTTATGAAGGTTCATTTTCCAGCGTTTTAGAAAGTGGAAATCAATAAATTTTTCCGGCGCTCCGCGTCGGACCAAGAAAGTGTTTTAGAAACTTTTTAGAAAGTGAAAATCAAAAAATTTTTCCGGCGCTCCGCGCCGGACCATTCTATAGAACACCAATATAATCTTCATGAGCTCATTTTGACTAACATAACCAGGATTTTCTCAATTTTTTTCCTCATTTTTGCATGTTTCTGACTACAAATACAACAAACTGCTTGGGTATGCTCTTAAAATGCATAAAAAAGCATCCGTAGCCACATTATAAGCGTTTTTAAAAATGTGGAAAATTTTTGGAAAATGAGGAAAAAAATTTTGGGTCCAGTTCTCATGTGGAAAAAATCTTCGAGGAAAAAAACGTATATCCGTATATCCGCGTAAGATCAACATTTTCTGGGGCTATTCAGTGAAAAAATCTAGTCCGCCCCCCTCCTCTATGAAAAAATCCTGCGCACGGCCCTAGTTTTAACTAACAACTTCATTTGGAAGAGCCTCAACAGCACTGCGCCTGGGGCGCAGCTGCTGTACCCTAAGCCTAAGCCTAAGGAAAATTTTAGAGAAAAAATTAATGAAAAATACATGTTAGGCGAAAAACCGTCTGGGGGGGGGGGGCGGTAATCTCGATCAGAAGAGGGCTAAGCACTGTTTTTCCCCCGGGCCTTTTCCCCAAATGGGGAAAGGGGTCAAAATTTTTTTCCCCATTTTCCCGAAGTCGTTTTTTTCGCTTGAAAATGCTCACAGACGCTTTATTTAGGTGTTTTTGAGCCTTTTCAAGCCTTCCGGTGTTTTCAGACCCGTTAATTCATTAAAATTGGGGAAAAAGTGAAATTTTCGAGTTCAAAGTTTAATCTACAAGCATTGGAACAAACTTTCAAGCAAACTATCCAAAAGCATAATGCCTTTGAATTACATGAGAAATCGATGGTAAAGTCCTCTATGATGGCAAGTGAGAACCCAAAAGGAATTTTTTGGGTATTGATATTCTGTGACGCTGGAAAATCAATTTTCCGAACATTTATTTCAAGAATTAGATTTGAATTTTGTGTTCAAAAGTCGTAATTACTAGAATTTTACTTGAAAAATTTTTAAACCAATATAATTCATTTGTAAACTCTCATACTTGGTCGAAAATATATGAGTAAGCAGAGTATAAATTTCCGAAAGATATTTTCATGAAGCATTTGAATTGATTTTACGTTAGAAAAGAAATGATTGCATCAAAAAGCTTAGAGACTTGACGTATTGATCTTTCTCAAAAGGAAAAAATGCAAATCTTCATTAAATATCATGATAAAATATTGAAGATTAGCAATGAAAACGTGAGATAATACGTTCAAGATGATGAAAACTAAATGAAGGTAGACTTGCCAAAAGCCGCGCCTGAGCTGAGTAATGTATAATAATGATTATTAAAGTTATAATCGGCGCGAAGCGCCTGAAAATTGTGAGATTACGACCTTCTGAAATGCACCAAAATGCATCTTTTCTGTATCCATATATACCTGCACTTGGGGGGTTGGGGGGACCCCCCCAACTTGGTCAACCCTGTACCCAAAATTATCCAACCCCCCCCCACCCCAGTTTGGAAAAAATTAAAAAAATTTACAAAAAAGTGTGTATGTTTTTTAGCCTTTTTTAGGAAAAGTTTCGACTTTTTTCTACCCCCCTCCAAAATTTCGGATTCCCAGGTCTTACAGGTATGCCATACCTGTACTTGGGGGGGGGGTGGGAGGGACCCCCCAACTTAGCCAACCCTGTACCCAAAATCATTCCCCCCCCCAGTTTGGGAAAAAAATTTTCAAAAAAGTGTATGTTTTTTGGCCTTTTTTGGGGAAAATTTCGACTTTTTCCTACCCCCCCCCCCCAACTGGTCGGAGGTCTTACAGGCATGCTGGTGGCCACCCATCTTGTAACGTGTGTAATGCAAAAGATGCAAGAGGTACCTACAATAACTGGTTATGTCGCGTAACTTGAGGCGACAGTACGAAGCCTGGCTCAGGCTTAAGCTTAGACTGGCTTAAGCAATCGACTCATGCACAGACAATCGACCCAACCTTACCGAACAAAAGGGAAATTTTTTTCCGTTAGGTTCGATTGGAGGTTACTGCCGTCATTTTCTACAAAATCGCAGTTATTCTTTCCGATCGAAAGTGGATTTTCAAGCTGTTGGCGATCAGTTCCATCGAAAAATCAAATATAAATGACCCTTTAGACTTGGGCCCTATTCAGGAGTGAAAAAATCCTATGATTTTTGTCGTCGACAGTCGGCTATTGCCATACCTGTAAGACATACCTGTAAGACCTCCGACCAGTTGGGGGGGGGGGGGGGTTAGAAAAAAGTCGAAATTTTTCCCAAAAAAGGCCAAAAAATATACACTTTTTTGAAAATTTTTTTAATTTTTTCCAAATTGGGGGGGGGTTGGGGGGGATGATTTTGGGTACTGGGTTGCCAAGTTGGGGGGTCCCCCCACAACCCCAAGTACAGGTATGCCGACCAGTTGGGGGGGGGTAGAAAAAGTCGAAATTTTTCCGAAAAACATACACTTTTTTGCAAATTTTTTTAATTTTTCCCAAACTGGGGGGGGGGGGTTGGGGGAAATGATTTTGAGTACAGGGTTGGCCAACTTGGTTCCCCCCCCCAAACCCCGCCAAGTACAGGTATCATACCTGTACTTGGGGGGGGGGGGGGTTGGGGGGACCCCCGCCCAACTCGGCCAACCCAGTACCCAAAATCATTTCCCCCCATCATAGTTTTTTTTTAGCATTTTACAAGCCATGGCTTGTTGGACTGACAAAATGGCTTGTAGAATTTTTGTCCAACAAGCCAAAATGGCTTGTCAGAATTTTTTGAGTCATGTGTTTGATCATATCGGATACAGAAAAGATGCATTTTGGTGCATTTTAGAAGGTCATAATCTCAAAATTTTTGGGCGCTTCGCGCCGGTTATAACTTAAATAAGCATTATTATTTATTTCCTAGCTCAGCCGCTGCTCCTAACATGTCTACCTTCACTTATCATTTAATCTTTGATAGTTTTAATCATCTTAAACGTATCTCATGTTTTAATTGGTAATCTTCAATATTTCATTTTGATATTTAATGAAGATTCACATTTTTCCCTTGACACATTTTTTGGGAAAGATCAATACGTCAAGTCTGTAAACTTTTTGAAGCGATTATTCCTTTCTTAATGTAAAATCAATTCAAAAGCTTCGTGGAAGTAGTTTTCGGAAATTTCTGCTCTTCTTACTCATATCTTTTGACCAAGTTCATGAGAGTGTGAGAATAAATTAATGGTTTTAAAATTTTTCAAATATAAAATTCTAGAAATTACGACTTTTGAACAGAAAATTCGAATCTAATTCTTCAAATAAGTATTTGGAAAATTGCTTTTCCAGCATCGCAGAATGTCAATACCCAAAAAATTTTCCGGCGTTTCAGGCAGGAAAGATTCATAGCTTTTTTGAGCTCTCACTTGTCATCATAGAGGATTTAACCGCCGATTTCTGATGTAATTCAAAGTCATTATGTTCTTGGATAGTTTGCTGGAAAATTTGTTCCACAATGCTTGTAGATTCGACTTCGATCAGACTCAAAAATTTCAAATGTTTCCTGAATTCTAATGAATTAACGGCTCTAAAATGTTATTGAATAAATGTTGAATGACATCTCTTTTTTGATCGATTGCCATGATGTTCAATATATACATTTCTTTAAAAAATAACCTAGCATTGGAATTTATTCACGTATACTGATGTTATAAAATTGGCTTGTAAAAATTTGGAATGGCTTGTAAAATTTTAGGTCAACAAGCCACTTGGCTTGTGACTCGTACGTCAAAAAAAAACCCTGCCCCCCATTAAAGTCGAAAATTGTGTAACTTTTCGATCAAAACATTGTACCATTACCAACGATATCGATTTTTCTATTATTTTATTTGAATCAATCAAACACAAAAAGTGAGGATTCCAGTTTTAAATCCGAATTTGGCTGAATGAACAGAGAATATTCAGAATTTCTTTTCATCCATCAGTCGTTGACATTGACAGCCTATAGAGTTTGCTGCAACGATACTAATACACTGTTCGAAGAGGAATCGTTCGCGTTCGGGTCAAATATATAAATAGAAAATATTATATTCGTTGACTCGGCGCGAAACGCCGAAAATTTTTTACATTTTTAGCCCCAAAGACGTCTAAAAATCAAGGGAATTTAATGTTTGGCCAGCCAAAAATTTGGTGCCAATTAGCACAAACGCTCAAAATTTTTTGTGCCATTCCAAATTTTTTTGTGCCAAAAACCATGTTTTGGCACAAAAAAACACTGGTTAAAAACGTTAACTTTTTATCAAAATTTTGGCCTAAAAATTTTCCGCAGTTTTCAGTATGTTTCTAGTAGAAAAAAATTTTTGTGCCATTGGCACAAATTTTTTTGGCCTCTTGTGCCAATTGGCACTAATGTTCGTGCACAAAAAAAAACGCTGTCCCTAATGCTTAGTTCGAATTTGCACCGCATACAGTAATTTTCTATCTATAGTGTGAGTGGTCTCAAAAATGTTGTACTTCTGCACTCAATTCTGTAACTAACAAATTACATGTATACCAATCAGAATTTATCGACCGATACAAAAATTCTATCGCGAATCAAAAGAACAAATAACGAAACAACAACAAATGGAAATTTTTTTGCCGATTGATATTATATTTGTGAAACATCGTGATTGCCATTCCGAGAGCTTGAAGGCCGTGCACCTTTGGTGTTGGAAAAAACGTGCACCTCGCACTACCGCTCTCCAACTTTCCAAAAATTATATATATCTTTCACTCAAATTCTAATATATTTTGGTCAAAATTTAACTAATATTTTGCTGCCAATCCCCCTGTTGAAAAATCGTCAGAATTGTTTGCTTTTTCCATATTGCTGTTTTGTAGATTTTGTTGTAAGTATCTGATTGCCGCCAAAGTCAAATGAAAAGGTCCATCGAGAAAGAAAAACGTCTGCATCTGAAATGAAGAAAAGAAACGATGCTAAAATGGGTTTGTCACGTGCCAACGGATTTCGTCGAACGTCACGTGATTCACATCACAATTTTCCATTATGTTTTTCGTTATGTTTTGTGTTACAGTAATTTACCTCAATTTTTTTTTTTATACTTTTTACATGCAATTTATGTGTGTACTTTTTATGTTTATTTCTGTTGCTTTTGCGCACTTTTATTTCCGTTTCGATTTATTATTTTCAATCGCACACGTACACTACGGTATGTACCCGCTAGTCAAGAATTTCCGTTAGAGATAAGCTCTCCGAGCTCATCGCTGTAATTAGAGCACAACTGGACTGGAATGAGAAAATACATCAAAAAGGCCAAAACCTTTTTGACATGTTGTAGCAAAACAGTGATTTATGATTTTAACCGCATTATCATCTACTTGATAAATATGGTCAATTCCTTTGAGTAACTGATCTAAAAGGATGATACAAGCCCCCCGCCTAATCAAACCGGGATGTGATCCATCTTCAAGGTTTGAAGACGTGCAACATATGAAAAGAATCTCATGAACAAATCGTTAATCTGAATCAGCACTGATGATTTTTTTTTCTACTCATACTGCAAATTTTGGAAAAATTTTTTTAAAAGGCTTATGAGTACTTTGTGTTTTCTATCTACAAAACTTTGGAGATGGAAATATTGTAATTACTAATAGCATTGCACAGCTAACATAAGCAGCAAATTGTTCACTGAAAACTAAATTATTTTCTTATTGCAGTTGGTAATTTCTTTTTAGTCAGTCATACATACATACAAGAATCGACACAAATGAATTTGATGTAACGAATTTTTGCTTTCTTTATGTTCAGGGATTTGCTATATTTGCTGACAAAATCAATTGACGTCTGTCTTAATGTAAAGTAAAAAATAGTTGGTCAAGTTGGTCATGAAAGATCGGATCATGATCCGGCAATAGTTTCCTGTTACCTGGTTCACTAACACACTCTATTCATTTAGAAATGATCGAAGTCTCAGTTTAGGCAAACAGAACCTTACTAGAGATTATGAAATCAATTTCAAAAATTTTGAAATGGCTATAATAGAAAGAGTGATCGTCAAGGAGTCTGTATCATAAAAGAAAAATTTATTGAATAGACTTAATGAGTCTTCCATAATTTTGAACAAAATTTTGGCGCCAACCCTGCTTTGATCATTTCAAAAAGAATGCAGTATGCTGACACTTTGCTGGATACGTTCTTTTCATTTTTTGTCATTGATATTTTTTCATCAGACAAACTTGAGGGATGTATTCGGCTCATTTCTGATCTGAAATTTACTACAATATGAACTGTAGGAGATCATTTCTCAACTTCATTGACTTTCAATTGATTGTTAGCAGCACATTGGCATCATACGAATATATAGGAGGTGCCATCATTTAAGAAAAATTAATTATGATCCTACAATAAACTGCACTATATCAAAGAGGTAGGGTACCCTGAAACAAGCAATATAAGTATAGAAATTTGGCCTTAGAGTCAACAGAGTTTCTGCAAATTTGAAAAAACATGTAAAAATAGACAGTGACATCCCCCTGAATCTTGAGGACTGTTGAGCCTAAAATCTAGATATTTTGTAAGTGTGCATGGGGCCCAGATTCATCAGTGAACTTTCAATGATATAAGGATATTATCATACATGCACATAGGGGGGGTAGAGGGGTAAACCCCCTTATCTTAGACCCTGGCCAACCCCCTGGGCAAAAAAAAATCGTCAGACACCCATTGAACTTTATCCAAGACAGCTTTTTTGGTGATTTTTGTGCATACTTCATATGAAAAACAGGTTTGCAGAACTCCTTTCTGTTTTTTTGCTCACCCACCCCCATACAACCCAGAAAAAAGTCCATGGACCCCCCTGAAAAGTCGTTGCTGCATGTTTGGATGTCATTCCATAAAACCCTTGCCCTAGGATTTTGAAAACCAACTTGATCGGCATCAAAAGGAGAATATACATGATTTCACTGATATAATGTTGATGTTATTGTAAAATTTTGACAACGTTGGGTTATTAGTCGCACAAAAAATGGTTCGGATAACTTGAATAAGGACTCGAGTGGTAGAGAAAATTTCGTCTGTTTGAAGGTGCTGTGCCTCTGGTTCGTGGATTCTGCAGCATCTTTTCAACGTATGGGTAGCACTCATTGTCAACAATATTTTGTATACTTCATTTTTAAATTAGACCAATTACCAGTGCAGTATTAAGGAAAGTTTTTACACAAAGTTTGGGTTACTATCATCCCATGCAGAGTAACCTGTTCAAAATTTCCTTATAAACTTACTGATGAAACACAGCTCCAGTCACACTTACAGAATATCTAGATTTTGGACCCAACAGTTTTTGAGATTCCAGGAGGGTTTTAGCCTATTTTTGCATGTTTTTTCCGAATTTGCAGAGACCCTGTTGATTTTAAGGCTGGGGTTCCTATACTTATGTTGCGCCTTTCAGGGTATGCTACATCTTTGGTGCAGTGCACATTGCTGTAAGATTAAAAGACAATTCCTTATATGATGGCCGTACATCTATGGTTGGTGCACATCTTTTTATCATTTCATTCCAATAGGTTTAGATCATCAGACACAGACATAAAATGAATTCTACTTAATTCTGATCTGAAGTTTACTGCAACAATTCACACATTATGATTAATCTTTTTCAGGAGAATGACATAGACTTTGTCAGGTTTGATTAGGCGGGAGCTTGTATCATTACCTTTAGATCAGTTACTCAAAGGAATTGAACAAAATTTATCAAGTTGATGATAATGCAGTTAAAATCATAAATCACTGTTTTGCTACAACATATCCAAAAGGTTGCGGCCTTTTTAATGTATTTTCTCATTCCAGTATTGAAATAATGAACCAAGTCCATGGAAACACAAAAATGCCAAAAACAATTTATTGATTTTTGAACAATTTTCAGTATTTTGCTTTCTTTGGGATTTATGTAGCTCCTCAATGGGTATTCGAATCGCGATGCTGCTTTAACATCTACTGTAGGAATGTGTGAACAAAAGAATAAAAAGATGAAATTCTGAAGCATGAGAGGTGAAAGTGTTCGGGGTGCCTCTAAGCAGGATTTTTCTTAATTTTTGCTTCCAATATTCGACTGTTCAAACTTTCTTTCAGGGTGTAAAATGTTTGCTTGCGAAACAATGAATACATCAAACTATAGCCTGTTGGTTATTTGATAATTCTACAATATAGGTAATTAGTATATCACAAGGGCTAGACAGGGGGCCACCTGGCAAATACAATGATTTCTATGAAATTTTCATGGGTATGCCTTCTTCAGAGCTGTGCAGCTCCCAAAACGGTACACAATTTTTGATGAAAATTCAACCAAAGCAGTAAAAATGCATGAGTCACAATATAAGAAAATAAAATTCTGCGGCTTCCGATGGGAAGGTGCTCGGGAGTGCCCATGAACAAAATTTTTTTAATTTTCACGGCTCGTTTTGACACTTTAAACTCTATTAAAAAGTGTAATATGCAATTATTTACTGTAAATGTTACATCAGAAGAGAGCTTATTCTCTCCTTTATAAAATGAATATTTATTCATCAAATAAGATCTATCCGATCTTGAAATATCGCTTGGATAGTAAGACCACTGAAAAGTGCAACAAAATCAACAATTTTCAAACTTTGGCATACTGTAGCGGCGCGAATTTTCGTTTACAAGCAAAACGAATGTTACCATGAAGCTCAGAGCACGAAACTACCCAAAATATCTGATTTTGAGGTATGATTAATTTTCAACTTATCATAGGGAAAGTAGAACTTCTCAGAAATGGTGTTTTCTCGCTCCTGGAGAAAGAAAATTCGAATTGCTTAAGGCGATTTAGGTCAAAGGGGGAGGAGTGTAATAGGGTGCTGATTGACTACAATGTAAACTCGTTTGGTTTTACAAAGTGATTCACAAGAATGCATCGTTTGAGTACTCTGCGTTGATACCACTGCT
>CAWUHX010000301.1:0-406379 GCA_963922205.1 Romanomermis culicivorax | reverse complement strand
GCTACTCTGCATACCTGCAGATGGTGCTCCTCTCATTTTGGAACCTGAGGGCACTTTTTTTTGGAAGACTTCCTCAGTGGTTCGAGGGAGTCGTTTTTACACATGCTTTCTTTTATTTTTTCCAAATTTTGCTTACTTTGTTATTTTTCCTTCTTTACTTTTGTAGTTGGAATAAATAATTATCTTAAAATAAAACAAAATTGATACATTGATTTAAAAGTTTTTGCTTTTGCTACGTAAAGATTTTTTGAACTCTCCAAGATCTTCAAGTTTTCTACACCCTTTCTATTCCCGACTCATTCTGGTCATTTTTTCTATAAAAGACCTTTTTGGTCACTTTTCCACAGGCAGTCAACTTGATACGCATGCACCCATAGGAATAATATTTCATCGCATATAGAATTTTTAGAGATTTTACTTATAGAACAGACCATTACTGACCAATCTGACCAATATGACAACTACTGACTGGAATGATCATTCACGAATGGGACCTCCAACCATATTTACGCCTGCAGGTGGCACCCTTTTCTCAAAGGGTGGTCCAGGGGCACAAATTTTTGAAAGACTTCCTCTGCCCACACAGGAAGTCGTTTTTTATACATGCTTTATTTTTTTCTTTTCCATTTTTTGTTCATTTTAGTTTTCCTTTTTCCATTTTTTGTTCATGATTAATTTTCCTTCTCCACCTACAGTAACACGACTATTACCCTAACTCTACTATTACCATAATCCAAAAATTACGGTAATTCTACTATTACGGTAACTACCAAACCTGTATGCTTTACCATATAACCTATAAATCAACAGAAAAATCGACCATATATGCTTGCCATATAACCTATAAATCGACTAAAAATGACAAATTATAGGTTATACACAAAATATAGGGATTTGCTTAAACATATAACCTATACAGTTCGGGGTTACTACTGTCCTGTGCATTGTATGGTCTAGCAGGAAATAGCAAAAATATGAAAAAATTACTTGCTTTCCACTCTTCTTATTGATATGCATTTTAAGAAAAACAGACAATAGTATAGTCGACTTCGTGGACAGTCGACTTACTGGGACAGTTGGCTTATTGGGACGGCCGACTTACTGGGAATTTATATGTCTAAAAAATTATGCTTATGTCATTGGTCGACCTACTGCATGGTCGACCTACTCGGACCATTGACTTACTGGGATGGTAGAAATTTCGATGAAGATTTTACCAATAGAGTAAGAATGCATGAGCTATAAAATAAGAAGATTAAATTCTGTGGCATCCATGGGAAGGTGCTTGGGAGTGCTCATGAATAAATTCTTCCAATTTTGACAGCTGATTTTCGACACTTTATACTTTCTTAAATAGTGTAATATGCGATAAATTACTGTAAATATTACCTCAAAAGATAGCATATCCTCTCCACTATAAAATGAATCTTCATTTATCGAATAAGATCACTCCAATCCTAAAATATGGCTTGTCTAGCTAGAAAACTAAAAAATGCTAAAATTTTCAGGCTATGGCATACTGCAGCAACGTCAATTTTCATTTTGTCATTTACCATAAAATTTTCATTTACCATAAAATTCAGTGCATGAAACTATTCTAAATATCTCATCTTGAGATTTGATTAGTCGTGATGAATCAGAAAACATCAGCTGCAGTCTACAAGGGTCTACAAAGAGGAAGATACATCAATCACTGCCGATGACAAGCCAAAGAAGCTCGAGACTAATGAAGATGAAGATGGATCATGTGCATTTTCTGTACTTACAGTACAAAAGTGTCCACATAAACTTCATATCTTGCGATGTTTTCTGCGATTCCTAGATGTCAGTTCCAAAAAAAACTTGGCGTTTCTAATGAGCTTCCATGGTAAATGGTAACCGACCCTTGTCTTCAAGGTAACAAAAGTATCGGTTGAACAAAACAGCATCAAGAAACAAAACAATAAATAACGAGAAAACAAAATATTATTTACATCTCGATTAAATTATTGTCCAAGAGATTGTGAAATCGGTAGTCCACTGTATTGATAACAGATTACTAGAGGGTAAAATCAGTGGAGCGAAAGGCACTAAGATGTAAATGTTTCAATTGTTGGTATGCTTCTCCAGTAAAAATGAAAAATAATCGTAAAGAGTAAATTAAAGTTTGTCAGCTGACAATTAGACTGAACATTCCAGTAAATGAAAAAATTCAGAATATAGCAACAGGAAAAAATTCATAGTGTAGATGAACTTTTCTCAGCTCCGAAAGTAAAGTGGATCGCTTGAATATGAAATTGATCAGTCAGTTTTGTATGATCATGCACGATAATGATTTCTCCAGAACCATTTTGCTACTACTGCTGCTCAGTGTAATTCAGTCTAGAAAGAAACAGAGTATTCTTGGAATAAGTGTATTGTCGGGCAGCATGGCCATCTGATGACGACGAAAGACTATGAGTTTACCTTTGATTTTTCAAAAAGTTCTTATTCGCAATGTGGGATGATTTGTCATGATGCAACTGATTACAGACGGAAATGGTTTTGGAATGGCTGTCGGCGATGATTGCCTTATGAGATGATGTTTGATGATTGCCTTATGATTGTGATGATTGCCTTATAAGTTTTGCATAGCATCTTGCGGACATGGTTTCCCAAACGTTAGAAGCAAAGTACACATCGTGTTGTATGGCAACATCCAACATTCCAGCCGTAGGATTGATATTGTAGCAAATCCACGGGTCCTGAACCCGGCCATTTTTGTTGAGCCCTGATTTTCTTGCTTTCCTGTGACGCAATATCCGATTTCGACGAAATTATCTCGTTTTGAAACTATAATCCCATTTTATTCATCTACAAAATATAGCTTTTTCAATCGAATGACGTCTGTAATTGATGTACTGTATTCCGAAATTTCCATTATGAAGTTCAGCAGGGTTTCTCTGCACAAAGCAACACTGTTTTTTTTCCACATTTGCACTATAATGTGGAAAAAAATCTGGAATGTGGAAAAAATTTTTGAGGTCTTTCCACAAATGTGGAAGAAAAACTTGGGGTTTTCATATTGAAAAGATGCATTTTGGTGCATTTTAGAAAGTCATAATCTCAAAATTTTCCGGCGCTTCGCGCCGGTTATAACTTTAATAATCATCATTATTCATTAAGTATAGTTCAGGCGCGGCTTTTATCATGTCTACCTTCATTTATCACTTAATCTATAATAGTTTTCATCATCTTAAACGTAGTATTATCTTATGTTTTAATTGGTTATCTTCAACATTTTATCATAATATTTAATGAAGATTCGCATTTTTTCCTTTTGAGAAAGATGAATACACGTCAAGTCTCTATGATTTATGATGCGATTATTTCTTTGCTAACGTAAAATCAATTCAAAAGCTTCTTGAAAATATCTTTCGGAAATTTATATTCTTCTTACTCATATATTTTCGACCAAGTTCATGAAAGTTTACAAATAAATTACAGATTTTAAAATTTTTCAAGTGAAATTCTAGAAGTTACGACTCTTGAACACCAAATTGGAATCTAATTCTTGAAATAAATGTTCGGAAAAATGATTTTCCGCATCCCAGAATGTCAATTACCCAAAAAATTTTCCGGCGCTTTGCGCCGGAAAGTACCATCTTTTTTGGGCTTTCACTTGTCATCATAGAGGACTTGACCATTGATTTCTTGTGTAATTCAAGTCAATTATGCTCTTGGATAGTTTGCTAGAAAATTTGTTCAACAACGCTTGTAGATTAGGCTTTTAAGTCGAACATTTCAATTTTTTCTCCAATTTTAATGAATTAACTTCTCTAAAAACACCGGAAGGCTTGAAAAAGCTCAAAAACAGTGCGATAAAGCGTCTGTGAGCATTTTTAAGCCAAAAAACGGATTTTAAGACGAAAAAAAAATTTTTCCACATGTGGAAAAAAAATTTGACCCCTTTCCACATTTGTGGAAAAAAGTTCGTGGAAAAAAAAACAGTGCACAGCAACCAAATTTTCCAGGCCAAGTTGCATGGTGCAACTTGAAGCCTGACTGCCCTTTTAATCAGGTTATAGGGCTTTCTGTCCGGAGATGCGTTTTTATGCGTTGTAGAATGGAAAATAAATAAGACTGAAAATTTCGTCGGATTTCAATAAATTTATAATTTTTTATTATCATACCATACCTGTACTTGGGGGGCGGTTGGGGGGGACCCCCCAACTTGGCCAACCCTGTACCCAAAATCATTTCCCCCAACCCCCCCCCCCCTCCAGTTTGGAAAAAATTAAAAAAATTTTCAAAAAAGTGTATGTTTTTTGGCCTTTTTTAGGAAAAATTTCGACTTTTTCCTACACCCCTCCCAAAATTTCGGATTTACCCCCCCCCCCCCCCAACTGGTCGGAGGTCTTACAGGTATGTATCATACCTGGTTGGGGGGAACTTGGCCAACCATATACCCAACCACCACCCCCAGTTTGGAAAAAATTGGCAAAAAAGTGTATGTTTTTGGCCTTTTTTGGGAAAAATTTCGACTTTTTTCGACCCCTCCTCCCCAAAATTTCGGATTTACCCCCCCCCCCCCACCCCTCAACTGGTCGGACCTCTTACAGGTATGAATATTATTTCTAGTGCGCGGTTAGAAAATGTCGTTCTAGCCTATGCTTGTAGCTTTTAACTATCAGAATATTATGAATAAATGTTTGGTCTTGTATGGATTTTTGACGAATTTCATTGAAAGCAAGATTTTTCTCGGTTCTATCAAAATCTTTTTGCGAAGTGTAAAAAATTTTGACATTCGTGTGATAAAATCATCTTGAGCCTAGGATATTGTCAGGAATTCTCGCTGATCGAAGTATCTAAATTCTTGGTTGATTGCCTAATTTTTAAAATTTAGTTTTCTCGACTGAAAATTCATTGAATTTATTGAAATATCAGACTTTCTGTTCTGTCTCTAGGAAATAAATGTTAGCAAGATTCATTTTCAGCATTCGCGCTGAAAGTTTCGACATTTGAATCCGAGATAAAATACCTGCCGCACTTTTTTATGTTTTAAATCATTTGAGAACAATCTTTTTTCATGTATTATTATGACTGATAAATAATCGGTTTCAGATGAATAAGATAAGATATTTGAACAAGCTCAAAAAACAAACATAAATAATGTATCTGTCTTGGTGAGAATTTCGAAATCATATTTGACGTTTTTCGTCAAATGGGGAGAAGATCACAATCGATCTTCGGTAGTTTCAGAAGAATGAGCTGAAAAATGAATGTTGAAATGTTTTTTATTTCCATTATTAATTGTGGCTTACTGAGAAAGTTTGGAGAATGAGTTTGAAGATTCATTCAAATTTCTGAACCATATTTTCAGAAAAGCGTTGATTTTGTTGTTCTTGATCGACAACCATTATCAGGGTTCATGCGCGTCCTTGAAATCCTTGAAATCCTTGAATTGTCCTTATTTTTGAAAGCCGTCCTTGAAATCCTGGAATTGTCCTTGAATTCTGGGAAAAAAGAGAAATGCCCTTGAATTTTCTCAAAGTTCATGGCGTGAAATTAATTTTGAGGAAAAAACGTCAAAAATTTCCGGCGCTCCGCGCCAAAAAACGTTGTTCTCTTTTCAATTCTTAGTTGTGACTTTTCTGCTTTGTTTTTATTTTTCATTTATATACCAACTGCCCAGAATTCTGCTGACAAATGGTTTTTTTTCCTTCGCTGGTGTGCCCTCATCCTTTTTCTGCATTGCATGGATTAAGCCTCTATCTCAGGATTGTATTAGTGTAATGTTTTCTCACCAACAGTAATCAGGCACCTATAAAAATTATCGTGATCAGTGCACCACTTTCAGTACTGTTTAACCTGTGAAAGCTAAAATCTAGGTACTAAAACTTTGTTTTTATAGTCTTACAACTGGGCATATGAATAATTCTTGTGAAACTCTTAGGCCTTGTTTAAAAGTCACTGTATAACGAAACTAGAAATTATACACATCCAATAGATAAGTGAAAATTCAGATAAAACCTGCATCAACTGCTGAAAGTATAGTGATGTTGCTGCAGATAATAGAAAAGACATCAGCTATGAGCCAGCAAGTGAAATACGACAACCTTCAAGGTATCATCACGATGAGCACTTTGTCTGCATATAACGTTTCCTTGATGTTAGCAAAAGTTAAGGTAACCAAATTGAATGAGGATTCCCATTTTGTTAGTGACACAGGAAGTCAGAAGAAACTTCCTGACACAGGAAGTCAGAAGAATCTATTTCCAATGCTCTCTGAGCAAAATTATGGGATTGAATTATGTGGAATTAATCAATTAATTAATGTGAATTGTGTGAAATTATGTGTAATAAGCAAACAAATTTTGTTATTATAGTTTCTAGTTGGTCGAAAGGTTGCGAGTTGATGGATCACAATCTGCATTGTATTCAAGATGTCAGTAATTGAGCAAACTTAATTGCATCTGAGCGAGTTGCAGTTGAGTGGTTTGGGATAGCTTATCATGTTTTTCGTGTTGGATAGAATCTGTGATGCAAATCCTGATAGATGTGTAAACACAAGGTCGTTGTCCTGGTCAATGAATTGCAATAATACATGGAGAGTGAATATATTTTCAGGGTTTGAATTGCTCTAGATTTCGATGATGATTTAATGTAAAGGTATGTGTCTGGTATGTGTAGTATGTCTTCCAAGTTGAACACTGGTTTGTCTTTGTGGTTGATGATGTCTATGGCTGATATGTGATTGATTTTTCTGAGGATGCTTGGCTATTTCCTTTTGCCATTCTGGAGTATCACTATTTTTTGATGAAAATTGTCCTTGAAGAATGAAAAATTTTGTCCTTAAAATCTTTGAATTGTCCTTGAATTTCATTTTCAAAAGGGCGCATGAACCCCGCATTATAACCAAAGCTAGTTCAGCATTGTCTTCTGCTTGAGGATCACAGAAAGCCTAAATTATTTAATTTTGATTTGTATGATCAATATGTGTTATATTTCAAATTTCAATCCATCCATTTTAAATCGAGGATCTAGTAAAGATGCCAAAGCATGAAGTCTATTGTCTTCAATGGGTTTAAAGTGGGCCCGATTATCATTTCTATAAAAATATTGATTTATTTTTTCCGAAAATTCCTCCTTCAATGAACCCAATCCAGCAAAGTTGAAATATGGATTGAGTGGCGTAAAATTCTTAATCTACGATTCTTTAATTTATGTTTTTCCAAAAAATTTAGCCACAAAATCTAGCTTACTTTTCTTCAGCTATTTTTTCCGAAACACAGGCGTTTTTAGATTCATAGATTTTTACAGTTTCTGCAAAAGATTTTAACAAATTTACAAGCTGCCAAAACATAATTATCTAAGGTGTGGATACATTATACATGTATCAAAGTATATTCCTACCGCCGTAGCTAAAATATTCCATTCATAGCTTGTCAAATTCTTGTTATTTAGTTCATCAATGGCAACACAGGGCAACTATGCCAGACATTAAAACAACCATTTTCAAAAAAAAAATGTATTTACTAAAGTAACTGTAAAATATATATGTGAACAATCTGTTTTTTAAGCATAAGCACCTGCATTAATTGTAACAAAAAGTTGGCAAACAATCGGCCATCGGCCGATTTTTTGGCAAAACATCGGCCGATGGCAGAAAAACGCAACAATCGGCTGATGCCGATGCATCGGTCCATCACTACACCAAATATGTGATTTTCAGGTAGGGTTTTTCTTATCACAACTCAATTGAATCCTCTCAGAAGTCAGAAATCGTGTCTTAAAATTAGTTGTAAATGCAATTTCATTTGGTAGAGCAAAAAAAAACAGAAACAGAGAAGAAAGAGTTTGAGTAAAGAGCATAGTTGGTCGGGCGAAGCTTTGGCTACTTTGTGCATGGTGTTTGGTTTAAAAAAATTGAAAAATCGATAATCTTTTAGTTTTCTTCACTGAAACCTATGCTGAAAAAATTAGGGGTCACAAACAAAATTTATTTGGTACAGTAATCACAATGAACATAATCAAAAACGATAACTTGCACATCAAAATTTTTCAGGCTTTCATGGGCTGGGCCTTTTTGGGCTTTTGAAAAATAGGTCCACCCGGCCCGAGAATTTTTTCAGACAGCCCGAAGCTTGTCAATAGTACACACATCTTTACCATTTTATGATGCAATTTTTGAATTTCACTTTGAAAAAAACTGGAAACTTCTGGAAGACCCTGAAAAGTCAGAGAATTTCACTTGGAGAAACCGCTGGACACACTGTCTCAGGCGTTTTATTAAGGTGTTATGTGCAGATGTTGCATTACATACAAGTTATATGCTGTGTAATGTTGTCTATTATACATTAGCATACACAGAGTTCGAGAGCCTGTTGTAATTGTACAACCAGTTCATAAATGTGTTATTTTTAATGAATAGAATCTTGTAATAAAGGAATTATGCATCGTTTTTGAATATTCTGAAGTATGTAAAGTAGTCATATCTGGACAAAGCAAATTTTGTATGTAGCTACCCGAGCCAAATTTCTTTAGGTTGTCATTTTTCAAAAAGATTGTTTCAATATTTCTCATAAGTGCTTTTTCCCTCCAAAATGCCTAATGATCTTTTATAATGCATGCTTTTGAGCTTGTATTGCCCTCTATTGTTCCATTAGTCAGTAGTTTGTCTAAATTAAGGGTGAAAGTAAAGATTTTGAATTTTAGGTCAGATAGCGCTGGATACAGAAAAATGAACAACAATCTGAAGTGCAATAATCCGGATATCCTACAAGCTAGACAACAGACATTTCTACTGTCAGCATAACTTTCTTTCAGGCGCGCAGCGCTGGACTCAATGTTAGATAAATGAATTTCATATGGTCATAATAATTCAAGTGCAAACAAAATATCGAAGATTACTGATAAAATCAGATGAAGCCTTTTAGATAATGAAAACAATCAAAGGTTGGACAAAAATGAAAGAAAAGCATGCGCAAGTCCGTGCCTGTGCTTGAGAATGCTGAATGATGGCCAAATAATAGTGAATAATAGCCAGACTTGTATACATGTAAAAAATCAAAATCATTTTATGAACAAAATTTTGTTTATACACATAAAATTGTGAGTTTTGTGCTTATTTATGCACAAAACATGTTCCAGAAGAAATTTTCTCAACAAAACATTGTCTGCACTCTGCAGACACATTTTCAAAGCTTGCTTGGATGAACCAATCTGAGTAACTATGAAATCAGGCGTGAAGCACTGGAAAATTTATTGGTGTTTTACTGACTTTAGAGCCTGGAAAAGTATTCTCAGACCAGTTGTATATGCCAGAGGTCCCCAAGGTCAGATTTTTCAGGTAGGGCTAAAATTGAACATTTGTGGAGGTAGTGTAGCTAGTCAACTAAACAGTTCATTTTGTCTCAAAATTAGGCAATCAGTGATCGATTTCTAGGTCTTTAGGTAGGGGTAATACCCCCTCATACCCCTCCCTATGGGGTGGTCTGATATGTGCCCAAACTGTTTGTGCTTTGTGAAAAAATCTCAACAAGATTTTGTATGGAGTCAAAAATATTTGTCCCATACAAAAAACACTGAATAACCATTTGAATGATAATTTGCATGAAGAGCCAGATAGTTCTGTAAAAATGCGTTTCTACAATTCTGAACTCTCAAAATTTCTTTCTGCCATCAAAAACACAGTTTTGACAAAAAAAAAGTATTCACATATTTCTGATTCAGTTTCATTTTGTTTTCTTATTTTCATCATACTTCTTTTTTCCTTATGAATTCTTTTGTACTGTGCTCCTTATTGCTTTGTCTCCAGAACAAGAACCTCACATTGATCATTGATTGGTTGATGCCAGATGCCCCAAGGTCGAAAATCTAGATAGGGTGGTCCCAGTTAATGCTTCACATTGGGTATCCGGGTCAATTCTCTAAATGAAACCCGGGTACCCGGGTCTCAACAAGATATTGTATAAACGGAATATTTATATACTATGACTTGCAGGGCCGCGCGCAGGATTTTTTCATGGGGGGGCGGACTAGATTTTTTCACTGAATAGCCCCAGAAAATGTTGATCTTACGCGGATATAATGTGTGCATCACCGTTTTTTTTCCTCTAAGATTTTTTCCACATGAGAACCGGACCCAAAATTTTTTTCCTCATTTTCCAAAAATTTTCCACGTTTTTAAAAACGCTTATAATGTGGCTACGGATCCTTTTTTATGCATTTTGGGAGCATACCCAAGCATTTTGTTGTATTTGTAGTCAGAAACCTGCAAAAATGAGAAAAAAATTGAGGAAATTCTGGTTATGTTAGTCAAAATGAGCTCATGAAGAATATATTGGTGTTCTATAGAATGGTCAATTTTTTGATTTTCACTTTCTAAAACGCTGGAAAATGAACTTTCATAACGTTGGGAAATAAATTAAAATCAGGCTGATGAAGCTTAATTTGCCTCCCATTCCGGCGCGTAGCGCCGTAAAAATTTTCGGGTTTTTGTATTCTAAAACGCGGAAAAATAAATCTCTCCATCAGATAATTCGTGAACAAATGTTTTGAAATCGCGTTCTAGAGTAATGTCTTCAATTTCCACCTTCCATAAACGCAAAAGTTCAGATTGCAAACGTTAAAAAAATTCCAATCATCGAGAGAAAAAATTCAGAGACGATGAAAAATCTCTATTTTCGGCGACATAATTGACTGTAAACGATTAGAAAATGAAACGAGCTAACTTGATTGACAGAAACTGTTGATCATTAATTAGTAAGTCGAAGTAGATATGCTAACGGCCGCGCCTGATAGAATATAGTTATAATTATACCCATGACCGGCGCGAAGCGCCGGAAAATTTTGAGATTTTGACCTTTTAAAGTCCACCAAAACGCATGTTTTCGGTTTAGAGTTACTGCCTCAATGGGGGGGGGGGCGGCCGCCCCCCCGCCCCCCCTTTGCGCACGGCCATGATGACTTGTATTTATGTGCAGTTACACTGAATGAACGTATTTTCCTTTATTGATTCAGTGCATTTACCTGCTCAACGTGTTAACAAGGCCGTTTATGGCTCTCAAAAAGTCACTGTAGCATATTTTTAGCAAAAAAAATCTATGTGTTTCAACAATGAAGCACGAAACCGAAATATAAAAGAGCCTTCGAGAAATTATGCCTGTGTGAAATATTGGTACTCGATACAGTATGAGAAAACAATAAAAGTTGGAGAGATGCATTATGCATAAAGATTGAAGAAGCATAAAAATCGATGATGATGAGCCGGTATAGATGGTTAAACCCGGACCTAGTGGGATATTTAGTCTGGAAATTGATTCATCAAATGGTTGTGACGCATGACCAGGTCCCCACAATTTGCTTTAAAGGGTAAAAAATTTTTAAATATTTATTTTCTTCAAACGAAAAAGAAATTTTTTTTTGAGAAAAAATTTGTTTGAAGAAAATGTGTTATTCGGTTTTCCTAACTTTTGTTTAGTAGCACTTTTCAAGGCTCATGCCTCAAAGTTTATGAGTTTTCTGAAAATTTTCATGGAGTGCATTCATTCACTGACTTTTTAAATACCTGCATATAGAACCCCGGTACCTGAAATACCCGGGTAACCCGGGTACCCTAAAGACTGGGTACCCAGGTCGTAGAATTTTGAAAGTGTGAAGCACTAGTCCCAGTGGTGTATATTATGGTGGCTCCATGAATATGATAGGTCTACAGTGGTGTACAAAGTACAAGTCACATATTCATCAGTATCTTGGTCAATTTTAGACTTTACTCTTGAATTAATTATTAGTTTCTTGAATTTGTTAGTTGGCAGTTGCTGGCTCCATGATTGGTTAGTTGGTTTTTTCTCATATCAATTAGTTCTTCCTAGATTGGTTGTGTGGCTGACACTCCCTGGTTGATTGGCTGACTCCCTGTTTGGTTTTATTGGCTGTTTGTCAAGTTCGACTCTCAAATTGTTTGGTTCTACCCAAATTTTTTTTGGTTGACTACCTGATTGACTGTTTGACTTTTTCTTAAACTTGTTGGTTCCTTCACAGATCAGTTGGTTAGTTCTTTGACCCCCAGGTTGATTGGTTGTTTCATAAATTGGTCGTTTTCATAATTTTCATAAATTGATTTGGTTGGTAGTTGCCCATATCAGCTGGTTGGTTGACATCCGGATTGGTTGGTTGCTTCCCGAATCACTCGGTTGTTTGGTTGATTCCTGGATTTGTTGGTTGGATGTTTCCTAAGTTTGTTGGTTGCTTCTGGTTAGTTGCTTTCCAGATCAGTTTGCTGTTTGCTTACCAGATCTCTTGATTGCTTGTTTCCCAAATTAGTTGGTTGGATCCCAGTTCAGCTATAGCTGGTTGCTTACCAGGTCACTTGGTTGGTCATGTCCCAAATTGGTTGGTTGCTTTCCAGGTCAGTTTATTGATTGCTTCCCAGATCAGTTGGCTGGTTGCTTTCCAGATCACTTGGTTGGTTGTTTCTCTGATTGGGTGGTTGCTTTCCCGATAAGTTGGTTGTTTTTTTCTAAGTTAGTTAGTTGTTTCCCAAATCAGTTGGTTAGTTGACTCCCAGATTCCCGATAAATTGGTTGGTGGATTTTTTTCAAGTTGGTTGATTGATTGGCTGACTCTATGTCTTTTTCTCTCCTCTTTTCCCGTTTTTTTTTGTTTCTCTCTCTTTTTTCCACTTCGCCTTCCTCTTTCCTCCAGAAAAGGTTGATTTTCTGGAGCCACCAACAGCTGCCAACGTAGCTACTGGGCACAAAAACGTAGCTGCCTGGTGGCTCGGGTGGCCAGGCATTGCTCAGGTATGAAAGTAGTGAATCATTTATTACTTGAAAATGGCATGGTGTATAATAATTATTGAAAAAAAATTGAACGCTGCTAAACCTGAATTCTCCTAGGGCTGCTGAGTAGCCACAATGCTCGGATGGACTGAATAAGCAAATTTTGAGACCCCAAATCAAAAATTGTGGGAAAAATATTTTTTTTGGGATTTAAAAAAAATTTCGAATTTTTTCGTTTTTTTCTACTTTTTGGGTGTGTTTGGGGACCCGACTAAAATACTTTGGGGACACTGGGTACCCCACCCCACAAATTGGGGACTTTTACCAATTCCCCCATACCCGTATTTAGGATTTTTAAAAAAAGGGTGGAATTTTCCGAAAAAAAATTTATAATTTACTGAATAAAAAGAAAATCATTTTTGCAGTTAAGACAACTTATTTTCATTTAGTTTATGTGTGCTTGGAATAGTGGCTAAATTCTATGTTTGATGAAAAGTATGCAAATATAATAATTTAATTTGGGAATTGTGGTGTTTAAGTACAATGATATTGCTTAAAATTTTATTCTAAAATTTATGATTTAAGTTTAATCTAGCATTTATGATATCGGTTTAATCGTATATTTCGTGGAAAAAAGATTTGGGAAAAAACATGCTGCTCCCCATAAAATATAATCTATAAATTATTATGACTCGTTGATGTGTGCGAGCAGTTATATGAACAGATATGATTTAAAAAATATAATTCACCAATCACAAAAATTGAAATTTAGAGAAAACAAATTGACTTGACTGACAGTACAGTACACTGACAATCATAATTTAGCTGAGCCAACTTGAATTCAGCAATGATGATTATTACATAAAAACACCCAAAAAATGTAAAAAAATTTAGGGGGTAGTTCCCCCCTTCCCCCTCTAAATACAGGCCTGTTCGCCCCTTGGACCTCTTTCAGGTATGAGTTTAGTCTAAGCCTAAGCAAGGACAATCCTGTTGGATTGGCAAGAAAGTATTTTCGATTTTTGGTCATTTGCTATCAATCATACATGTAATTGGGGGGAAGTGCTATGGGAACCCCCAACCAGAAATCATCGACCATATGGCTAGCCATTGGGCGACCCCTCCCCAGGATTTTCCAATCCTATGGCTAGCCATATGGTAGCCCTAGAGACCCCCATAGTTAAATGTGAATTTTTGAACAAAAAATGGTCAAAAACGTCAATTTTCTCGGCGCTTCGCGCCATATGTACATATTTTATCATTTTTTAGACAAAAATTACTACTTTTTAAGCCGTTTTTTCGGACATTTTTCATAGAAAAATCCAATTTTTTTTCTTCAGGGACCCCTCCCCCCAAAATTTTGGGAATTACTGACCCCCGGCCCCAAAAAAGTGCTCCAATCCCCCCTCCCAGACCTCGGAGCTCCGTTACATGTTTGCTATCAATCAACTTTTTTCTTAAAATCCAGTCAAATATATTGGGTTGTTGATTGTTTAGATAAGCAAAGATTATTGTTTTGAAAAACGGGGTCAGTTTTCAGTTAGCTCATACTGTCCATTTTATTGATACCTAAAGCGAAGTGTTACCTCCCTGAGCATATCCATCATTGCATTTTGTAAGAGTATGATTTGGGCAGAACTGCAGATGAGGCAATGAGAAATATATAGTAAGCATATGGTGAACCTGCTGTGCTCGAACGTGCAGTTCAATGGTGGTTTGCAAAGTTCAGGACCAGCACCTGCAGTATCAAAGATGAACCTCACAGTCGACGACTGGGTGAAGTATCAGAAGCAGACATGACCTTGATCCAAAAGCAATCACTAAGGAAATAGCAGAAGTCCTCACCATTACCCACACTACTATTGAAAATCGAATAAGACAGATGAACAAGATTTGCAAGCTCCAAACATGGGTGCCTCACAAGTTGAGTGATCATGCGATGCAACAGCATGTTATTATCTCCATGTTGTTACTTTCACCGTACGAAATCTAGTCTTTCCTTGATCGAATCATCACTGGAGACAAAAAGTGGGTTGTGTATGTTAACATCATCCAGAGGCAACAATCAGTCAGCAAAGGCTCTAAACCAGCAGGAGTGATAAGGACCGACCTACGCCTACACAAAGTTATGTTATGTGTATGGTGGTCAACCCAGGCGATTGTCCACTTTGAGTTGCTTCCACCTGGTTTGACCATCACTGCTGAAGTCTAGATGAGCTTTACCATGTACAAAATGCCTTGATTCAAAAGTAGCCTCCATTGGTAAATTGCAAAGGAGTTTTTCTGCTCCATGACATTGACCGTCCACATACTGCTGCCATTGTCCAGGCAAAAATCCAGGAATTAAATTGGTAGTTGTTACCCAATCTAGCATATTCACCAGACTTTGCACCATCAGATTATTGTTTTTTCCAGTCATTGCAGAATATCCATGTCAATAAGGAATTTTAAAATGATGACCAGGTGGAAACGTTCATCCATCCAGAACATTTTTGATTCAAAGCTCCAAGCCTTTTGTTATGCCTGGCATTGCAAAGCTAGCTGTGAAATGGCAAACTGTGATTGATAGTAATGGGGCATATTTTGATGATTAATCATACTTCATGCAAATGCAATAAAACTTTGAAAATGTAGTAAAATTTTTGACATTACTTTCTTGCCAAGGGTTTATAAAGCTCCTACACAAAAAAATGTGCGGTCATTTGCAACAAAAATACCATTTTATTGTATTTGATTCAATTTGAGTCAGTTTTAGACTCTTAAAACTGAATTTCTTGAATTTTGGAGAGAAAAAAGAGAACATTGTCAAGTAACCTGTTCAGCACTTGGTGTAGGGCTATAGGACTTTTTTTCATATTCTTCATATTCCTTCCCATGGGGTTATCTGTTGGGGACTGAATCTTTTTAACATTCATTTCCTGGATATAAGGTCTAATTTTTCAGTGAATTCAATGAGTTTCCAGTCCGACAAACTAAAATTCTAAAATTAGGCAAGCAATCAAGAATTTAAATTCAGCTAGAACTTGTGACATTGTAACATGCTGATGACGTTTTAATCATTTTCCAAATGCAGAAAGTTATGTTCTCTACAGTGTTTTTTTTTGCACGAGTTCTTTTGCACGGTGCAAAAAAATCACCAAAAAAGTGTTGCACGCCAAAAAAAAATTGAAATTTGGACCTACTAAAATGCACCAAAATGCATCTTTTCTATATGAAAACACCAATTTTTTCCACAATTGATAAATATTTTTTGCACAGTGCAAAAAACCTGAAAAAAAAGTTTTGCACAGTGCAAAAAAACACTGGTTCTCTATGTCAAAAATTTTTAGGGACCGAAAAAAATTTTTGTGAAAATAGTCGAAAAAAGTCTTGGTTTTCGTCAAATACGTCAAAAAACAATACACAAGATCAAACATTTGTTGCAGAATATGTTGATATTTCAAAGCTAGGCTAGGACGGCATTTTCTTACCGCGCACTAGAAATAATACCAATAATTTTAAATTATTTGAAATCCGTCGCGAGGAGCTGGAAATTTTTTAGTATTTTTAATTATGAAACGCATAAAAATGGGTACTTATGCACTTTGTGGCCTATCAAATTTTTTTCCGTTTTTTAACATGTAAGGTATATACAGCGAGTATGTTTAGGCGATGTACGCTAGCTAGCTTTCAAAGTGCAAGGAACAGGCAATACGCCGCAGTTCAGGTTACTTTGGGGCGGATGGTCATTTTTACACTAACATCAGTTTACACTATCTTATGCTTGGCGTATACATGCACATTGTATATACTGACTACTTGCCTATACCTATGTGCTACCTTAGACGTCAAAAAACTTGGAGAAAAATTTGATAGGCCATAAAGTGCATAAGTGTCTAAAAATGCATCTGCGGATCTCGGTCATTCCTATAATTAGTTGTCTAACCCAGACATGCACGGCAAGAATTTTTCAAGATGGAGGATCCCATACATGCACGGTAAGTCCAGGAGGAGGGTCCACGTACTTTTTATCGAGGGGGGAGATGTCTTGGAAAAAGTCCAGGGGGTGTTTGACGATGTTTGTCGAGCCAGGTTGGGGGTTGCCCAGAGACTCAGGTAGGCTTACCTCCCTACCCCCTATGTGCATGTATGGAGGATCCTAGGACTTTTGATCAAAGGGGTGAGAGTGATTGAGCGAAAAACGAAAAGCTTGTTTATCATACGTGATTTTTTCGGGCCACTGGTGTGCATGTACGGTCTAATCATTACCCTTTCAAAATTATTGATTTTTCCGTACCATAATTACGGACCTCGTCGTCTGTTAATATAACGCTGGTTATTTTGTCTTTCAGATTTGTTGAGACTTTACCGAGTACACTTTAGGGGTACTGAAATGGCCCGATCGTCTCGTATCAGGAAGCGAATGGTAATGATACGTCTAAGAGGCAAGTTGAAGGAGGCCCCATCGCGATCTATGCAGACACTAACCAAACCGAACTTTGGAGTTTTGAAAAATCAGAGGTATGTGTGGAATGTTCGTGTGTGAATTCGCTTATCGTGAGAGGGACCAAAATAGTGTTTCTTATAATTCTGAGTATATTCTCACTTGTCAGCCATACAAATGTATATGGAATGAGAGAAGTGCCAATTGATCTTAAGAAGAGAGTCATTTGATTTTGTTAGATTATGTATGCTTCAATCATCGAAAGTTGTGCGAAAATTTTCCGAGTTAAACAGCTTTTCAAGTTGTTAAGACGAAATGAGATGCCCCTCCTCCTCGTATTCCGTAACTTCATGTAATAGCTGAGAATGTTGGTCAATTCTGACCGACTCAGTGTTTTTTTGCGCAATGCAAAATTTTTCTCTGTGTACAAGAAAAGAGGATTTTCAGGTTTTTTGCGCGGTAAAAAATTTTTTTTCCAGTGTACTTGGCGTGCAAAACATTTTTGACCCTTTTTTTGCACGGTGCAAAAAAGATCGCGCAAAAAAAACACTGGACCGAATGCACCAATTTTTTGACTAGCTAGTCAATCTATCTCAGTGCATTCATATTGTATAGAATAGGAGGAATACTTTATTAACCGGCAGGAGAAGATTAAATAAGCGAACAAAATCAATATGATGACTCGTGAACGTTCCATACACAACGGCGTAGGATAAATTTATCCAAGGGAAGTGGAAAATTATTTTCCTCATATTTTTGATTGAAAATGTCTAAATTTTCTCCGTTAACTGATGGTGGCGCGGTTTTTTTCGATTTCCATCACTTTTTTTTATTTCCATCATTTTTCATTGTCTAAAAAAGCATTTCCAGATTTTCAGCTGACCTTCCAAAGAGACGATCGCCCCCCTCTCCAGCCTACGCATCTGATCATCATGTAGTTGGGGGGAGGAAGTGTCATAAGAACCCCCCAGAACCCCTTCAAGATTCCAATTAAATGTGTGAAATTTGACTGGAAAAAGTTAATTTTTGGTAGAAAATGATCACTTTGAACAAAATAAAGTCAAAAATATAATTTTTTTCCGCGCTTCGGGTCATAAATACATATGTTCGTTGTTTTTGTTATTAGTTTTGCAACTGTTCGAAATTTTTTCGTGGAACGGCCCGCCCTTCTAAAATTTTGAGCAATTGATAACCCACGTACAAAAAAGTCGCATTACTTCTCCCCAGACATCTTAGCTCCATTACATATTGTCAAAGGTAGAGCTGTTAACAATATCAGGAATGTAGTTGATGTTGACCACAAGAATACAATTCCAGAACTCCAGACAATCAGAAAACACCATTCCATCTAAGAGCGTAGTGTCTAACAAAGGTTCCACAGCAAATGCGGAAGTCTAAAAAGGTCCCATTGTAGACGTTAAACCTCGAACACCAACTCCAGCCCGGCCCGTCAAATAGTGACACAGAACTGCTACTCCAGCGCAGTTCTGATGCGTCGATTGGTCAGCTACTTCAGCCAAAACCTATGAGGTTCGTATAGTCAACTACTCGAGCCTATACTATAAGAAAAGCTCTAAAAAAGAGCTCAGGCCGAAAGACAACCACTAAGTCCATGTGGTGGTCGGTCACCAGTTCCAAAAGAAACAACGTCTACGGGTTAGACTTTATTGATCGATCTAAACATGCACACCTGGCCACCTAATATTTTGAAAAGTCATTTCTCTAGATTAATTATATATGAATATAAAGACAAGATGAGACGAACAAGATAAAAATGTTAATATACATTTTGTGTTTCTCTATATATTGTTCATTACGTCTATTACCAACAAGGACGACCATATCCTTGATAATGTATGCATGCGATCTAAAGCAGGGCCAATGATTCCGGTCTATGATTTCTACCAAATAAACAGCCCTAGAAATGGGGGCTGGTGAGTTTCCGAAACGCAACATTGAATAAAGTTTTAGGCTCTTGAACCGATGTAAAAAAAGACGTGATATTTTTAGACCTTGGTTGTTTTGAGACAACACCGTAGATCGTACATGTAACGGAGCCCCGAGGTCTGAGGGGGGTTGGACGACCTTTTTTGGGCCGGGGGTCAGTAATTCTCAAAATTTTGGGGGAGGGGTCTCTCAAGGGGAAAAATCGATTTCTTTCCACGAAAAAAGTCCGAAAAATAGTTCAAAAAATAGTAATTTTTTCTAAAAAGATTGAAAAAAATGTATTCATGGCGCGAAGCGCCCAGAAAATTCACATTTTTGACCATTTTTTGTTCAAAAATTGACATTTTTCATTAAAAAATTAACATTTTTCAGTATTTTTCCGACCAAAAGTATGGGGGTTCCTACGGCTACCATATGGCTAGCCATAGGATTGGAAAATCCTGGGGGGCGGTCGCCCAATGGCTAGCCATATGGTCGACGATTTCTGGGGCGGGTTCCCATATCACTCCCCCCCTTAATTACATGTATGCCGTAGATCTTCGTAAGGTTTTCTTGACAGACTTTTTCTTGTTCTGGCTGAAAGGCTTTTCTATAAAACTATGTTGTTACTCGGTTTGATGGTCTACGTCTAACTGAGTATCAGACTTCGTAAAACCTTCCGGAACCCCGTCCAATATTAAAATTATTTTCTAAGCCATTAGTGTATTATTCTAATTTATATAATTTCAATGAGTTTGATGCGTGAAAATTAAATTTATGTGCTAATAACGAGATCTTCGTAAGGTTTTCTTGACAGACTTTTTCTTGTTCTGGCTGAAATGCTTTTCTATAAAACTATGTTGTTACTCGGTTTGACGGTCTAACTGAGTATCAGACTTCGTAAAACCTTCCGGAACCCCGTCCAATATTAAAATTATTTTCTAAGCCATTAGTGTATTATTCTAATTTATATAATTTCAATGAGTTTGATGCGTGAAAATTAAATTTATGTGCTAATAACGAAAATAACTTCTCTCCTCTAAATAAAAAAATAATTCCAGAGCTGTGTTTTGCATTCGAAAAATATCTATAGTCTTGTAATGTTCATTACTGATAGCTTGATAGTCGAATAAAATGTATATACCAGTTCATTCGAATGTCAGCGAGTTTCCATTTCTTTTTTCTCGGCAGCACTAATCGTACGTCAAGTGATGTTCGGGTTAATACCACTTCTGGGGAGTTTTATACAGCTAGAGAATAATTTCTTAAAAAACAGTCGCTTAATTGAAATAGCGGCCAAAATTCTCAGCGGATAAATCGACAGTTTGTAAAATCATGTGTTGTGGAAACGGTCGCTAAATCTGACACCAGGTGTATTCGGTTCGGATCTCAGAGATAAATCAACGGAATTGCTGATTTAACCAAAAGTGAACTTTGTAGGCATTGCCATGCAAAGCTAGGCATCAAATCGTGACTGATAAATCGTGAACGAGTGATAGCCAGAGCCACAGTCTTTTTTGTACACATAAAAAGATCATACAAAAAATCCTTTTACGAACGAAATTTTGTTTATACCCACAAAATTGCGAGTTTTGCATTTATTTTTGTACACTTCTTGCAGGAGAAATTTCCTCTCACTTAAATGTACGCTCTTTATAGCAGATAAGTATGAGATACGATATTGAAAAGTACAACTTCCTTTTTGTTATAAGCTTCTCATGCAGAATGCTAGGGAACTTCGGATTCCTGTTGTTTGTGGGGCTGAACATAAATTTTCCTTTAAAATCAAGATCATAGTACTTGTTTATGAATATTGGTAAAAAATATATTTTAGCCAATATTGATACTACTACGTTATATAGCCAAAAAGCTTTGTCTGCACGCCGCAGACGTATTTTCAAAGCTTGTTTGGATGAACCAATCCGAGGAGCTAACAAAAACAATAAGGCACGAAGCACCGTAAATTTTTTGGTGTTTTACTGGTTTTAGATCCTGGAAAAGTGTTCTCAGACCAGTATGCCAGAACTCTCTGTACTGTTTTTGTATAAACATCCCTAAAGAATTTTGTAGGAAACCAAAAATGTTCTTTTCGTACAAAAACACTTAATAGCTATTTGAATCATAATTAGCGCGAAGCGCCAGAAAATTTGGTAAAAATGCGCCTCTACAATTCTGAACCCTCAAGATTTCTTTTTGCCACCAAAAACACCGCTTTGACGAAAAAACCAGTGATCACGAATTGCTGATTCGGTTTCAATCTGCTTTCTTATTCTGACTATATTTCTCTCATCCTCTTGAATGCATTCCTACCTTAACTCTCCAGAACAAGAACCCCGCATTGATCATATATTGGTTGATGGTCATCTCACATTTGTTGGTTGAGTGATTCCGGAGGTCCCCAAGATCAGATTTTTCAGGTAGGGGTAAAGTTGAAACTTTGCAGGATAGTGAAACTAAATGTCCACTAAACGCGTCATTTTGTCTCAATTTTAGGCAACTAGTGATCAAATTTTAGGACTTTAGGCAGAGGTAATACCTCCTCATACCCCTCCCTATGGGGTAGTCTGAGTGATTCCCAGATTGGTTGACGCCAGTATTGAATGGATTTTTTAGTTTCCAAGATATATGCTTGTTCAGTTCCTGGTTTGGATAGTTGCGTGGTTGACTCCCGATTTTGTTGGTTGCTCCCAAATCAGTTTATTGATTCCCAAATCAGTTGGTAGTTTCTTAAATTTGTTAGTTGGCGGTTCCTGACTCCATGATTAGTTTGTTGTCTGTTTCCCAAATCGGTCGGTTCTTCCCATATTTGTTTGTGGTTTTACTCACTCCCTGAATAATTAGTTGTTAGTTTGTCAAGTTTGCTCGACTCCGAATTTGGTTGCTTCTACCCAAATTGGTTTTTTATGATTGATACCCACATTAAGTAGTTGATTGTTTCCCAAAATTGTCGGTTGCTTAACAGTTGGTTAGTTGGTTGACTCCTAGATTGATGGAGTGTTTCATGAATTGGTTGGTTGCTTCTCAGATCAGTTATTTGGTTAGTTGTTTCCCAGATCAGTTGATTGGTTGATTGTTTCCCGGATCGGTTGGTTGGTTGGTTCCCAGTTCAAATGATTGTTTGGTTGATTCCCGGATTCCTTAGTTGGATGTTTCCCAAATTTTTCGGTTCTTCCTAATCCTATATCAGTTCTTTCGTTGCTTCCCAGATTAGTGTTGGTTGCTTCCCAGATTAGTTGGTTGATTGTTTGATTCCCGAATTGGTTGGTTGAATGTTTCTCAAATTCGTTGGTTGCTTCTTATATCAGTCGGTTGGTTGCTTCCCAAATCAGTTGGTCGGTTTTCCAGATCAGTTGGTTGGTTGTTTCCCAGGTCAGCTGGTTAGTTGTTTGCTTCCCACATTAGTTGGTTGGCTGATTGTTTCTCAAGTTGGTTGATTGACCGACTCTATTTCTCTGTCTCTGCTTCTCTTCTCGTTTTCTTTCGTTCTCTCCTTTTCTCTTTCCCTCTCTTTTTCCCCTTTGCCCTTCCCTCCTCTTTCTCCCCAATATAGTATTAACCAAAAACGTAGCTACCCAGTGACCCGGATAGCCCGGCATTGCTCAAATATGAAACTGAATTTTATAAGTCTTAAAGTTCCTATAAAAGTAAGTTAATTCATCAATTTTAGTGTAAACAATCAAAAATTTGTCCGTGCAACCAAATTTTTCCCCCAAGTTGCGCATTGCAACCTGTCCTATGTAAAAAAGCCTCTCGGCAATGAAGAGGCTTCGGCAAATAAAAGATCACTGTCCGCCCTCAAACAGGCCGGCTAGGTTAATATAATGATGGCTATCGTTAAAATTTTGCTTGCTTTCCAAATTGAAAATGGGTTTCCGTGCACCAGTCCCATCCATCGATGACTATAATATTTGTGTGTGCGCATTATGACAATCCTTTCCAATTATCGTTGTTATTCGTACATGCTTCAGGGATCAATTTTGTACCGCGGCTAAAACGACGACCAATTTGACCGTTGAAGCAAACGACGGTTCGACTTCCAATCCTCGAACGTCGCGTTGCAATAAAAGGAGCTACAGCTCAATTTTGGACGATGAAGATGAAAGTGATGTCCGTCAACAAAATCAACATCAATCGAAATCACCGTCGATCTGTTCGTCAACTGATACAACTTCTGCGCATCAGTTCCCTGGTAAAAAACTTTCATCGCATTTTTGTTGTTTAACTCAGTGTCACGTCAGCGCCACTTCGAAAAAAATGGGTGGTCAATCGTACGAACTATTTCCACTGCCGCAATTGAAGTCCGTCCGTTTGAAATGGGCGTTATATGTTCACGAAATCGACCGATTTGCTAGTACGCATTCTATAGATAGCTGCCGCGTTTGCGAATTACATTTTGTCGATAGAAAACCGACGGCTCGAAATCCATTTCCGACGCAAAATTTACTTGGAAGTAACTATAACGGGGCAGATCGTTCCGTGCGTGCTGTAAACCAACTTGAAACTCTAAATGGAAGCACAATTGGTCGCACAAGAAGTGGCGAAAGGTCTATGATATCTGATAGCCCAATAATTACGGAATCCACCGTTCCGATGGATGCTTTAAAACCAACAGGGCACGTAGTAGGCCCTTCATCGATGATTGCCGGCAAAAAATCGGGAATAGCATTTAACACGAGGAGTAGTCGAAGTTTTGTCTCCAACTTCCAAACTTCGACGCCCGTTCAAATGGCACCAGCTCATACAGTTTTACCTAACCCAAATAGCCGAGCTGATTCAATTGATTCATTGGTTGATCATCGTTCTATTGAATGGAAGTCTTTGAATTCAGGTAAAATCGATGCCGCATTCAATGAAATTTCCTTGTTTGATGGTGTTTACTTCTCATCTAAACAAGGTTTTCTAAAATTGTTCTCTATCGTCAGTGTATCTTATTGGAGAATAGGCTGTTTCCAAATAAGTTAATGTGTTCGCCTGATACCATTAACGGTCGTCTTATAAGTGTAAATCTTTGGACCTAATCTACATCCGATGACCATGTTTGAAAGTTTTTATTTTTTCAGCAAATTAATGTGTACTGTATTCTTTGAGTATGATTATCATACGTGTAATTGGAGGAAAATGCCATAGGAACTCCATGAATCGTCAACCACGTAGCACACCAAATGGCCCCCCGTAAGATATGTGCATCATACGGTCATCTTGGGACTAGGCCATGTCAAAAATTCTTTTTCGGCGCTCCGCCCCATGATTACTAATTTTCCGACTTATTTTCTTCTAACTTCGCTAAATTTTGTCAACCTATGGCTCCCACCCATACAGAACTCTGCTAACTCCACACTAGGGCCCAGTCGCTGGACTTGAACATCAATAAAGGTGGCCTTAACGTTAACGCTGGCTTTAATGCGAACTTTTATTAATGGTTACGTTAAGGTAAAATTTCAACATTAACGAAACCTTAAAAAATACAGTTGTTCAACTTTCAATCTTAACGACCGTTAAGTCCCTGCTAGACTTCGCCGGCCGGCGCCGGTTTGGCCATTTCAACTCAATCGAAATTTTCTAAACCGGCGCGAGCTAGCGCTAATGTTATAACATATGATGTAAAAAATTATTAATTGCAAAACTTGTTTTCGACTATAATTGAGGGGATTTGACCGAAAATAATATTTTTACATCAAAAATTTCGTTTTTTTTGTTTTTTTTTTCGTTTTTTTAACATTTTCGCAAAAAAATTCCAAAAAAATTCTCAATTTTTGCATCAAAACATTCGTAAAATCAATCGGAATAATAATAATAATAATAATAATAATAATAATAATAATAAGCACAAAAATTGAATAATTAAAGAAAAGAAAATTCAATTACCACCTCCCACTTGTCGGACAGCGCCGGCTGAAGTATTGCAGCAAACATAACGTAACCGACGAAGTATAGCAGGAGCTTTAAGGCTTGTTTGAGGTTCATTTGTAAGATGGGTTTCTTGACTAAAGGCGTATTTATACTTCGCTCGAGGAGGCCTCCTCGAGGAGAATAACTGAAAAGCAGCCAATCGAAATGCAGGAGTACTACGCGTCACGGCTTCCTTCCTCGAGCAGAGTGTGAATGCAACGCTGACGAGCATACTCTTGAGGATGGATTAAGTATGAACGTACTCTTTCGACAAGCGTATATTCTGCTCGAGGGTTCTAGAGTACAATCCGAAGAGGAAGCGGAAAAATAGGAAATAAAACTCTCCGCTCGCGTGCGCTCGGTATATTTTGTGTGTTAACTTGGGGGGTAGTGCCCTAAAAACGGTCCGCTGTCCACCCCATCGTATTTCTAGCTTATTTGGTGTCACTCCGGCGGCTACCAGTGCTATCCCTTACCTCGCCGCGTCGAAAATTCCAATAAATGGTAAAAATGATGGTGTAAAGGTCAAAAATCGTCGGTTTTTCATTAGAATTACTAAGAATGAAAAATTTTTGACATTAACTTAACACTCGAGGACCCCCTGAAATTCGGTCAGCTTACCAAAAAGGCGCTTTTAGACCCAGTTTTTAGAATTATGACGGATAATTAAAAAGACCAAAAAACTTAACACTCGAGGCCCCCTGGAATTTGGTCAGCTTAATTTTTTAATCTAGAAATTAAATTTGTTTTATTACTTTAAAAACATTAATTTAAATGTTTTTAAAATTAATAAAATAAAAATTTAATCGCACAATTTTAAAATTTTGTTTTAAGTAATAAATTTTAAAAATTTAATTTAGTTTAAAAAGAATTTAAAAATTTAATTTAGTTTAAAAAGAACTTAAAAATTCAATTGATTTAAAATTTTAAAAAATGTAAAAAATTAAATTAATTTTAAAAATCTAAAAACGTTTAAAAATTTAAAAAAATTAAAGAAATTAATTTTCAAAAAATTTAAAATTTGAGAAAATGGAAAAATTTTAAAAATTAAATCAATTTTTAAAAAATTTTAAAAATTAAATCAATTTTTAAAAAATTTTAAAAATTAAATCAATTTTTAAAGAACTAAAAACAATTAAAAAATTTGAAAAATTTAATTTAAGTTTTTAAAAAATTTAAAAATTAAAAAAATTTAATTAATAAAAAATTGTATTCAAAAATTTTATTTTAAAACCTAAATTTTTTTTTAAATTATTTTAAATTTTTTTTATTTTAAATTTATTTGCGCACAATTTTAAAAATCCATCAAAAATCCAATTTTCGTCAAAATTTTTGACTTGCCCAAAAAATGGCAACTTTTTTGGTTGCGGGAGCTAAAAACATGCGTTCAACAGCTGAAATTTCTCGGCATATACTCCTTTTCATAGTTCTTGTATCAAATGCGATAAAATTTTCGCTTCAAATACAACTGGAAAGATTCAGATATACTGCAGAAATGTGGAATCAGAAATGGCCACGATTTCCGGAAACGAACGAACATTTTTTCTCCTCTCGGCGCTGTTCTATTTGCCCGAAGCGGAGAACATCCTCGAGGAGAACATACTCTCCTCTTTGCTCTAAATCATCCTCAAGGAGTCCTCCTCGCGCACTTCTCCTCGAAGAGCTGTCCTTGAGCGAAGTTTAACGACGCCTTAATACCTTAACGCGACCATTACGGAAGGATAGAATTAACGAAATCTTCTAAATACTGGGTTGCTCGATATGAACCTTGAGGCAGGCCTTTTTAGTCATTTTAGAAGGCTGAGCCCCGTTAAATTTGGGAATGGCTCCTAAAATTTTGGGTCTAGGAGCCATTTTGGCTCATAAAATTTTGATTTATATATTTATATTTTATTGAATTATAATTAGTGTCACTTTCAAATTCAAAGTAAGTGTTTTGCGGGCTCTAAAATCATAAACCGCCGAAAATTTCGGATTTCATTCTATAATTCCATGGATGGGTCTACCAACTGTTTTTCTGCAAATCAAACCTTTTGGGGTAAAAAAGGTAAAAATGTAAATTTTTCCAACTGTTTTGCAACTATAATTTTAAACATAGAGCCGAGCATTTTCTAGCATTTTAGAATGTCAGAATCTAAAAAAACAAAGAAAAAACAAAAAAGCAAACAACAGAAGAATAAGAGCAGAAGCTGCATTTTTAATACCCTATACTTTTGTGCCATAAGGACGTGAACTCAAGTGCTGTCTTGAAAGAAAATTTGTGCAAAAAATACACGAAATATCGTGTTTTTTGCACACAAAATAATTTCTTCGCACAAAGATTTCTTTGCCGATTTTTGTACATGTAGAAAGAATCCTGTATCGGAAAAACGCTGGTTGAAAGTAAAATTTTGAACAATAATTTTTTTGAACACGTATCAACTGATTGAATAACCATGTAATTTGGTGATATACATTCCGCAGTGTGTTACAATCCTATTTTTCGATATTCTTCTATTAAAAATTTTTGGCTCCCAAAACTTTAATTTGGTGCCTAAAAGTTCAGGCCTAGGAGTCATTTGGCTCAGGATTTCCAATTTTCCAAAACAAAAAAGACCTGCCTGGAGCTCACCTTAACGACGTTAATGACACTTCAATTCTATCTATAATAACACGTTTGACATTAAATGTATTCCTCAATTCAATGATAGTGACACTCAGCGAGAATTCGTTATTTTGCACAATAGCAATATGTACTTCACAAATGAACTGATTGGTTTACGTAAAGAATAGATTCACTTGACGCTATTACAATAAATGGTCTCGAATTCGACAAGTTATGCTTTTTATTTTGACTAGCACAAATTTTCCATCTTTAGATTATTAATGAATGAGTTCATTCACAATTTCATCTCTTGGGCAGTGGGTCAAACATAAAAGAATCGCCATCCATCTAATAATTGTTACTGAAAAGCTGTTAACAATTGTTGTGGCTCTTTGAACCATAAAACTTCTCGAAAAATGACAGTTTACTGATTTTTACGGATTTTGGAAAAGCTGATAACTTTTACCCATGCCAAGAAATCGGCTGAATTTTTGAATCAGTTCTACATGCGCATCTAATCCCGTCTATTACTTAGTTATATTACAACTTAAAATTTTGTTATGTATGGACCAGAGGAAAAACATTTGTAGAATTCACTAGTTGTCCTCAGTTAACATCAGCAAATGTCATTTTTTGCTGTCTACGATAAGTACAGTATCTAACACAATGAAAAGACTGTTCCCAAATTTGTTATTGATCAATAAAATTAGATTTAGTATGATGGTTTCGCTGAAAAATTGTTGGAAACTTCTATTGTCATTACTTTGATTCTTCTTGAATGCGTGCATACCAACGTCTACATCAAAGAGTTATCCGGACAAACTTGGGGAAAAACTAATTTTCGGTTTCATTCAATAGTTCATAATAATATATTGATTTGAAAACATTATGACTTTCAAGAGTGCGCACGTGAAGTTTTAAAACATTATTCTAAAGCTATTCTCAATTGACGACATTAGAAGTGTTCATTCCATTTGTTTTTATGAGCCACCCTGTTAAAAAATATTTGTTTAATTTCTGATGAGTCAGTTGGTAAGTTGGTAACCCCCAACTCACCATCCACGATCCTAGAATGGCTGGTTGCCAATTGGCTAGGCTTAGGCTTAAGCTTGCGGCTAAACACAGTAACACACCGGGTCAACATAGCACGCCAATTGTATGAAGTCACCGTAACACATCAAATCCCTGTAAGACACCAACATAACGTAACATACCAACCCACAGTAGCGCACCAGTTGACTATATATCGACTGTAAACTGTTTTACATGATCACATGTTTAGCATGTAGTAGGATTTACCGGTTGGGCCTGCTTTAATCGTTTTTCAAATTAGGCTTGCAGTTCAAATCGAGCTACAGATTTTTAAGGCCACATTTCAGTTACCTTTGTTAAGGCTAGCCTTAGTTGTTAATGTTCGCATTAAGGTTTCTTTGCAATTGGATTTTTAATGTGAAAGTTGAGTAACAAAAACAGTCTTAAAATTGAAGTTTCAAGGCTACCTTACTTATATTTGAATTCAAGCAACGGTGCCTTGACCTCCGGTATCGGTTACATGTACGATGATGATGAAAATTAATATATATTAGACGTTTCGCGACTTGATCGGAATAAGGTAAATAAAACGAATACGCGTGTTTTCATAACTTTAGTTCTTCAGCCAGAAATTTTGAATTCTCGTCAAATAATTTTGTGGTTTTTTTGATTGTCTAATTTTAGCCTGTCGTTTGCTATATTAGTGATGTCGACTTTTTTACCGGTGACTGATAGGTAGTATATGTTAAACACGGCATGAGTTTGAAATTTTTTTTCAACTGTTCTTTTAACGCAGTATCACATACCGAATTGCTAAATCAAGCAAAATGTAATATTGGTGATCATTCTGGAAAGCGAAGTGAAAAGCGTCAGAGAAAGTCAGCCGTCAAGTAATGGCTAAAAATTTAGTCGCAATTTTACAGCGTTCCGTACCCTCCCTCCACATGGACTGAACGTTGGAATAGATTTCTACTTATCAGACCCCCACATGAGGCCGAATACTCCCCTACTCAACCTGAACAAAGTGTCACATGTATCAATATAAACATAATTCTCGATAAGTTGACCGACAAAATGAACGTGCAAGATCTGTTAGTTACTAAAACAAGCACTAATGTTGACTCTGATGCAATGCTCGAAAATGTTGAAGCTGAATATGTATTTTGTTTTTACTTGCATTGCTATCTCCATGGGTCTATTCCCAAGTGAGTGATTCCCAAGTAAGCGATTCTCAACTGAGTGATTTTCAATTGAGCGATTCCCGACTGAATGAATTCTCAATTGGGCGACCAAACGAGCGATAGAGAATGTAATAGCACTTTCTTCACATTTTCCTTCTTTACCTTTTATTTCTCTTTGTATACATTTCTTTTTTTTCGTTTATGTATGTTTTTTGTATCTTTATCTTTTGTCTGCTTTCTTTCTTTTTCTTTTTTCTTGTCGTCTATTTTTTTCATACTTGCTCATGAAACAATACATTACAAGTCGTCATTTTCAATAACAGCGGCACGCTCTATTTCCTATTTAATTTTATCTTTTGTGATTTTTTTCGTTCTTAACTACTTTTCATCTTAGTTTTTGCTTTTACTTCTTTATCTTTCTCTTTTTCTATTATCCTGATTCTTTTTTTGTTTTTCTTTCACATTATTTTTTCTTTCTTCTTTGCTGCTTTATCTATCTTGCTTCTCCTTTCTTGTCACTTTTTTCATGTTTTTTCTTTTTCTTCCTAATGCTTTTCCACTTATTTTCTTTTATTCTTAATGTCTTCATTTTTGTTGACGTTTCTTTTCTCTTGATGTTTTCTTTTTTCCAGCATTTTTTTGTTTATATTTTTTATGAAGATTTTCATACTTACAACGATGAAAGACTCAAGACTGCCAAACTGTACAAGAATTATACGGAGGATTGCCGTTATTTAAAATGACAACTACTAATGTATTGTATCACGAGCAAAAAAAAGAAAAAATTAGATGACAAGAAGGAAGAGAATGAAAGAAAGCACAGACAAAAGATGAAAACGTTAAAACATACTTGAACGAAAACACTAACAATACACCCAGAAAGCGAAAGAAAAAAGAAATACATACAGAGAAAAATATGAGGTAAAGAACGAAAATATGAAGAAAGTGTTATTACATTCTTGATCGTTCGTTTGGAATCGCCCAGTTTGGAGATCGCTCATTTGGGAATTCGCTCATTTAGTAATTCGCTCGATTGGCAGTTGCTCACATGGGAATCGCTCGATTGGGATTTCGCTCATTTAGGAATTCGCTCACATGGGAATCGCTCAATTGGGAAATCGCTCACTTGGGAATTCGCTCACTTTGGAATCGCTCACTCGAGAATTTCTCACTTGGGAATCGCTCACATATGATAATACCCCATCTCCATGCAGTGGTTGGACAGATCTGGGCAATGCACTAATGTTTTCAGTCATCTAGATAGTATCGTCAGTCAGCTAGAAAACCATGAAAATCGACTAGAAATCAATCATTCTTGGCGGATTCTTAAAAAACGGCCGATTGTATTGAAATTTTGAGCCGAAAATTGACCATCAAAATTTAAAAATCAGGCCGCCAAAAAAATCTGATTTTTCAACCGGTTAGAGCTTCTGCCATTGCCCGGCACTGCCTTTGGATTGCTGGTTTCCATGCAAAATTCGCTGGTGTAGTGCCGACAACATTGTGTTTCACACCGTTTTTAGGTGTAGCAAAATTATGGCAAAATGGTTTGATTGGCATTGATGTCAGTGCCGGTGCCTTGGACATCTCTACCCTAAAGTCATCGAACGCAAAAAATAGGCCCCGTTAATTGGTTCAATGTACATGAAACGCTTTGATTGGAATTTTGCTATATTTCTGTTGTTTAAAAGACTGAAATATTATTTACTTTATAGGTACTGAAAATGACCAAGCTTTACGACCACCATCTCAAGCTAATGGGAAAAGTGTCACGAATTCGAAAAAGCATTTAGTCAGAGTTTCGAAGCTACCCGATGGCAATATCCAGCTTACCGCTGGTATAAATTTTGTTTTTGATAGCAGTGGGCCTAATACCCCCTTTGTCAGACACGAATAATGTCTGTAAATTCGTGGGGGTAAATGCACGATTTTGAAAGAATCTACCGTGTTCTTTTCGTGTCCCATCCCAGTGGCCGCTATCGGAGGTGGTTGTTTAACATTTATTGCGGGTTTGAGAATAGTGATCTGCCAGAGCCCCGGCCTCTGGAAAATCCAGCATGTTTTCCGACTTCCGCACCGGCGAAAGGGTAAAAACCAAGAGATTTTTAGGTCAAATTTAGTCGGTTGTAGATGTATTTTTATGTCAAAAATTACCCTTGGAAGGTGATATACAGCAAGAAATTGACGTTTTTCTTCGGTCGTCAATCTTTGGACGGCCATGGTTCATATTAATTATGTCTTATCCAATGATGCTTTCTTTGCATAAACTATGGAAATTCTAGCTTCTGGCAAGAAGCTCACATAAATAAACTGTATCTAAGGTTATATAACGTCATTCGTGCTTGTGATAGAGTATTTTTCTCTAACTAAGCTGAAAGAGCATTGAAGTGCGATTATAGTGGTAGTTCATAGGATAAATCTCGTTTTCCAAGAAGTCATTCCTAAACAAGCTTTTTAGCTATATCATAGTCATGAGAACCATAGCCTGTGGTTTATTTTTTATAACATAGGTATTTATAAACTGAAAAATTACAAAAATCAGAGCTGCCATCAAAATTGTTTACGGAAAGCATTTACAATTAGATTTTTTGATTTCAAAAAGTTGTTAAAGGCAATACGAGCATACATGTAATTGGGCGGGAAGTGCTCTGGGAACCCTCCAGAAATCGTCGACCATATGGCTGACTATTAGGTGACCGCCCCCCCCCCTAGGATATTCAAATCCTATTCCTAGCCATATGGTAGCCGTAAGGACCCCCATACAATACTGAAAAATGCCAATTTTTTAACAAAAAATGGTCAAAAATTTGAATTTTCTCGGCGCTTCGCGCCATGAATAGATTTTTTCGGTCTTTTTAGAAAAAAATTACTATTTTCGGAACTATTTTTCGGACTTTCTTCGTGAAAAAATCGAATTTATTTTCTTTGAGAGTCCTCTCCTACTAAAATTTTGGGAATTTATGACCCCCGGCCCAAAAAAGTCGCCCGACACCCCCCTCCCCCAGACCTCGGGGTCCGTTACATGTATGAATACAAGTATGCCCACTAACTTACAGTCCTATGTGACTTATAATCCAGCAGAAAATTGTAGAAATATGAAATAGTATTTTTGAAACTACTGACGTGAAAATTTTAGCTATTCCAAGCGGTTGTTGCCACGTGGTGGATTATACTGACTTTTACGATGTGACTGGTAACTCGTATGTTAACTTTACTTGTAGTGCCACAACGATGCGCAACAGTTACGGTTAATGATTCTATATCATACCCTCGTCCTACGACTGAAGTTATTAGATCGCCGTCACTTGGTCGGCTGACGCTCAACAGACTGAGTTCAACGGCAATATCCGATGCGCAACCAGAATCTTCGAATTTGGATGTGCCGAACCGTGTGGTAATTTCGTTGTTTCAAATGTTTTATTACTTTCATTACAACATCCATGTACTCACAGCTTTTTCTGAAAATCTTTTCGCAATATTTTAGTCTGTATATAACGCTGCTTTGTCTTAATTTGAGACGATACTCTGCAGAGTCACATCCACTCAAAGCATGCAGAATTCAAAATAAATAATGCGAGTTTTTTCTGGTTGCAGCCGCAAATTGTTTTAAGGAAGAAGATTTGCAGTATTTGCATCACGTGAAAAATAGAAATAGTGCAATTAAGTTGATTTTCAGTTTATCTCAGTATTTATACACTTTTTAGGAGACTTTTAAAAAATTCGGCACAAAACTGTTGAATTAATTTATTTATCGTCGTCATTATTACGAGTATGTACGAACATTATTCCATGAAATCTGTTCTTGCTTGAAGCTTGATCTGGTCTGACGAACCAAATCATCTGATACCAAAGTCATTTGCACCTTTATCTGGTACATAGTTGCATTCATTAAAATAGAAGTCATGAAATAGCTGCAATAGGTTCTTTTTGTACACTTTTATCAAATATACAATTACAATTTAAACCCAATTTAATCGAAATCACCGTTTGATTAGACGGCTTTTGGATTATAGTTTTCTAAAATGCATTTCTATTCCTCGTTGGGGTTGCTTGAAAATTGAGACACTAAACATGGGACGTTTTTTACCACCCTGTTTAGTCGTGCGCATGAAAAGTCCGGTAGTTTCTCGCTAGTGGTCAGACTAAGGCTATTGCAGTGTGATTCTACGTTCCTACCTTCACTCTTTATATATATTTTATATGTATATACATCGCTTTCAGACCCAAGCATTTGTTCCTGCTACCCCTCTAACTACGAATAGTGCTTCCGCCTCGATCAAACATTCTGACAAACGACGGCAGGACGAACATCTTCAAAATCATTGCGAACATTGTGGCGATCGTTTAGACGAAATTAAACGAGATTTGAAAAGGTTGGAGGAAAAGTTCGATTCTATGTTGACCGTTTTTTCGACGTTTCTTTTAACGACGACTCCACTTAAAACGCAAAGTACGACCAATGACATTGCTACTAATCGAACACCACCTATTATGCAAAAACCTCCCATTTTCCCGAGCGGTGGTGCAAGCTTGCAAGCTCAGTGAGAATTTGTTTTGATTTTAGCACAATTCCGTGTGTGTTATCTGTTTTGCTATGGAAAAAGTTTTCGTGCAGCGCTTATGAGGTTGATTATGTTTGGAGTTATTTTAAATTGTCTGAACGCTACACTACTTTATTTAATTTCTATCTTAGGGTGTACTAAACGAGGTCATAAAAATCCCAATATTGCTTAAACCTGAAAATTTCATTTCTTCTTTCGATCTGAAAAAGAATGAAAACCTTTTGATTGTTGAGAATGGCCACAGCAACCACCACTTCTTCGAAATGTTGCAAATTATGTGTGTTTAGGAGAGCGACTTTCCCGTTGCTCTACATTGACTCATGTTTAGAGCGTGTGGACGTTAGCCGCAATGTCCCGGGTTCGAGCCCCGAACTCAGCCTAACTTCTACTAAAAACCCGATCAACGGGGAAAAGTTGTCTCAACATGACGAAGAACGAAATACTAGAATAACATTGGTGCAAAAAGATCATATTCAACAATAAATAAACCAAAAAAATATGAAACGAGATTCAGAATATGACGAAATATTTATGCATACGACTCTATTGAAATTTGCTCTACTACGTAGACTATTTGATTTAGCGCAGACATCCAATATCTAGGGTTTACGTAGGGATAAACTCCACGTTTTCTGCGACGTTTTCTCTCGCCGTGTCATGTTGAGGAGATGCTGTATGATTTGATAATTCCCTACATAGTACGAGCGTACAATACAACTTCCTCCTATCATACATGTAATTGGGGGAAGTGCTATTGGAACGCCCCCCCCCCCCAGAAATCGTCGACCATATGGCTAGCCATTGGGCGACCCCCCCCCCCAGGATTCAATTTTTTGATGAAAAATTTTAATTTTTGAACAAAAATGGTAAAAAAATGTGAATTTTCTTGGTGTTTCGCGCCATGAATACTTTTTTTCGATCTTTTTATGAAAAAATTACTATTTTTCGGACTTTTCTCGTGAAAAAATCGAATTTCCCCCCCCCCCCAGACCTCGGGGCCCTGCTACATGTATGCCTCCTATCAGAGGTCCCCAAGGTCGAAAATTTAGGTAGGGGTAAAATCGTAAATTTTAAGGGTAGTACTTGAAATATGCCGTGACCTTTTTTTTTTGCTCTCAGCTTCTTGCTAAGGAGGGGGGAGTTGTAATTTCTCGAACTTACAAAACTGATTAATGCTCCTACTTTATGCTTTTTACAGTCAAAAAACATTTACTATTTCAACTCCATTTTCCAGCTCTCAATCATGCAACTTTAATGCACTAATTATACGTACAGAATAGCCACACTTTGAAGACTGTTGTGCCAACTGATTCCTGCACATTTCAAGAATCGGGCACAACATACGTTTGGAAACATTTTTCAACCAGCATCTTCAGCAGTATGGGCTTATCCCATCACTGGTTAGGCTTGGAACAGTGCTTCCAATTGAAAGTCCTGATGCTGAATGTGGCTTTAGTATTATTAATCCCATTACACTATGAACTACGAGTTTGAAACCAAGTACCACTCCTGATCCACGTCAACAGACCTCACATGTCTCAACTCATAGCAGGAAAGTATGCCACGGCTTGGGTAACCATATGCGCACAGAAGACCCAACGCAGAAGCGGGGAAAAGGAAAGGAGAGCATGAAGAGGCAGAATTTTAAGAACATAATGTTTTTCTTCCCAAGGGGCGATTTTTTTATTGATCTCATATACATAACGCATTATTTCATCTCCCAATTATATTTATAATGATTTCCTACAAGTAGTATATATTAATGTGCTGATATCCTTTCCTAAAAATCGCTATATGGCACAGAAGTTGCATGCTTTCCCATTATCATTTGCTCAGTAAATGTGTCAAAAAGAGCAGTGAGTAATTCCTCAGAATCACACATTCTGCAATTTTTCTCGAATTAGTATAACCTACTGGGGAGAGGATGAAGTCTACCAAAATTTTTTGCTATAGTGAGCTGTTTTTATGGGGGAAGTAAATGAATTTCCAAATCTAAGAGGGGGGTAATACCCCCCATACCCCCCCCATAGGGTGCTCTGCCTCCTATACTACTCTTCTTTCTTCCACGTACTGTCACTAGCGCTTGCGCCATTTACTGCCTTGATTTTCTCACTTTTTCTCTCAATTATTCCATGAGGTGAGCAAATGCTATTTAATATATTACTATTAGTAGTTAGTACCATACGTGTGATGGAGCCTCAAGGTCTTGGGATGTCCGACGGCTTCTTTGAGACCGGGGTTCACCGATTCCCCAAAATTGTGGGGGAGGTGTTCATTAAGGGGAAAAGTTGATTTCTTTGCCATAAAAGTTCGAAAAACGTTTCAAAAAATAGTAATTTTTGTCTGAAAAACCGTAAAAAATGTATTCATAGCACGAAGCGCCGAGAAAATTGATATTTTTGACCATTTTTTGTTGAAAAATTATCATTTTTCACCATTTTTTCAAGATTATGCTGGTCTGTGAGGCTAGCCATAGGATGAGCAAATCCTGCGGGGGAATCGCCCAATGGCTAGCCATATGATTGAATATTTCTCGGGGACGTTCCTAAGCACCCCCCAATTACCGATTACATGTATGATTAGTACTATAAAAGTTGTACATTTCTTTTGTACCTTGTAGTTGTCAAGTCTTCTGATTTCTTACATCAAAATCAGCTATGCAGTATATTTTCAAACTGTGAACACCTCAAAGCTATTTTTTCAGACTGACTAATTACTCCCAGAATACCACCTAGTTATACATACATTATTGTATACATATATACATTCCACAACATTATTGGGGGGAATTGCTACAGGAATCCCCCCTCAGATATCGTCAGCCATATGGCTAGCCATTCGGCGAACCCCCCTAGGATTTTCCAATCCTATGACTAGCCATAAGGTACTTATAGGGACCCTCATACTTTTAGTTGGAAAAATAGTGAAAAATGCCAATTTTTTGATGAAAAATGTCAATTTTCGAACAAAAAATTGTCAATATTGTCAATTTTCTCGGGACTCCGCGCCATGAATACATTTTTTGAAATTTTTTAGACAAAAATTACAATTTTTTGAACCGTTTTTTCTTTCAGACTTCGGACTTCAGAGACCTCTTCCCGTAAAAATTTAGAGTCAGTGACTCCCAGCCCCAAAAAGGTCGCTCGAACCCTCCCCCCAGATCTCAGGGCCCCGCTACATGTATGACCTAGTAGCAATCATTTTTTATAAAGTACCCATTGACTAATTTCCTTCAAATTGGCATACCTAGTATGACACTTCCCAAAATTTATGGGAATAGTCTGATTTAACAGGTGAACTTAACGATTTTATCATGCATACTCATAATAAGGTAAAATAACATTGCATAAATTTTTTTTGAGATTAGGAAGATTATGAATTGTATAGGTAGTGGAATTCCTGCTTCAAGCAGGGACTTTGTTGTGGCCCGCGATTCTGAAGCTATCTAGAACAATTATATTGTTGTAGTCTTAGAGTTTACTTAGCATTGCTAATAGTATTCCATTTCCCTATTTGATGAAAAGATCCGACTAGCTCATTTATCGTCTATTCCTTCACTATATGGCCCCATTCACCACGTTTTCTCACGCACGGTAAGAATTTTCTTGCATCGAGCCTTTGCATTCAGGCCAACCAATCCGGGTCTTCAATCAAGGACGTCATCGATAGTTGGAAATTCGGCGCCAAGAACACAGTCAAAACGTTCATCGACTACTATCGTTGTGAATAATATAAGCAATCGACAAAAGTCTATTGTTTACAGTACATCAAAGAAAGTCAATCGTTCAGAAACCGTACATATTTTTAACCAAAAAGGCGCGTCTCAGCTTCCACAACAAGACGCGAAGATGCGACCTACGAAACAAATTCGGAATCTACGGATGCCCGGCGAAATTATGCCTATTCTATATCCTGAAACGTTTAAAGATAACGACGTCTCTACGATAAATAAACAGCAGCAGGAAACAGTTATACGATTTGGTGAAAAATCGAAGGAAATGCGCGAGAATAATGTTCCCACCAATAATGAAAGGCGCACGATTTGCGACGACGATCCCGAACTGATTATCGAATGCGAAATGGAAGTTGACGAGAATTTCGTCGAAAATAGTGCGCGGAAAGATAAAATATCAAATATCGAAAGTCAGGAAAAAGAAAAAGACGATGACGATATTGGACCGCTTATTATCGATGAAAATGGTAAATGAATCGTATCAAAAAGTAGTTATTTGAGTCATACATGTAACGGAGCCCCGAGATCTGAGGGGGGTCAGTAATTCCCAAAATTTTAGGGGGAGGGGTCTCTCAAGGAAAAAAAATCGATTTTTTCACGAAAAAAGTCCCAAAAATAGTTCAAAAAATAGTAATTTTTCCCTAAAATGACCGAAAAAATAGTAATTTTCCTCTAAAGGGACCGAAAAATAAATCCATGGCGCGAAGCGCCAAGAAAATTTACATTTTTTACCATTTTTCGCTCAAAAATTGACACTTTTTAAATCAAAAATCGACATTTTTCAGTATCTTTCCGACCAAAAGTATGGGGGTCCCTACGGTTACCATATGGCTAGCCATTGGATTGGAAAATCCTGGGGGGGACGGTCGCCCAATGGCTAGCCATATGGTCGACGATTTCTGGGGGGTTCCCATAGCACCCCTCCCCCCAATTACATGTATGATTTGAGTTTGATAATACAGGATGACGCAAAGAAACCAATTTCCTTTGAGTTTTGTAAGTTTCGAATGGATGATAATTTCTCGATACAATTTGTTTTTATACGGTTTATTTTATTCCCCGGTAATCTGCGTAATCTTCATCAGAAAAAATTTTTGGATAAAAACACGATGAAAGTGAACTGTTAAGACGAGTTACGTAAGTCTAGTCTAGTAAAAAATAAACTAAAAACGACAGACAGTTTGTGTTCCCTCCTTTCAATATTTTCTGCGCAGTATTAAAACACATGGCAGGAGAAAGTTCGTCTTATGCAGTGAAGACTAACTGTTCGACCATTTTGTTGGACCTGCGCCGTTTTTCTTGTAGTCGTCGTCTTTTCAATCTAGATGCTTAGTCACTAATATGTATTTCACTAGAGATTATATATGTATACAGAGCCGTGTACAAAGGGGGCGCCTCCCCCCCCCCCATTGAGGCAGTATACAAACAGTGTATCGCGTAAAATCAACATTTTCTGGGGTATTCAGTAAAAAAAATTAGTCGGCCCCCCTCCCATGAAAATATCCTGCTCACGGCCCTGTTGCCCCCGCCCCAGTGTTTCAAGTGCTAAAAAATGCAAAGGTACCTTTGATTTTGTTTCTTTAAGAAAAAGTCAAGTCAGAAAGGTCAATTTTACAGTTAATTAAGTGAAAAAAATGTGTGGCCTATCGCAGAAAAAATGTGTGGCATATCGCAGAATCACAAAACTTAATCTGGTGTTGGAATTTTTCGGTACCGAGTTGAATCGAGGGTCTATTGACAAGGTATAGGGTCGACAACTAACTGGAGAATATATAGAAGATGACTATGCCTTCCTTTTTTGTTTCTTTTTCTTTTATCCTTTTCTTTGTTTCTTTTTTCCTTGCTACAGAATGTAAAAACCCCAGAGGGGCTTGGCACATTCCTATCTCCAAGTTTAATGTTACACTGTTTTTCGAAGTAATCCTACACGGCGGACATATTCATAGGCATTTTAAGTTTTCTAAAGAATAAACTTACAATATAGTGTGAATAGACTGCCCCCAGTTTACATAATAAGCTAGATGAAGTGCTGCTCGCGAAAGTCACGCCACTCTTTGTAAAATGTTGTAACTTTTCTACAAGTTTTTTTGGAAGTGTAAACTGTAGGAAGATGATCTGTTTTTTGACTTCTATCAAACTGCGACAAATCTGCTAGTTCTGATCATTTCTCTTTTCAGTTTTTTGGTTTCCTTTTTATACGGTCAAGGTAAAGATCATTGACCATACATTTTTCTACTTTCAAAAAGCTAAATTTATCCAAGAGATGCCCCATCACGTGAAGGATGACGGAAATGCTGTCCGTCGAGTCTCTTCGAATGTGAATGGTTGTGGTTCATCAGCTCCCACATATGACTCCAAGAATGCCATCATATATTTTTTGGTGAAATACATTTGAACTTGTTTTTTGTACAATGAAACCGAAACATCACAATATAAATGACCAGTACGAGTAGATATGTCACGTTCTGTTTATCAAATTTTTCTACTTCTACACTTCCAAACATTTTCGGAAAAAGTATGCAAGTTTCTCTATACTTTTTATTATACTGCACGCACTGCTTTGTTTAATACGAAAACAGCCATGTCAAACCAAAAACTTATTTGAGAAATTAATTTAGAATGAGAGTATTTCATTTTTATGAAACCAGGCTCAAATTCATCTATTCTAAGTAACAGATTACTATGAAAAAACCATGGGCCTTTTTGGTCATCGGCCAATGACCAAAAACGTAATAATCGACCGATACATCGGTCGATCATGAGTCATGATCAAGGCACTTTCCCTTACATTTTTTAGCCAAATTTTTTATGTACTCGGCTTTTGTTTTATTCCGATTTTATTTCTAGGATATCTTGTACGATATTTTCAAAAAGTGTTTTTCAATCAAATTTGAAATATGTAGGTTGTGTTGTGATTAAATAATTTACAATAAAATTTTGAATATGAAAATGATGTGTGAGCGTGATCTCCGAATCTGTCGTTGTGGTATCAGTGAGAAATATGTTATTAGATGAGTTTCATATGAAAGGTCGATGTGGCGAAAACACAAATGTACTTATCTGTGCTATACATGAGTCACAATTCTCGAGAATGTGTCGGGACACGCTGTTTCACGTCTCAGTTTTCTGAAAATATAAGATCTAATAACCGTAAAGGATTGAAAATTGTTCAGAATTGTGAGGGAAAAATTCATCACAATTATTGAGAATTTTAGACATGAAGTGAAATCAGCGGCTTCAAAAATCGTCAAAAGTATGCGAAAATTTTTTTAGCGCGCGACTGATTGAGGGTTATTGTGTACAATAATACACATAACGAGATTTCAACGTCGTCTCACGTGGTAAGATTCATCTCTTGGGACAACGCATCTATATATTTTTGATAGTTTTGTTATTATTTGTGTTTGCTCTTTACATCTTATCATTTCAGACAACGATCTTGAAGAGAGCACCAATATATCAGACAACGTTGTTGAAAGGCCTTCTACGTCGAAACCCGTTTCACAGGTATTTATTCTCTTGCAGGATTAAGGGATTTGATTCTAGTTGTGTGAGACTATCGCGGAAACTTTTCGTAATTCCGGCAATATTTATAAAGTTATGAAAGGGTAGAGCCTATCAAAAAGTAGGGAAAACCCTGCCTGTGGGTAGTTTTTTACCTGCAGGTAAGAAAAATGTGTATTCAAAAAGTAGATATCAAGTTACAATCGATGTAATTAGTTAGAGCGAGTAAACATGAAAAAACGCGCTTTCCAACAGTTTTATGTTTGGCCGATGTTTCGTAAGCAGAAAACTACTCTCTACTGGGGTTTTTTTATTAGCACGAGTCCCATTAGCATAGCCGCTAACTGTCCTTGATTTTGTATTACTTTTTCATAGCACGACTAAAATTTTCATTAGCACAGGCCCAACTTCATTAGACCATGCTAAAAAAAGAACCATGCTCTTTACCCATTTAGCTCCCTATCAAGATCCCCAAGGTCAGATTTTCAGGTAGAGGTCGTGAAGCCCAAAATTTGTGGGAGTAGAGTATCTAACTATTCACTGAACATGCTATTTTCCCCCAAAATAGGGAAAAAATTCTGGAAAAAGTGGAAAAATGTAGCAGGTTCGACAAGAAAAAGATGAATTTCAGTGAATTTTAGAAGTCGAAATCTCAATTTCTCCAAGCTTTTGGTAACATAGTTTTAGACGTGAAGCCGAATTTGAATTTGTAAGCATCATAGATGTGATTTTCAAAAATTTCAGGTTTAACTTGAAGTTTTTTGAGCTTGTGGAAGTACGAGTATATTTTTCTAATTTTTAAAATAATAAAGACGTGTTTTTGAACAAAAAGTTTGAACCTTATGTTTATTGAATAAGTTATCCTTAAATTGATTTTTTCAGCATTTTAGAATATCAGATCAGAACCTAACTTAGTATATTTTAAACCAACAAAATAAAGTTTTTTAACCATTTTAGACCATTTTCGGGTATAATTTAGTATGTAGAACATGCTTCTGACTGTTTAAAAAACCAAGAAAAACTTCTGAAGGCCACCGGGAAAAAACGAAATTTGATTTCGTTGAACTAAAGGCCACCCTATTCTATCTTTGGAATGTTATTTTTGTAAGTTACGAATTTTTAACTTGTAGTTCGTGGCAATCGAAAGAAGAAAATTCTGAAACTGTATATTTTCTATCCAAGTATAGTATAAATTACTTCTTACTGTCCGCACAAGTCTCATAAACAGACTACCCCATTGGGAGGGGTGTGAGGGGGTATTTAGCCTTTTACAAGCCATGGCTTGTTGGACTGACAAAATGGCTTGTAGAATTTTAGTTCAACAAGCCGAAATGGCTTGTCAGAATTTTTTGAGTCATGTGTTTGATCATATCGGATACAGAAAAGATGCATTTTGGTGCATTTTAGAAGGTCACAATCTCAAAATTTTAACCAGCGCGGTTATAGCTTAAATAAGCATTATTATTTATTTCCTAGCTCAGGCGCTGCTTCTAACATGTCTACCTTCATTTACCATTTAATCTTTAATAGTTTTAATCATCTTAAAAGTATTATCTCATGTTTTAATTGGTAATCTTCAATATTTCATCTTGATATTTAATGACGATTCACATTTTTCCCTTGACACATTTTTTGAGAAAGATCAATACGTCAAGTCTGTAAACTTTTTGAAGTGATTATTCCTTTCTTAACGTAAAATCAATCCAAAAGCTTCATGGAAGTAGTTTTCGGAAATTTCTTTTCTTGCTCATATCTTTTTGGCCAAGTTCATTAGAGTGTATGAATAAATTAATGGTTTTAAAATTTTTCAAACATGAAATTCCAGAAATTACGACCTTTGAACAGAAAATTCGAAACTAATTCTTCAAATAAGTGGTTGGAAAATTGATTTTCCAGTATCGCAGAATGTCAATACCCAAAAAAATTTTCCGGCGTTTCAGGCAGGAAAGATTAATAGCTTTTTTGGGCTCTCACTTGTCATCATAGACGACTTAACCGTCGATTTCTCATGTAATTCAAAGTCATTATGTTCTTGGATAGTTTGCTGGAAAATTTTTTCCACAATGCTTGTAGATTAGACTTCGATCAAACTCAAAAATTTCAAATGTTTCCTGAATTTTAATGAATTAACGGCTCTAAAATGTTATTGAATAAATGTTGAATGACATCTCTTTTTTGATCGATTGCCGTGATGCTCAATATATCAATATATCAACAATATTATAAAATTGGCTTGCAAAAATTTGGAATGGCTTGTAAAATTTAAGGTAAACAAGCCACTTGGCTTGTGACTCGTAGGTCAAAAAAAACCCTCGAGTTATGCAAATTTTGCTTTGTCTCGTCAATAATATTGAGCTATCGTGATGTGATGTGTAGTATTTTGCAGCGTAGGTGCGTCGATGATGTGTATCAATCATCATCTCTAGCATTATATTCGCAATATACCTACCTATGCAGCCTATTGTATACAACAACGCAACCAGTGTTTCAACATAAGTGTTGAAAAATATTACATACGTAGTACGGACTACGGAGTGTGTGTAATGCATCATTCTATTTTCACAGTGTATCTGTCTAATATTATATATGTACATTAACATTACAACTCATTTTAACATGTACCCGGGTAATGAATAAACGGGTACCCGGGTACGAAATTTTTGTCGTGTGAAGCTCTACCTACCTGAAAAATCGGACCTTGGGGACCTCTGCTCATAAAATCCAAGTCTTCAATAAAAATAAAGAATAAATCGCCTGAGGCCATCTTCTCGGTAATTTTTTGATCAATTTATTCTTCTATCACTGGTATGGCCGTTTCTTTCTGTCGGTTGCATTGTGACTTAAATAATCCCAATAGAAAGTAGGTTTAAGCGGGATTTTTTTTCTGAGAGTCTTTTCTGAAAAATCTGTAAAATTACTCATGCAAAGCCCGTTTCACAAGAATAAAACTGGGAAGAAACCGCATGGAGACACAAAGTGCCCAATAAAATGCTGAAATTAACAGTTTTGGAGGTCAATCTATGCTATTTTTGTTTTTTGACGCACACACATACTGGACGGACTATACGGAGCACAGGCCTGTAAGCAGGATGGTTGGGGGGCACGACCCCTCGAAATGTTTCAGGTGTTAAAAAAGGCAGAGTTTTTTCGAAAAAATTAATCGTGATAAGTGGCTCAAATTCACAGTAGATTTTGATGGAATCCTTAAAAGCAAATATCAACAGCTGTATGTCAACTTTTCGATTAGAAAGGATTCCAAGCATACATGTAATTGGGGGGAAGTGATATGGGAACCCCCCCCCCCCCAGAAATCGTCGACCATATGGCTAGCCATTGGGCGACCGCCCCCCCCCCCCCAGGATTTTCCAATCCAATGGCTAGCCATATGGTAGCCATAGGAACCCCCATACTTTTGGTCGGAAAAATACCGAAAAATGTCAATTTTTGAACGAAAACTGATAAAAAATGTGAATTTTCTTGGCGCTTCGCGCCATGGATACAGTTTTTCGATTTTTTTAGGGAAAAATTACTATTTTTTGACCTATTTTTCAGACTTTTTTCGTGAAAAAATCAAATTTTTTTTCCTTGAGAGACCCCTCCCCCAAAATTTTGGGAATTACTGACCCCCGGCCCCAAAAAAGTCGCGCAACCCCCCCCCCCAGACCTCAAGGCTCCGTTACATGTATGGTTCCAAGATTCCTTGTAAAAAGGAAAAGTCAATAAGACAGGATGACCAACAGACCTGGAAAAGTCAAAGAATTTCTCGGAAAAAAATGAAACGCGTGATAAAAAAACTCAGTGTTTTCACTTCAAATTGCCAAAAAATTAACCTGTTCGTAGAGATAATTTTGAATAAATTTTTCTTGTTGTCTTTCATTTTTCGTGTAGTATAATTAGATGATGTTTTCGTTAATTTACATTTATGAAATAACTATGTATACAATATTATATTATTTACTGAATTATGAAGAACATTATTTGATTTGAGAATAAATTTTGAAAAAAAATAATTTTACATGTTAAATAAAAATTTAAAATTACACTGAAAGTATTAGACATAGGTGATTAGTCACATGGTCATATTTGTGGGTCGATCGAATGTTTGTTACCGTTAAATATACGGGTAAAAATTTTCATTTTGTACTCCATTCATGCAAATTCTAGCGTGAATAAAGTTCAAGGGAAGAAACTAATAGCTTAACATTACTCATTGGCTATAGAATGCGCTGGAAAGTGCATTGTTTCGCAATTTACACTTGTAGAACTCTCATTGTTAGTGTTTCCGTGCTGGATACAATTCTTTTGTACCAAGTACAAAAAACTTTTTCGAAATTTCCTGGTCAGAGCAAAACGGATCTTCAGGCTGAAAAACATGAGAAACAAAAGTATTCTATTTTACGATTCTTCGGATTGATTTAACCAATCAAACCTCGGCTATTTTACTACAATTTATGACCAAGTTTTGATCTTGATTTTGGAAAGAAAATCGTTCTGTCGCAGAAATGTCATGTAAAATGCATTTGTTTCTTTAAAATATTGCTCAAAAAAGCTGGAAAAGTCAGGGAATTTTTTTCTCTGAAAGTATTGGTCACCCTGAGAAGATCCACAGTGAATTTCGTCTAAGTCTTTCAGTCAGTCAGAATGTATTCACGATCTTGCTCACTTTTAGATACTCATTTGACTGAAAATGAATAGACTATAAATAATTTTGCGACACAATTTAAAAATGCAGCTTGTCATAGTCAAAAATATCGAAGTGGTATAGGTCAGAGCACCCCATGGGGTGGGTATGGGGGATATTACCCCCGTCTTAGATTTGGAAATTCATTTACTACCCCCATAAAAACAGCTCACTATAGCAAAAAATTTTGGTAGACTTCATCCTCTCCCCAGTAGGTTATACTAATTCGAGAAAAATTGCAGAATGTGTGATTCTGAGGAATTACTCACCGCTGTTTTTGGCACATTTACTGAGCAAATGATAATGGGAAAGTATGCAACTTCTGTGCCATATAGCGATTTTTAGGAAAGGATATCAGCACATTAATATATACTACTTGTAGGAAATCATTATAAATATAATTGGGAGATGAAATAATGACTTATGTGTATGTGATTAATCAAAAAATCGCCCCTTGGGAAGAAAAACATTATGTTCTTAAAATTCTGCCCCTTCATGCTCTCCTTTCCTTTTCCCCGCTTCTGCGTTGGGTCTTCTGTGCGCATATGGTTACCCAAGCTGTGGCATACTTTCCTGCTATGAGTTGAGACATGTGAGGTCTGTTGACGTGGATCAGGAGTGGTATTTGGTTTCAAACTCGTAGTTCATAGGCTAATGGGATTAATAATACTAAAGCCACATTCAGCATCAGGACTTTCAATTGGAAGCACTGTTCCAAGCCTAACCAGTGATGAGATAAGCCCATACTGCTGAAGATGCTGGTTGTTTCCAAACGTATGTTGTGCCCGATTCTTGAAATGTGCAGGAATCAGTTGGCACAACAGTCTCCAAAGTGTGGCTATTCTGTACGTATAATTAGTGCATTAAAGTTGCATGATTGGGAGCTGGAAAATGGAGTTGAAATAGTAAATGATTTTTGACTGTAAAAAGCATAAAGTAGGGGCATTAATCATTTTTGTAAGTTCGAGAAACTACAACTCCCCCTCCTTAGCAAAAAGTTGAGAGCAAAAAAAAGGTCACGGCATATTTCAAGTACTACCCTTAAAATTTACGATTTTACCCCTTACCTAAATTTTCGACCTTGGGGACCTCTGGTATAGGTTGTGGAATGAGTTGGTTCATTCTCTACATCTTTATGATTCTTTACAGCTTCCTTTTTTGGCACTTAGTTTTGCATTGTGTTTAATACCATAATCATAAGTGAGACACACCTTGCTTTGCTTTAAGAAGAAGCATAATGAATGCTTCAATGTTGAACGATTTTAAAATATTCAAAATCTAATATACTAACCGGCACTGAGTTTCTATTGTGGAAGAGATATGTTTTGCTGATATAGAACGCTGATCTGACTGTTCATCTGATCTGCTCACACTGACTTATGTGAAAAACGTAAGATGATGAAAACTTCAACAAACAGTGGGTCAGTATTCAAGAAGTGTGGAAAACTAACACTGACTTTCATATCATTGACTCAAGGAGAAAATCCCACAAGTTAGTCTGCCGGTGATCATGAGGCCACTGTTCCTATAACGAATCACGCCCACCATCGGGTATATAGTTAATATTCATAGTATTTGACTTCGGGCTTAAATGTATTCCTGTCCCAGCAGCTTTTTGCTAATCATAATTAGTGTGCAGCTTATAGGCCAGGGGTCAGTGTTTTAGACTCGATTACTGCTTGCGGCAGGTAGCAAAGCTACCAACAACTAGACATTTGCCTCTTTTATAAATACGGTCTGAGGATGATTCGTAATATGTATGTAAATCCTAATCTAAGATGGTAATTAAGAAGTGGTCATTTTTTTGCAGATTCACTCAAAAATTCGTATTCTGCTTATGTTCATAACTTGATTGATAGTTTCGTGTAACTTGTCTGTGCTTGCTAAGGTTTCCTTAACATTTATTTGTACTTTTTAGCGTCTTGTTAATCAAGCAGTCGTTCGAGCAGCTTTGCTATTTGCAGGTCGAGGTCTTTCCGTCGATCATATGAAAACATGTGGTCCAAGCTGGCTAAGTGGTATACCGGATGACGAGGTAATCTTCAAATTTGAAGTTTCGTGTAATTAATACACTGTTACAAGGGTTTCGATTTATTTCCGTCAAAAGTTATCGAAATTCCACCAATGGAGAATATTTTTTGAAGGCATTGACTTAAGCCGGTTTTTTTCATTTCGTTCTCTTCATGCCGCCTGTTTTACCGGATCTTTCCTTTTTTAGGTGGAGGAAGCTTTAAAATATTTGGTAAATATCGGGCTCATCGAATCTATCGGCGTCCGGGAATTCAGCGGGGCATCGCTTAGGCATGAATCTGACATTTTGAATCAGGAAACGACTACCCCAACTCGCCCACCAAAGCTAAAAATCGAAGTCTTCCGGAAACATTTACCAAATGAAAAACGCGAAAAAGCTTTGCTCGATTGCGGTGTTCATCTGTCGGCATTTTTACAAGCATACAATCGGAAACCGAGTTTGAAGACGGAACAATTGAATGAGTTTTGTAATAGTTGAAAGAGCGGGTATTGTTGAAAATATTACAAATGAGGTATAATTATTATAAATTTTGACTTCGTCACAGCATTTCAAATCATCCATGTTGATATCATCACTTAGCTTCTGATTTGAATCTGGCGAAGATCTTTCTGTTGAAACCGAAATCAGCTTGACCTTTGTAGTTTAGCTTGACTCCATGTTTACTCTCATAATAAATGTTTACCGATTTTTCGTGTTTTTGTAAGAACACACATTTTATGTATAGTCGTCGTATTATATTTTACCATTTATATCGCTATCCTAGATGAGTTATTGATACACTTCAGGGTCGGGCTACAGTCAATTGTGACATCATGGCTGATTGGTATTATTCACTCTGCGGACGAGCCTTTCTGTTAAATACAATCGAGTCTCCATTAGTTCCGGAGTCATTTTTTAGAATGCTTCTACTGATCTCACTGAAATTTCAGTTAATCAGCATTATGACCTGTTCACTGAAAATTTTGGTAGATTCGTGTTGTGAGCCACCAAATCACAGACTACTAAAAAATAGCCCGACAAAATTATCACACCTATGTACGACTGTAGACTCGATCTCGGTGGCCATACACCAGCATCCACGAGCAGGGTGGGATGTCAAAAAAAGGAAAATGCCTTTTTACGTCAGCCAATCGAGTTCGGGTTTTATCCATCAAATAACCAAGTCCACTCTAGATTCTTACGTTGAGATTTCACGTTTATACCTATGGTATACCATTTGTTGCGGTCATTCATACTTAACCATCGCATTCTTGATGTTAATCTACTTCATTTATTTTAAAATTAAGTAGCAACACTATTCGGCTATTGCTATCTCAGCTTACGGTAAGAATCTTCCGACACAATAAAATGAAATAACTACTCAGTACAAATCTGATTTCTAGGCTGCAACCGTCAACTTTGATAATCATAAAAGTAAATTTTTCAGTATTTCTTATGATGATCCAAAATGGGTTGGTCTTGAAATCTTCGTACATCGTCTTTCGGTCGGAAGCGGACCCTTCGGCGATACTTCTCCATGAGTTTGTCGATCTCAGAAAGTTATTTATGAAAAACTGCACAAATTTGTGGTTTTTCCTTGAGCTGTATGATACAGTCTACGATTTTCGAACATGTATGAAGTTCTGACATGTGATGCCAGAATGATTTTACTATCGAACGCAATATATCGCAACCTTGGATCTGCTTTGAGCAGCATTTTTAGACGTACCGTTTTTTACGACCCTGTATATTTGTGATTTTTTCCTTAGCCGAAGAATGGGCACGGAAGTGTTACTACCGGCCCAAACGTTGGGCTCGACGAGATCTATTACGGAAGTTTTTATACTATTGAGAAACAACGCCATGCAAAGTAAACACATGTACGCCGATTCCCGAAAAACATCTGACGCAGCGTCAAAGCTCAGCGAAGATCGTCTGAGTTTGATCCCGCTAGACGATGGATCGAACGCCGCTAATTATAACGCCAAAATGCCGCCCGAATGGGTGAATATTGTCGATGAAGTTCAGTAAGCTTCACCGAATCTAGATAATTTCAGGAAAGTTATTCCTGTAGATATGCAACTGTCCAGATTATTAAAACTTCCAATAACTCAATTAACGTCAAAAAAATTTCATCAGAGAAAGCAGCACTTGGTTTTGAGATCATTTTTGACTGCGAATCAATAAATAAGACGGGATTCCATACAATATCTCTCGAATACACGTTTGCTTTAGATATGAAATATTGCGGGTTCAAAATCGCATGAAAGATTTGAAAGATTTGCAGCAACGTCACGTAAATCAGCCAAGTTTCAGCGACGAAAAATCGCAAGATGAAAGAACTATAGAAATCGCTACGGCAGAAATTACGAAAATGTTATCGCATTGTCACAAATTAGGTCAGTCGATTAATCAGTGTTTGTGTAGGATCCACAAAAACAGAAGAAAGCTTTGAATTTCGGCGAATCTGGCGACAAAAAAGATTTCACATCAGCTTCCTGATTCATAATCTCCACATGCATGTAGGGGAACTTGAAGTCTAGAAGTCAGTGGTTTTTATATGTGAAGTCATAGGTCGTCCAAAATTTAGGAAGAATAGTCGGTTAAAAAAAAATTTCGAAATGTTTGCCTCAAAATTCGGAGGAATGGTCACTTTTGATTAAAAAACAAAATTTTTTATTTAAGGTGCAAGGCGCTGTAAAGTTTATATTTTTGATTATTTTCCGCCAGAATATATAAGTTTTTCACACACATATAACGGAACCCCGAAGTCTGGGGGTCATCGACTACCGACAATTTTAGTGGATTTTCTGAAGAAAAAATATTTTGATTTTTTCATCAAAATAGTCTAAAGATGGTTAAGAATGGTTACTTCTGTCTAGAGGCGAGAAAATTGACATTTTTGACCATCTTTTGTTCAAAAATGATCATTTTCCATCAAAAAATTGACATTTTGCAGTATTTTTCCGATCGAAAGTATGGGGAACCCGATAAGTACCGATAATAAGGATCCCTGGAGAGGTCACCATATAGCCGACGTTTTCTGGGGGTTCCGTCCCTAAAGATGAAGATCCCATACCTAACCATATAATTGGCGGAATTCTTGGCGGAGGTCGACATGTTAACAATGTGGTTAGATATTTATTACAGTTCCTCCCTATCACTGGTATACATGTAGAGGGATAGGAATTAACCGTCCTACCTGATGCCCTAGAGGGATAGGAATTAACCGTCCTACCTAATGCCCACAGGGGATAGGAATTAACCGTCCTACCTGATGCCCTAGACACCCTGACCCGAAAAAATCGTCAAACAGGCACCACCTTAAGTTCTTTGAAGACAGTTTTTTTGATGATCTTTATGCATATTATGTATGATAAACATGCTTGTGGAGCTCTCTTTTTGTTTTTTGTTCACTCATCTCCCCTTCATGAAAAGTCTGAGTACCCGTCCCTTGAAAAGTTCTTGCCATGCATGTCTGTACCCTATCTATGAAAACAGTGAAAGATTTTATTTAATGCCACTTTTTTCTCATAGCGCAATTTTATCAAATGTGTTCGGTGCATAAAATTGCTGCATTCTAGTCGCGGAGAGTTGCAGTTTACTTTTTTATGATTTATTCCATCGTAGACATTTTCCTATCCTTCTAGTTTTGCCTCGGCGTTTCTAGTTTAATTTTAATGGCGTTCGTAGAATGCATTGTATGTTAGAATAAAATTATAAGGCGTGCATAACAAGATAGGATAGCCAGAGGGTGTAAACTGTAGGGATGGGCCGGCCATATCCGCGGATATCCGCCTAATTTTTGAATCCGGGACCGCTCTACCAAATTTTTTTGCATCCTTATCCGCTACTATCAAATATTAAGATCCGGTCATAATCTTTATCTATTTCAGTTTGCATTGAGTTTCACAAAAATTTCAAGCCAATGGTGGCTAAATATTTTTTGACAAGCAGCAATTTTTCAAGAGTATCACCCAAGGCTTTTTTAGCACAAGTCAGCACAGTTAGCACGATTCACAAATGACATTTTGTTGGTCTCAAATTAATGTGTGTCTTTGTCAATTCTAATAAAATGCTTTCACTGTATTGTCGACTCATGAAATCATGCTTAATGTTGGTGGAATATGACTCTCATCTGATTCTAATTGAATTGGTTCGTTGACCGACAAGTAAATATTCAGTAGTTAGTTCGCCAGTAATACTTTTATGAATCGCTAGATTCGCGTTCTATTTGGATAAAAGAGTTTTCATTGTATCTGGAACTGCGCATCAACTTCAATACAGGTTTGCAATTGATTTTTTCAGAAAATGTGTATATAATTATATTTGCCACTTACTACTACTGATTTGCATAAACTTCGGCATAATGTCAAAACTGCTGTTTTCAAAATACTTAAGCACTTTCCAGGAGGTTGCTCCAGTCATTCAATAAGCAAAAGTGACGAATGGAATGATCATATTGACGAAGTTATTGTTTGTGAAAACGACGATTTTTGATTTTTCACCACAATTTGGTAATATCTTTTGTCGTGCATGAGAAAATAGAAGCGTAGACGACGGAACGCAGATGAGAAATTAGCTGTGTAGCTCGACGATTTATCGCGCGTTTTAGAAGAGACGTACGGAACGTAGAAGAGCGTGCGGAACGCTATAGACGAAACACTCGGAGTGTTTAACGAAATCAACGCAACGTTAGTCGAACGCAGGAGATTGACGGGCTCGTAGAGAGCGCTGTGTCAATTTATCCAGGGATCTTCGCTCAGGTCGCCAAAGGTTTTCGGATGCCGAAACTCGCGTCGTACTATCTTAATCGCTTAAGAGTTTCACTCGCTTATTCAAACTATTTTCCAAATAGTTTGACTCAATCTAGAACACACACTTTTCGCACGATTTACTAATGTACAAAACAGCCGCCTCGCACCTTTTCAGACAAACACAAAAAACACAACCGTTTGGCTACAGTACAACGCAATCTAATGCAAAAAAACTTTCATAATTTCTTCACGTTGTAGCCACGCCTCTTCGGTGGTCTCGTCACGATCTTTCCTATTCAAACTTGCCGATCTTTTTTCGCAAACGACACGAGCTTTACAAATACGCCAAATCGCTCCACAACACTCCTCCCCCTTTCGATCTAAATCGCCTCAAGCGATTTCAACGTGTCGTGGTGAATTGACGTTTTGATCGAATGAGAGCGTTTAGCTCGTTTTTTAGGCAAGTTTCTTTCGACGATTTGTCTTTTCCGATTCTCTACTCTGCGGCACATACTACACAAACAGAAAATTTAAACAATGTTATCACAAAAAATGTTACAGCACAAAATGATGAGCAAATGAAAACTAGTATTTCACACCGAGAAATTTAAAATTTTTTAGAGATTTGAAAGAAAAGATTCTAGTGGAAAAAGAATAAACTAATGAAAGGAAATGAGATGCATTAGCATCGTGATACTTATCCATTTTGACTCATTTCGGCGGAAATCCGCGACCTTTAGGCAAAACTTTGACCGGGGTTTTGCTCGCTTTCAGAATACCCGGCGGGGGCATCTGTATCGGTTGGCTCGTAGTCGGCGCACGTGGGGCCAAAGCTCGTTGCGCGGCGCCCAATGATGCTCGAACTCCAACCATTGATGGTTGAGCCGTCGCGGCCGTTGTCATAGTGATGATCGGGGCCGGTGTCATTTGATACTTTTGCGGTACGACCGCTTTTGCCTTTGCCATCGCGTCTTTCTTTTTCTTTTCTTCGGCTCGCTTGTCCATTTCGATTTGATACTCGCGATGTATATCTCGGATGATGGCCTTTCTTTCTTCAGTCGCCGGATAATTCGGGGCTCGCGTATCGGTGAGGCATTGCAAGATGTAGCGTAGAGCCATCGAATACGAATTATCGGTCGTTTTGTAATCATAGGCTTGTCTGGCGTGGAAGAGGAACAGCGTGAGCTGTGTTATCACGATTGCGTTTTCAGCGCCGTAATACTTGTAGTAATCACACATCCAACTTAGAAGAACTGCAGTGAGTTCTTCTGTGCAATGTGGATCTCGTCGCAAATATCGTGCTTGGAAATAGTCAGGAAAGTCCTGTGCTATTTGTTGCGAAGCCGCGGTGGCTTGACGTAAAATGACAGGATCGAAATCCAAATGAGCACGATTGAAGTAATTAATGATAATTACTTCATCGGTCGTTCTCGGTTGGATTTGGGCCGTAGTAGGCGCTGTAGGTACGCTGGGGTACCGTTGTTCCGGCGGTGTACGCTGTCTACTGTGTCGTCGATACGGAACTTTGTATTCTCGGACGGTTTGTTGCGATTTTTGTTGTTCGCTAGTCGTTTCCGTTTGCTGCGACGTTGTTGGTTCGTCGATCATCGGTTCGGAGCCAGCCGTCGGAGGCTGTTGGCCCTCTAACTGTTCTTTTCGCAATTGATCGCGTTTCAAGGCACTAGCCCATTCGATTCTCTTTTGCCGATCTTTTGATTCGCTAGGATGTTCTCGTCCATATTCGCGATCTCGGTGAAATTTTCTAGGACGCTCGTTTGACGCGTATTCACCATGTCCATATTTTCGACTGTCATAATCGTCGCTTTCCTTTCGGGCAGTAGACCGCGAGGGTCGTTCTCATGACCGTGATCCGGTTTCTTTTCGTTCTCTACTACGAGTATCTTCTCGTGATTCGCGTCGTTTTTTAGGTGGAGGCACGTAATTAGGATCTTCTGGGTGAGTGTCCAGATAATCCTGTATTGTGCACAACTGTTTATCGATAGCATTTCGTCTGCGAAACAGTGAAAACTGATACGCTCTGACGTTGCGAATGGGTACACCGTGTTCATCGCACAGTCGATCGTCTTTCACCTCCAAAACTGGAGTGGCAGTTTCGGTACTGATAGGAGTAGAGGTGTCTTCCTCGTTTTTCTTCGGTATTTGGTATCGCGTAGGTACTATTTTCGGAGGTACCATTTTCGTTTCGTCTTCTTCTACGTCTTCCAATCGCGAGATATCGTACATCGAAGTGGTTTTTACCAGCGCGGCTTTTTCTTGTATGTTTTGATTTTTTAGCGCTTCCGATTCCAATTCGAATGTACTGTACGATAAGTTTTTGGATAACGGAGTTAACGAGGACGTGGTTTTAGTCATCGTTATAGGAGCAGTAGTATCAGCTGTGGATACGTCTTCTTCTTCGCTTTCGAGTTGTATAACGTCGGTTTCGGACGGTAGTTCCGTTTTTACCGTGAATGATTCTCCAGCGGTTTGTTTGAGCAACGAATCAATGGCCATCGCCGTTTCTGTATCGAATTCGGTATCCGTGGTGGATTCTGTAGGAGCCTGTGTAGGCGTTTTCGTGGGACTTTCTCCCGACAATATAGCGGTCGGTATTACGGGCAAATTCGAACTCATTGTTAGAATATGGCTCGGTGGAAAGCAAATGAGTTGCTCACATTTTCTCGACGTCAAAATCGGTGAATTGTACGAAAAATAGTAGTAGGGATTTTCCCTATACTTCTTTTTCGTTACGAGGTCGGTTTCGTTGGAGACAGGAAAGCTGTTGTTTCTGAATACCATTTGGCGCATAAAATATCGATTCGCGTATATCGGTCGTTTACTGTCCCTACGACTCTTTTCATTATAGGGCAAGCGACTAGCCCATTCCATTAGTTCGAATTCGAACGTACCGTCTCGTTTCACCCAATTTTGTTTGCAGATAAGATCTATGTCGATACTGTCACTTTTCGATAACAGTTTCGAGATCTCATTCTTGATGATGGCTCGCAATTCCATTTCAGAATGTGGGGAGCAGATGTGAGCGACTAGCAGCATAGTTCCGCGAACAGCGTTCATCCATTGATGATGATTCGGAAGTGCGTAGAGCGGCATTAGAGCCGGCTTTTCGGGGATCTGATGATCGCATTTTATTTCGTAGATCGGCCACGTTTCGGGAGGACCGTAGGTAGTGAACGGATTGTTTACGACTAAGTTGAAATTTATTTGTTTCGCCTCGTCGCTTGTCACCATGTTTTGATCTATTTCGGAAAGAAATAGCAACGACATAGGTGCGCCGACTGCGTGATGAATACTAACTACGTCATTGGAGCGTAAAGCTCGCTCTATAACTCTCGCGCATTCAGCGGCGTTGTCGTACGGTTCAATTTTTCCGTCGTCGGTCAAAGAAGACGTGTTGTTCTTGCTACCCTTTATCGTCGGTAGTTTCGTAGGGTGCATTTTCAATCCGAGTGGTTTAGTGGAGTGCTCCACGTTTACATGATTATACATGCAGAATCGCATGTTTGGGACGTTGTAGTCGTAGTATATGATTCGATTTAACGCTAAGATTTTGTCGCGCATGATCGCATGCAGCATACTTTTCGAGAGCCTCGGATCTACGACACCGAAAGCGCCCTTTTCGTCGCCTTCGCGATCGACGTTTGCGTTGTCATACAAATTTTGCGTAGCAATGTGTATGTATTCGGGCGGCAAGAAATCGTGCGGGAAGATTTGTATATTCTCGTAGACGCTGTCTACGAAGCCGTAGCGCCCGTATGCTAAAAACATTAGTATCGGATAATACGCGTCTAGAATCGAATACGTCAACACTTGTTCGTCGGGTTTGCCTGCTTGGGCGATGCGATCGTTCGCTTGCGGAAAATACAGTGTGTAGCGTTCTACGTCTAGCGCGAACGCGTCGGCAACGATTCCTTTCATTTTTTTGTTCTCGGGGCACAAGCCGATCAGACGAGCTCTTTCCCACTTTTTGGGTGAGCGTTCGATATTTTCTAGTATTATCTGGACATCGACCAGAATACTAGGCGCGAGCACGTTAGAGTGCGTTTTTCGAGCGTCGGAAGAGTAATACTCTCGTCCGTGCATATCTTTGAGACATTTCCAATCATCGTCTTGATCGAATCCGATTACGATCATTTTAGGGGGGTGGGACCAGAGGAAGATTTTCCTACAGCGCGCGCTTTTTACTCATTTTCTCTTCTGTGCAACTACTTATGGAAGGTCAATTTATTCGAAATGGACGTGAATAAATACAAAATCACATGATAATATCACACACATTCCTTTCATTCATTCCACATAGAATCTGTATGAGCGCGTTTAGCACATTTTTAAATATTCGAAAATTTGTACTCATCGCTTTGCTCAGAATCATTAAATAGTTAGAATTTATTTAACAAAATTAAAAATTAATGTTAGTTGAAATATATCAAAATTATTAGTTTTAATTTTTATAAAGTTTTGGAGGACTGTTGTCTTCCGTTTCTAAGATTGCCGATGCCGTACGAGGCATGTATGGCTTTACGCGAGAAAGTGAGACTTTCTGAGATTGTCCGGGACAATCTAAACTGTCGATCATTATGACGTTTTTCGAGATTTTAGAATTTCCGACCACTATGAAGCGTCCGATATAGTCTTTGTCGATTTTAGTTGCTTTTTTATTATTAAGCAACAGTATGAGATCGTTTGGATCGTATTTTTGGTCTTTCGCTTTCTTATCGAAGTATCGTTTATGCGATTCGGACGCGTTTTTTAAGTTTTCGGAAACTTCGTTGTATAGCGTTAGTTGTGCTTGCGTGAAGATATACTGATACGCATCATAGTTTAGCGGTAGTGTTAGACTTTTCGCGCAGTCGAAATCTATAGCGATTCTGGGTTCATACCCTCGCAAAAGTCGAAACGGAGAAAAGTGAGTAGCTGTGTGAGGAACAGCATTATAGGCAAATGTCGCCAAAGGTAGATATCGTTCCCAATTATCGGGGTCTTCAGCGGTGAATTTTTTGAGTTGCGAAATCAGCGTTTGATTGAATCTTTCGACCATTCCGTTACATTGAGGGTGATACGCAGTGGTATTGATTTTCTGAACTTTTAGGAGTTTCGCGATGTCTTTCATCAAGTTTGAAGTGAATCCTGAACCCTGATCTGATAAAAGATGTTTCGGGCTGCCATGAACCAAAACTACGTTGTTTACGAAACTTTCAACTATAGTGGCTGCTTTTTGATCCGGAATCAAATGAGTGCTTACCCATTTAGTGAAGTAGTCTTGAAATACGATGACGTATGATCTTTTCTCACCCAGAGGGGATATGTTTACTATGTCAATCGCGACGATTTCAAATGGATATTTCGGTTGAATCGGCATTAAAGGAGGAGGTTTCGGCAACTGAGAAGTTGTTTGTTGACATGTTTTGCACGTTTTGATCCACTTTATTATCGATTCTTCCATTTTCAGCCACCAGAAATGCTGACGAATCATCATTGTAGTGCGTCTATGACCTTGATGGCTCAAAATCTTTGCGCCGTGAAATTGATACAAAACACTTTCAATCAAAGTAGTCGGAACTACTATCGCAGAAGCTGTGTGAGCTTGTTTTGATGTTCGGTACACTATTTCGTTTTCGGTATGAAAAGCAGATGAAATCGTAGAGTTTAGGTTTTGTTCCAGAACTTTTATCAACTTCGCGATGTACGGATCTTTTCTTTGAGCTTCTCTGATTTCTTCTGGCGTTTCTATAGTTACTAGCCGTTTCTCAGGCTGTTGAAAGTCTTCTTCGAACTTCGGCACTTCATTTCTTCCTTCTTTTTTCGTCATTGATCTTGTTATGGCGGCGACCACAGTCTTTTTTGCTTCGCGAAACGTCGGTCTGAATATTTCGTTTGTTACTTCTTCGCTAGTCTTTGGCTTTACTTTAGCGCGAGGTTCATTTCGAGACAAAAAATCAGGGCAAGCGTTTTCTTTGCCTTTCACATATTCAACACGATAGTCGTAGTCTTGTAGCTTTATTGCGAAGTTCTGAAGTCGCGAATTTCGATGTTTTTCTTCTTTGATCCATTGCAAAGGCTTATGATCAGTTCTGGCCGTTACTTTTTGACCATAGACATAGTGTCTGTACCAACGAAAAGCTTCTACAATTGCTAGACATTCTCGCTCAGTCGTACTGTAGCGGGTTTCTACGTCAGAAAGAACTCTACTGTTGTAAGCAATGACCCATTGATCAGTTTCATTTTCTTGATACAAAATCGCACCGATAGCAGTTGTGCTAGCATCAGTTTGTATGATGAATTTCGATTTTTCGTCGTTATAAACAGGATATCGCAAAAAGGGAGTTGAGGTTAGAGATGTTTTAATCTCGTTAAAAGCTGTACGATGTTCTTCGCTTATCTCATATTTCGTATTTTTTCGTGGTAGTTAATAAAGAGGTCGCGAAAGAGTGGCAAGATTCGGTATGAATCGTCTACACCATTGGACTAGGCCCAAAAAACTTTGAAGATCTTTGACCGTTTTTGGCATTTCATAGTTTACGATCGCAGAGACCTTTTCAGGATCAGGTGAGATTCCATTTTCACTTAGCAAGTGACCAAGAAACTTTACTTGTTTCGGTACAAAATCACATTTATCAGGTCTTATCGTTAGATTCGCGTCACGAAGAGCATCAAAGATCAGTTGGATATGTGTTAGATGATCGTTATATGTTTGCGAAAAGACTATGATATCGTCGATATAGACCAAACAGATTTTCCAGATATATGGATGTAGGATCCATTCCATTAGTCTTTGAAATTCAGCGGGAGCATTTTTCAAACCAAAAGGTAGAACTTTGAAACGAAACAAGCCTTCTTGACTGACGAAAGTAGTTTTGTCGCGTGAAGCGATGTCTAAAGGGATTTGCCAATACCCTGCTTTCAAGTCTAGAGTTGTGAAAAATCGTGCATTGCCTAAAGCATCTAGATAGTCATCGATTCTCGGGATCGGAAACTTATCGCTAGGAGTAACTTCATTTATACCTCTATAATCGACTACGGGTCGCCAACTTCCATCTTTTTTGGTTACCAGAAACATAGGTGCAGCCCACGGTGATCGCGAAGGTTCTATGAGGCCTTTTTCTAGCATTTCTTGGATTTTCTGACGAACCATTGGTCTTTGTTCAATCGGCGCACGATAGTAGTGTTTCGCGACTGGTTTTGCATCACCGGTGTCTATAGAGACCGTTAACTCGTGAGTGAGAGTAGGCTGATCTCCAGGGAGACTGAAAACATCGCGATACTGCTTGAAGACTTCGATAGCGATTTTTCTATCTTCATCGTCGATATTCGACTTTTCGGTCATTCTTTCGAGAGCGAGTTGAAGTTTTTCTTCTTCCGACATAGTTGACTGATCTTTAACCAACGTGGCTGGTTCATAGTCTTCTTCATGATCGCTTAGCGACGCGACGGTCATTTTTGATTCTTCGAGTTTGAATTTAACCTCAGCGATGAGCTGGTTAGGTTGCAGATGAATACCGTTCGCACTATTATTGACGAATAGTAGTGGACATTTGCCTTCAGTTATGTTGATTATCGCAAGTTCGATCGGATATTCGCAGTTTTCTTTTCCGAAGTTCACAGGCTGAACTATAACGCTTTTGAAGCTTTCATTTGTAAAAGGAAAGATTTTTCGGTTAACCCAAGTTTGACAATTCGGTTCTACGTAGCATGACGAGATGTTCAAAATCGGTAGCGATCTGTCGATTTTCACGATTTGCCTTTGACTTTGTCCCGTAGAAGTATTTGAAAATACTTCATCGTAGGGCGCTTTTTCGATTGGTTTCAAAACTAGGTTTAATTCTTGTTGAACGTCTCCAATTCTGATGAAATTTTCGCGAAAGTTTATTACGGCTCGTACGCTTGGATGCACTAGGAAATCGGTTCCTAGGAGGCTTTGCTCTCCTGTAGTAGGTAGAATCCAGCATCGTACTAGATGTGTTCCGAAAGATGAACTGATTTTGAAGATTATCGGACCTCTGGCATCAACGATAGCACCGTCGGCTACTTTTATCTGCGCGGATGTCTCCAAAGTATCATAGTCAATCCCCAAAGAGCGTTGAGCTAGACATGAGGAAATGACTGAACACTGAGCACCGGTATCGATTAATGCTTTCGTTTTGATTTTTCCGATTTCGGCATCGATATGAAAAGCACGAGTAGGAGCGTATAAGCTCAGAAGTTTGATATCTTTTTGGGAACATTCTTCGATTCGACACATGCTAGATCTTGCGATCCACGGTTCAGTAGGTTTTTCGATTGTGAAATCTGTGATTCCGGGAGCGACGAAGAAGTTTGTAGCTTTAGAAGCTTCTGTCAGTTCAAGCATATTAGCTGTACTAGTCGTCGGTTTCATCGGAACGAAAGTTTTAGGTGAGTTGGACACCGTTTTGGTTTCTGATGGCAAAACTTGTTGCAAAGATTTCGGAGAAGTTAGCTGAGTCTGTATAGACTGTGAGTTGTTCATCGGATAGTAGTAGTGCTTCTTGATTATCTTTTCTTCTCGGGATTCGGAATCGCAGAGAGAAATGTTTGCAACATCTCTCTGATAGTTTCGATTATCGCGATTGAAGAATCGGTTATTTCGGTCGAAATTTTGATGTTGATTGAGCGTGTAGTTACGCGTATTTTGTTGAAAACGAGGACGCCAATTATGGTTATTTTGCCATTGATGATTCGGTTGCTGTTGCCGAGGCTGAGAAGCCTGTGGTTTCAATTGATAGCATTCAGAGCTGTCGTGTTTACACTGACCATGATAGGTGCAATATTTCACCGGTCGTTCACGTGACTGATTTCGTTGGAAGTTTCGATTCTGAGAGAAATCCCGTATAGGAATGTTTTCTCTATTCCGAAAGTTCGGACTCGTTCCGCGATCGAATCGCGATCTTCGATTTTCGAAATTATTAGCGTTTTGCGAATTTTCTCGGATTCTGAACTTTTCTAGGACTCGTTTTATGCTTTCTTCCAATTCTTTCGTTTTCTTTAGAGTCGAATTTTCTTGAAACCTCACGCTATTTCGCTGTCTGGAGTCATCTCTATTTCAGGATTGAGAGTTATCTCTGAAACGAGGTTTCGAATCATCTCTGAAGCGCGATTAAGCTGGTTGCTCTTCCGACCGATTTTCGAGTGTATTAACCAGTATAGGTTGTTCTACTCTAACAGTTGACTGTTTATTCGCTCGCTGGATTTTCTGAACTTTCGGGACGGCTATAGCTAAGTCAGAGATCGTTTCTAGAGTACTCGCGTCAATCGAGACTCTGTAAATTTCCGGCATTTTCCAAAGAAAAGTTGTGATAACTTTTCTATGGCGATACTGAGCACTTCTGTCATAGTACAATAGATGTACGTAGGTACTGATTCCATTCAAGAAAGCTGACGGATCTTCGGTTTCAAACGGAGCGATGGACTGGAGCTCGCATTGGAGCGTATCTTGGTCGCAATTTGGTGCATTCATACACATCAAAATCTGTTTCGCTTCATCGTAGGATCGGACATCTCGTATGGTGTTCAGGGCACCATCGCAAGTCAAGCGACGCAATGTGTGAAGTTTCACATACTCAGATGCATCGAGGCTGAACTCGTTTTCGAGCGCAATGAAGAATTTCAAAACTTGTTGATTTCGGGTCGAATTATCTAGTTTTTGCGGCGCTATCTTTTTACAGATAGTCTTAATTCTCCTTTCGTCATCGGCGAAAGATCTATGCACCTGAGAAGGTGGGATAGACGGAAAATTTATCTGAGAGTTCAGCGCGTTTAGCGTGTTAGAGCGGTCAAACGTTTGAGTCGGGATGATTAGATCATCATCATCGTCGATTATACTACGAAAACTAAGTTGACTTTTTCGATCGCTAGTGACATTTTTCAGTTTAGTCGATTTCTGAGACTGAGCGTAAGAGCTCATAGGTCTCGCGATATTTTCGATTTCAGGGATGTTCGGTTTCATTAGCTCTTCTTTCTGAGCTCTCATCGCTTCGATTTCAGCTTTGTAGTCTTCGAGAATTTTTCGATGCTGAGTCGCTATTGTAACCATTTCGCTTAACGCGTTAGTAGCGTCGCCACGAAAATTTATCATTTCTGCATCGCATTTTTGCATTACGTCGATATACGCGTCATTATCGAAGATTTTTCGAGTTTCGGTCTCTTTCGGTTTCAGTTTTAGACAGTTGAATTTTCGATTTTCTACGATTTCCGGAGATAGAGATCGCGAGGTTTTTGGCGTTTTTAGCGGAGCGGACGTTTCCGGTAGATCGAAATTACGCTTATCTGCTTCGTAGAGAAGCGGTAGATTTGCGTTTTCGCAGTCGAAATTTTCGGTTTCTAGATTATCGGGATTTGCTAGTTTCTTATAGAAACCTTTTTCGTAACCGAGCGCAGTAGAGCGACGCGTGCAGTTTTCTTCCATTTTTTCGAATTTTCGATCTTTCGCAAATTTCGGCGTTTCCTCAACCTTTAGACGAGCTGGTACGGTCACCAAATTATGTCGTGCGTGAGAAAATAGAAGCGTAGACGACGGAACGCAGATGAGAAATTAGCTGTGTAGCTCGACGATTTATCGCGCGTTTTAGAAGAGACGTACGGAACGTAGAAGAGCGTGCGGAACGCTATAGACGAAACACTCGGAGTGTTTAACGAAATCAACGCAACGTTAGTCGAACGCAGGAGATTGACGGGCTCGTAGAGAGCGCTGTGTCAATTTATCCAGGGATCTTCGCTCAGGTCGCCAAAGGTTTTCGGATGCCGAAACTCGCGTCGTACTATCTTAATCGCTTAAGAGTTTCACTCGCTTATTCAAACTATTTTCCAAATAGTTTGACTCAATCTAGAACACACACTTTTCGCACGATTTACTAATGTACAAAACAGCCGCCTCACACCTTTTCAGACAAACACAAAAAACACAACCGTTTGGCTACAGTACAATGCAATGTAATGCAAAAAAACTTTCATAATTTCTTCACGTTGTAGCCACGCCTCTTCGGTGGTCTCGTCACGATCTTTCCTATTCAAACTTGCCGATCTTTTTTCGCAAACGACACGAGCTTTACAAATACGCCAAATCGCTCCACAACACTTTCAATTAATTTTCTTCTCGAACATTTCTAAAAAATTTCTTCCTTTCAGTCATTAGCACGCTTGCTAACTTAAAAAAATTTCCATTAGAACGGCTCTGGTTCTATTAGCATTATACTAAAAAACCCTGAAATAACCCTTCAAACAATTTCTGGTAGGATCATAAATTTGACCAGCTAAGGTTTTCAATGTTTCAACTATAGTTGACATCGTTCCAGGTTTTTTGAAAAATTTTTCCTTGTACCTGGCATTAATAAAATCAGCGATCATAAATTCTCTATCAAAATTGAAAATGTATTTTCATATATTATATTGTTTCCATTTCTTAATTGCTCTATCGTTTCAAGATTTCCAAATCTGAGATCAATGTTCACATGTAAAGCTTCAACAAATGTACCGGTCCCTCTACAGTCTAAATTTCTGAGCATATCTATCATCAATAATTTATTGACATCGAAAAAAGATATATTCATAGAATTTAATTATAGAATAATTAAACATAATGCTTAATTATTCATGAGCATATACACACATGCTATCACGCAAGATCTGTTATCGTCAAAAAGATGGATCCGGCCCATCCCTAATGCCGTCGAGAACCCAGATGCGGCAAAAATTGTTATGTTTCTACCTTGGTGACCACATGCGAGTATTTGTCCCGATTTGACCAAACCGATACCTAAATTTACCCGAAATAACTCTTCAAGACACAAGGTAGAGTGATGCGCTCTCCTTACACCCTCTCCTGTTATTGATCTTATCATCATACCTGTAAGAGGTCCGACCAGCTGGGGGGAGGGTAAACCCAAAATTTTGGGTATAGGGGTCGAAAAACCCCCAAAAAAGTAGAAAAAATTTCGAAAATTTTCCCCAAAAAGGCCGAAAAAAGCCACTTTTTCCCAATTTGTCCGAGTTTGGGGAGGGAGGTTGGGCACAGGGTTGACCAAGTTAGGGGTGGGGTTTCCGACATTTGGGTATAGGGTTCGGCCAAGTTGGGGATAGGGATCAACCCCCCAACCTCCCTCCCAATTACAGGTATGCTTATCATGCTACGCTGAACTATGAAAGATTTGCTAAATAAATCAAAAGAGAGCTTTCTCCGTAGCATTGTTAGTAGATATGAATTCCAAGTGATACCGAGGTTCTCGCCTACTTTAATTTTTTTAATTCTTTTGTATTTTAGTCAGACTCACTAAAATACTTGATCGGTGACTCGAGAACACATTTATCACGTGACTTGTGTGCCACAACGATAAGACGTAGGCATAATTATACCCATGACCGGCGCGAAGCGCCGGAAAATTTTGAGATTTTGACCTTTTAAAGTCCACCAAAACGCATCTTTTCGGTTTAGAGTTACTGCCTCAATGGGGGGGCGGCCGCCCCCCCGCCCCCCCCCCCCTTGTGCACGGCCCTGTACTAATTTAATTTGATACAAACTCTTTAAATCTGTCAAATCGTCTTGATAGTGTTTACATTTTAGTTCAACTAGTTCAAAGTTCCGCTCCAAGTTTATCAAAAGATAGTCGATTACGCAAAAATGTCGTCACATCGTTGATTCAACATTTACAAAACGTTACTATGGAATTCAAGGCTAACCAAACCACTTATCTCAATCGATTACGCAATCGTCAAGATAATTGCGAAAAATTTTTCGTTCAATTCGAAACGCCTATAGCCGGCGGCAGCAGAGTTTCTTCCGCTACGACCGCACTGCCTTCATTTTTCAATGACGACAGGGCCAGCTTCAACGATAATTTTACGACACCGATCGCAGCCGAAAATGGTCAAATTTCTATGAAACAATTGCAAATTTTAGAAGAAAATGTTTCAATGACCCGCGAAAGAGAGCGTGAAATTTTCAACATTACAAAATCGATTATGGAAATTAATCATCTGTTTAAAGATTTGGCTTCGTTTATTGTTGATCAAGGCACGGTTTTGGATAGAATCGATTATAATATTGAACAATCGAACGTTAGAGTCAAATCGGCGTTGAAATCGGTCAGAAAAGCTGAAGATTATCAGAAAAAGAGTCGCAAAATGTGGTGTATCATGACTTTGGCTGTAATAATTATAGTTTTATTAATCTTATTGATCATCGTTAAAGCTTGATGAATTCTGAGAACAGTAGCCTCAAGGTCAAACAATTTTGTTTAAGGCCTTGCAAAACCAATAGTTTCTGAAATCTAATGAACGGTAAAATCAGTTGCTCATAAGTTTCTTTTATCATCTGAAATTATGTTTCCATCCCCATGATTGAAGTTCGAATCTAGAAATACACCATATATGGTGCTTGTACTTGTTCCCGAACCTGGCTGGAACAGACTCCAAAGTTTTTTTAATATTTATATATTTACATATTTGTTTCTGTCTTTGATTTCTACGCCTTTTTGTCTTATATTCGTGTGTAACATGGGAGCTTTAAAGCATTTCAGACGTGTTTAGTGAATTCTGTTACTCTATCGTTCTTATTAAACCTTGTAGTTGTAGATTTATGCTCATTATGCCAGTTTAGCTCTATTGCAGCAGAAGTGCCAACCACTGTTGCTTCTTGCTTATTTGTGCCCTGCATAATTTTTGGTCTTGACGGTGCATTTGCTGCCATATCATCAAAATTAGCATCGTTTGGTGTGCGCAACTTCATTTTCATGACGCACTAAGAGCGTTTTGGAGGCATGCTTGTTCATTCCGTTTACCTCACAACTTCACTGGAACCGGAAAAGTTCAACATTAATGTGTTTCCAGTGCTGGAGGAGCATTTTCTATATCGCAGTTTGCCAGTGCCTTTCGAGGGGCCACCAAGCAGACATTGGATATTTTGGCCCTATAGTGCAATATATTGCTAAATCAGATATAGCAAAGCCGAACCTTGAGAATTAGTTTTTCAAATTTTATGCAATTGAAACAAATTTTGTTGGCATAAATGATGTTACGAGTTGAAAAAAAATTCCAGTTGCATTTTAAATATGTAAACGTTTACCTGGCAATCGTTGACGAGTCCCTTTGTCCAGATTCAGAATTATGTGGATGTGTTCCAGCGAATACTGTTGACGGAAGTTGACTATAGACGACAGCTATAATTCAGGTACAAAAGACTACTCTATGAGTTCTGGAGTGAAAACGTTAGCGCAAAAGAATTTTTCGACTCCTCACCTCGAGTTCAAGAGTCCTCGGCTAAAGCGTGCCCAGAAACCGTCATGTTTCGTCCACGATTTAGGATTTGCCCTGGAACTTTTGCCCCTGGATTTCATATTTTTTCAAGGTTTTCTGATGAACCATATGTCTCAGGATCGGACATTTTTTAGTATGATCAACTATGTACCCTTTACATGCTTTTGATAGTGAGAAATTCTGCAGTAAAAACCTTGTCCGGACGATTTTGACGCCATAACTATAACCTGTTTTTCTTGAAATGCATCAAAATAACTACTAGAAAGCATGTACAATACCCTGTGTTAATCATTATCTTCTGAACCATATATGACACGGGACAGAAAATTTATCAGTACACTGAACTATAGTCTGTTTTTTTTGAAATGCTATTTTTCCGCGGAGAGATGAAAAAGAGTACAACCGTGTCTTGGTATTTTTGCGCACGATGTTAGTTTTACTGTACAACGAGAGGAAATGCGGTAAATTAAAAAAGCGTGAAAAAACGTGGTTTTTCTGACGAATGAGGATCATGGTGAATTTCATGGAAGCCGGCCTTTGGTGGTGCTCTCATTCAGAAAAAACTCATGTCATCACATGCATCGGACGCCATTCTTATTCAGTCCCTATTTCAATATTTTACGCATTCAAAACAAAGATGTAGCTCGCTACGCCCAGCATTATAGCTTATCCTACAAAAATCAATTTCAAAAAAACTTCTGAATCAGATGCAATTTTCAGCGCCGCGTATTGGCCATACTAATAGCGTACTAATAAGAGCTTTGATCAGTTGCCTACGAGTCTAAAATTTCTGGCTTTTATCAAGAACTTATTCCAAAAAATGATAAAAATATGCGGTTACTTTTAATCGAGACTTGGATACCACAGGATGCTCGTTGATGACGCAGCTCCAAAAATGCTTTTTTCCCGAAAATATTTTGACTTAATACATTGTCCAAAAAATTACGCATGCTGAAATCACTTCGAAAATGCAATTATGTTCTGCTTATCGTTGCCCCAATCGTTTTTGGGATATCTCCAAGCAGACCAGTGATTGTATATACAATTGTCAACATATCTGTAATTGGGGGGGGGGGGGGGGGACTCCCGAGTTGGTCGAACCCAATACCCAAATGTCGGGAACAGACATGCACGGCAAGAATTTTCCAGGGGGTAGGGTCCTCGGACTTCTCATCGAGATTAAGGGGGTGGGCTTAGTGAGCAAAAAAAGAAAAAAAGCTCCACAAGCATGTTTTTTAAATAAAAAATGTGAATAAAAATCATCGAAAAAATTGACTTTGAAAAGATTTGGGGAGGGGAGTTTGACGATTTTTTTTCGGGCCAGGGTATCAGGGGTTTACCTCCCCTATGAGCGTGTATGGTCGGGACCTCTCAGCTCGAAAAAATTTGGAAAACATAGCTTTTTTGGGAAAATTTTCGCCTTTTGGGGACCTTCACACCAAAATTTTGGGTTTATCCCCCACAACTAGTTGGATCTCCTACAGGTATGATTTTGCTGCATACACGCGCAGGGAGTATGAATACTTAGCTCACCAAAGCTGTTCTACAGGGTAAATAACACCAAACTAACGCTCAACAAGTATGATTTCACTAGCCTCAAAACCATTTTAATTGTGTTTAGACTGTCAAGAGCATGTTCTGTAGATTTTACTGAAGATGGAGTGAAATGCAACAAGTTTATTTCATTACTTTACAATATACTATTGTTTTTAGCTGGTAAACATAAAAGTAACAGTTGAATTTCTTTCGATCTTCGTCGAATTTTCTCGGATTTTTGTTAAATCTTCTATTTTCGTTGAACTTTCTCCATTTTCTACGAATTTCCAAATTTTTCACTTCCAAGTTCGAATTTAGTAATTTTGCTACCGATTTGCAGGCTCTTGCTCTTAATTCGAGTAATGACAAATTCGGTCTTTGACTCAAGACGTTTGAGGCGGAATTTCAGCAGGACATCTGAAATAAAAATTTTAATCAAACTGATTTTTAATTTTTAAAAAAGGGCATCAAGTTAATGCACAAATAAATGTCGAATCGGAGTTTTCTGATTCGTTAAATTTTGTAAAAAATATTTGTATAAAATATGTAAACAATCTTCTATGCAAAGTTTATTTTTACACTTCAAGCATGAAAAATCAATTTTTTACGTTCAAAAATTTTAATTTACCCTATACAAATGGTACCTTCAACTTGTTCAATACAGATCACTTTTACACTGCATAAAAATTATAAATTTTTAGCATTGAAAAATAAAATACTAAATTTTTGAAAATAAGAAATTGAAATTTTTTGAATGTTCAACTTTTTTACATGAAAAAGGAAAAAAAATTTGCTCACTTGGTCATGCACATGACTGTAAAATGGGAGCCAAATAAAACTCACTTGAATTTTTCATCGTGGAACCTTGCTGTAGCACTGCAAGTCGACATCCTACGAGTTTTCGACAAACTGAAATTGTCAATTTTTTCGCAGTGTCGATAAATTGATTGTTGTTACTGATCCGGCAAGAAAACGGCGAAAAATTCTGGTCAAAATCGAAATGGCCGTTGCGAGATGTGAATAATATAATTAATTTTTCTTCTCAGTTTTTTCTGCAAAATTTAAATATCAGAGATCATCTGATAATTCGAAAAATGGCAAAAATAATAAAAAAAGATAAAATGAAACATCACATGATCAAGACATTCTATGAGAAAAAATCTGAGAGATTGTCTTTTTTCAACTTTTCTCATCAAAAACGCACAAAGCTAAATATTTTCTGATAATTTCCACAAAAATTCTTGAAAATGAGCATTTTTCAACAATTTTACACTGAAAATGGTCATGAATCAACGATTTAGAAAAATTTGTCATCAAAATGCTCAAAAATGAATTTTCTTTTGATAATTTTCATCAAAAAGGCTCACAAATAAACTTTCTTCGAATATTCTATATAAAGAATGCTCAAAAATACGACTATTCTTCGCCAAAAAGGCTAAAAGCTGAAAAATTTTCAAACATTCTTTTGCTTTTATTTCTGTGCATTTTTGACACTGATTATTTATTTCTCTGAGAAAACCTGGAAAATTGTGGAAAATGACATGCAAAAGAAAGGGAATTCCATTTTGAAAAACTAAATTTATATCTCTAATGAAAAAAATCACTCGTTATACTGCATATATGTGATGGAGCTTTTTTGCAATTCGGATCATTAATATACCAAGATTTTGGTGTAGGAGATCATTGGAGAATAAAAATCAGTTATTGTGCTTATTTTTATTTATTTTACTAATTTGAATAATTTGTGTTTTTTCGACTTTTTGACCACTGGAGTTCACAAGCGCCACTTATTTCGAGTTCAGAATGATGTCTAGCATCATGTAAAACACCGAAAAGTGGTTTTTCATGCAAAATGAGAAAATACCGTAAACTTAAATTACTCGGTCCTCTATGATGACAAGTGAAGTGACAGCCCAAAAAAGTTGTTAATCTATCTGGTGCGAAGCGCCTGAAAAAATTTTTGGATATTGACATTTGGCGACGCTGGAAAATCAATTTTCCGAACATTTATTTCGAGAATTGGATTCGAATTTTGTGTTCAAAAGTCGTAACTTCTAGAAATTTATTCGAAAAAGTTTAAAATGAGTAATTTATTTGTAAAGCTCATGAACTTGGTCGAAAACATATGAGTAAGAAGAGACTTCCATGAAGCTTTTGAATTGATTTTACATTAGAAATGAAATAATCGCATCAAAAATCTTAGAGACTTGGTGCATAAAAAATGTGAATCTTCATTAAATCTCATGATGAAAAATTGAATACAAAATTAAAACAATGAGATAATACATTAAAGATGATAAAAACTATTATAGATTAAGTGATAAATGGGGGTAGACATGCTAAAAGCCGCGCCTGAGCTAGGTAATACTATACCTGTAATTGGGGACCCCCCCCCAACTTGGCCAACCATGTACCCAATCCCCACCCAGACTTGGAAAAATTAAAAAAATTGGCAAAAAAGTGCCTTTTTGGGAAAAATTTCGACTTTTTTAGACCCCTCGTCACCCAAAATTTCGGGTTCGATCCCCCCCCCCTTCCCAAGCTGGTCGGACTTCTTGCAGGTATGGGCACCGTTTTTTTCCTCAAATGGGGTCTTTTGAGGAAAAAGATTTCGAAATGAGGAAAAAAATTTTGGGTATGGTTCTCATTGTGGAAAAAATTTTGGGGAATTCCAAACCGACAAAATGCATTTTGGTTGACTTAAAAGGGTCAAAATCTCAAAATTTTCTGGCGCGTAGCGCCAGTCATATGTATATAATATAACTATTTTCTATCAGGCGCGGCCCCCAACCCCCGTTCTAAGTACAGGTATGCCCCCGGTCGGACGTCTTACAGGTATGATCGAAGCTTGGAATTTTTAAACGTTTGCAACCTGAACTTTTGCGTTTATTGAAGATGAAAATTGAGGACATCATTCTATACTGCGATTTTAGAACTTCTATTCACGAATATATGCTGGAGAGATTTATTTTCCAGCGTTTTAGATTATAAAAATTCGAAAATTTTTCCGGCACTTCGCGTCGGAATGGGGAACAAATAACACTTCATCAATTTCATTTTAATTCATTTCTCAACGTTGTGAAGCTTCATTTTCTAGCGTTTTAGAAAGTGAAAATCCAAAAAATTTTCCGGCGCTCCGTGCCGGACCAAGGACTATCACAGAAATGTCAACGACGGATAAATTCATGAGAACTCTATATCGTTAACATGCTTTAGCCGCTCCTGTAGAACACCAATATATTCTTCATGAGTTCATTTTGGCTAACATAACCACAATTTTCTCAATTTTTTCCGTCATTTTTTTGAAGGTTTCTGACTCCAAATACGACAAAATGCTTGGCTATGCTCCTAACATACATAAACAGGCATTTATAGCCACATTATAAACGTTTTTAAAAATGTGGAAAATTTTTGGAAAATGAGGAAAAAAATTTTGGGTCCGGGTCTCATGTGGAAAAAATCTTCGAGGAAAAAAACGGCGGGTATGGGTGGTAATACCTACACAATAACGATAATTGAAGTCATTTGTGAGATTATGATCATCTAAAACGCACCAAAATACATCTTTTCGGTATCTGACCCCAAAATCTTCTCCCCCAAGTGGGGAGAGCACAAAACTTTTTTCCCAACTTGAAAATTAGATTCAAAATAAGAGGAAAATGTTTCTAAAGTTGATTCAACTGGGTGCCCAAACAGACGGTCGGACAAGGTGATTTGCAGCGACTGTGTCATACTTTGGGTTATGATTTACGAAGATTACAACTTTATGTCCACTGTGTTTCTATCATTAAGTCCTTAGCCAAATAGCCGGTGGGCAAAAAAATTTTATCCAATGGTTTAAATTTGTATTCAAAGCGCGTAAAATTACTGAAATTTTTTAGCCAGTCTAAAACGTCTAAAAAAATTTTAGCCAAATTAGGTCATTTTGCTAAAAAAACTGATTATATCTTAAAGCTCATTATTTTAAATGGCCTTCGTCGTTTTTCGCACCACTCCCCTCACCGTATAGCAGTACAGGTCTGATGTCCCTCTCTAGTAAGAAATAGTCTATTGCAGCCCCACAATGATAGAAAATGATTGGTATCGTCATCTTACAGTAAAATTTATAAGGACTCAAGTTTCTGCGGCAAAAGTGGCCAATTTTGTAACTTTTTTGAGCGAACTCTTGATTTCCAAGTGAAAATTTCGGATCATTTTTCATTATGAAACTGTGAATTTTGTCATATCAAAGAGCCGTTTTTGAACGCTGCGTGACGCCATCGCACTGAAGCTCCTTATGAATATTCTGAGGAGCCAATCAAAGACTCACTCGTCATGTGTTCGTATCAAAATTGCCCGGCCAATCGATAAACCCTACGACAGGTAATATATTCTGAAATATCAACCGACCTGCTAAGTCGATGATCCCGATTTTAAAGTTGCGGAATTATCCATTTAGCGTCAAAATCCTCAGCGCAAATGATCAAGATAACATTTGACTATCGAGATTGTGGAAACTTTTGCTTGGCATACGCGGTATTAGTGTAGTACGTGCACCGGACTTCATATTTTGTGAACCATTGTGAAATTTGCATATGTAACATAGTAACCTAGGTAAATCGATATCGTGGAGTTCAAAAATCATGTCAATTTTTTCCTACAGTAAGCCAATGTCGTTCTACAGTACACTTTTCACATAAAACTCAAAAAGTAATATGAAAACTACGCAATTAACAGCTTTAAAAAGTAAAAATAACACTTCACACATTACAAATTTTACACATTACAAATTTTTTACACATTACAAATTACAAAATTAAATTTATACTTTCTGAGAAATTATTTATCCTGCACGTATTCTAAAATTAGTTTAGTTGTATTTATTTTATGATTATTTATTCATGGTATAAGAATTAAATCGTAGCTCAGTTAGGTTGGATGGTTTACCTCAATCGGTTAGGCGCTCGCTTCGTACGCAACAGTCTGCAGTTCGAAACCCACCGGAGACAAAAAAATTTGCGGAAAACTGAACGTCGAAAGTCCGGTGCACGTACTACACTAATACCGGCACACGCGTTCCTTACGTGCGTATAAAATTCAATTAGAATGGTTAATTATGATGACGCGTTGCTGTAGATGACATTTCGCAATATGCGAGCAGTCGTTTTAATGTCCTTTCGATTTTTCCTCCGTGTAGTCTTTGTTCTTCCTTTTTTAGACATTTTTCATAGGCGATGATCGAAATCGACCGGGGACGTGATAAAAAAAGATTCAAAACGCTTTTACGGCGTACATTTTCAAAAACTACGTAAATAAAAAAAATCTTGGAGAAACCGGTCTTGGAATGGGGCATGCATCAGTAAGTTATGTTTTAGATGTGATATTTTATTTTAGTATGTGAATCGCGAATATCAGGTTCATATAACTGTGTGTTCTTCAACATTCTTCTTAATAGAAATTTCGAGCTCCAGTTATCGGGCATAGGAGCTGTCTTTAGAGTTTTAGCATGTTTTTTTACTTTTTCAAAATTATTTGCGTAATAGCTATTTCTCTTCCTTTCCGCATAAATTCTGGGGACGTCAAAATACATTTGATGACGTCTAGTTACCTCTTGGCAAACTTCATGTATGGTTCTCGTCGCCGACTGAGATATTTAGTTATTCAGTCACGTCACTTTAGAGGTTTCTGTAATCGGGGATTGAAGTGAAAATTAGCCCTAATCTTTCTTGAAACTCCCACTAAACCTGATCAGAAGATGCGTGATGGACAAGCTCCAATTTTTCTTCTAAAGCTTGTGCTTTGTTGGGAGAAGTAGGCTAAGTACCTTAAGATGAGATTACTGATTTTCGTCGATGTTCATGTTGTTGTCGGGCAGAAATTATGCATTTTCTACAAGAATTTACAGAGTAAAATGTAAAAACTGGAATTTACTATGGTATAAACAGTCGAAGAGACGAGGTCATTTTTTGGTGTTCAGAAGTGGTCTATTCTGCAAGTGTTCTCCGATGCAGTTTTTCTAATAAACATGCCATTTCTAAGTGATGCAAAATTTGTTTTGGAGAACATAGAGGACCACTTTGGACGTGGCATACACTTTTAATTACTATATTCAACATCCAAAATTGTCCCAGTGTTTAGGATTATTCAACTTAGTCTAAGTTCTTTCATTTACATCAATAAACGTGTAAGATGATCAACATGTTTGAAAAAGTAACTATTGTGCTTCAATACATCCTTTATACATGAAGTTTAGGATGTGAGGAAAACACCCCTAGCAGTCGGCCATCACTTACAATGGTTTCCACGACTGACCGGCAGGTACCTAAATTTTAGGGCAGCTATTCGAACATCTCACCCTTGTCAAGTTTAGATGTAGAATTGATTTTATGACTAAAATTTGTCAATTTTGATCGAAAAGTTTGGAAATTACCAATTTTTGAAGAGTCATTTTACAGGTTTTTGAGGCCTAAGTACGTATTTTTGAGACGTTGTTGGCCATTTTTGAAGTCAAAAGTCGCCTTGATCGATCACTCCTTACGATCACTCCATCAGGAAAAGGCTACTCATCCACACCCTAGTATAATGTAGTTGTTATATGTATTTTATTCCCGTGTTTGCTTTAGAACTTCATTCTGAAATAGAATGTAATTAACGATTTTCCATCTATAAATTTGAGCATTCTAAATGGGTGGAATGAAATTGAACAACACGGATGAAAAAGCTTGCGAAAGTAAGATCTCCGTACCCGAAATTGACTATAAAGAATTGAAATTCTACGAGCGCCTCAGTTCGGGTAGTTTCGGGACTGTTTATCGGGCCGAATGGTCAAAAACGGGAAAAATCGTCGCCGTTAAAAGAGTTCTAGTTTTGGAAAAAGAAGTGGGTCGAAGTTGTAATTGGTTTGGTTTGAACGTTCGATAAGAAAGTTTGCGTATTTAACTTTTGATTTCATGCTATAAAAAGGTTAACTCTACCTTGCTTCGTTGAATGAAAAGAACATTCCCATTGTAAAAAGAAATGTTTCAAATTCAACACTGTAATTTGCAACCTACAGGTTGAATACCAGGAAAGATTGACTGTAGGTTGACACTACTCAATTCTTAAGAATAAAGATTCAGACGTTTTTTTTCAAAAATATTGGTAGCCATAGAAAACAGTTTTGTACCAAGTATTTCCTGATATGAATAGCATCTTCAATTCTGCCTGCTTTTGATGTATCCCGTCAACTGTAGACACTTCTTTTCTTTTTGATGTCAGGCTCATGTCCTCAATCTCATACGACACAAGAACATCATTCAATTTTTCGGCGCCGTTACCGAACCTCCGAATTTTTGCATCGTTCTAGGTATATTTATCCACCACGAGCATTCACTTTTTAACTTTCTTTCATCGAAGTTTCACTTTTGTAGAATTCGCCTCCAAAGGTTCCCTATTTTCGTTACTGCACAAAGAAGATAACGACAGCGATTCGAAATTGTCATTCGAACTTTTGATGAAATGGGCTATCGACATTGCGACAGGTGTTAATTATTTGCACAACGAGGCGCCATGCAAAATAATCCATAGAGGTGAATATGACATCAGTAATATTATAATCTTCCTGAAAAGTCACGATATTATATCGGTTCCGCTTGCTATACTCATGTATACAAGTTTCCCAACATACGTTCGAAATGTCATCTGCTTTTTCTTGGAAAGTATATGTCCACTGATGGGTAGGCGCAAATTAGCATAGAGAATCAAAAACGGGATTTTCACAGCAGTATAGTCTGTTTTTTGTAAAATGCTTCCAAATTGAAAACTGACACAAATCAGTAATGTCGTCAAAATCGCTTACATGGAGCTCTTACAGTAAAATTTTCCACCCAAAAAATTGCCAACGGTTGGTTCGGTGCGCCCACAAATTTCCAGTCCTATATGACACACTGTTTATCAGAAAATCCTGAAAATGTGAAATACTACTTGCTTTCCACTTTCATTATTCAATAAAAACAGACTATAGTTCATAAAACTGAATCTGCAGGGCACTTCAATGCGGAAGATACTTTAATACCGTATAAGAGATGAAACGGATCCAAGATATTCAATCTTCTGGATCCGGATCCGGATAATCAACTTGCCTCCATCCGGTTCCGGATCCGGGTAATTGGAGATGAGTTTCATGGATCCGGATCCTGGTAATCAGGTCCACTATATCCGGATGAAATCTCCAATGGTGAATAGCACAAAAACTTCATCCTCCTTCAAGTCTAATCTACACTGTGAGAAAAAATATGCACTTGCATAACATGAATTCATGTGATCCTGCGTCACTGTCGCTGACATTTGAGTGAGAGGCTGTGAGACTGGAAACCGTTCTAACGTCTGCAGCTTTAAAATAACCGATTTCAGTGGAACCAGAAGCTGAGGCAAAAAATCCTAAATCGCCTAGAGATTCCACTGGCGACATCTCTGTGATCAGTCAAGGTAAAAAAACTACATTTAATTTATCCTTCATTCCGGGCGCCGGAAAATTTTTTGCAGTTTTATACTCTAGGACGCTATGTAGTAAATGGATGTTTTCAAGACTTTTCCATGGCTAAGGTTTAATTCTCAAGTCTAGAATGATGTTCTGACTTGAGCAATGAGATGATGCTTCCAATCAGCTAACCAGTGAGAAAATCAGCTTGAAGCAAATGCTGTTTAATAAATTCAGGCAAAACAGCAAGAATGATATAAAAGTTCTAGGGCAAAGCGCCAAAAAATTCTATGGATTTTGATGTTACAACGCTGAAAAACGAACTCTGGCAGCTGTTATTTCCTGAGGAAGCAGTCTAATTTGCAGTCAATTAAACCATTTTGCATACAAGTACAGAATGTAAGAATCATATTGACAGCATGGAAGTGCAACTCAAAAATTTGGTTTGCATTTGAAACCCGGATCCGGGTAGTTGAAATGGGTTCTTCTGAATCCGGACCCGGGTAATTGAAAATGCTTCTTCCGGATCCGGATCCTGAAAATTCCCGGGTAATGCGTATCCGGATCCGGGTACCCGTTTCATCTCTAGTACATTTAGCGCTTGCTTTGAACTAAAAATAGGCCACCGAAACAAGTCACAGCGTACTTTCATGTTATATTCCACAGGGTACAGATGGATCTATTTTTCCCTCATAAAGATTGTTTCATTTTCAAGATCTCAAATCGGGCAACGTGGTTATAGATGAATCTAACACTTGTAAATTATGCGATTTTGGTACCAGCAAACCTCTATTGCACACAACGAAAATGACCACAGTCGGAACTGTGGCCTGGATGTCGCCCGAAATGATACAAAGTTCACCTGTTGGCGAGCCGACCGATACCTGGAGTTTTGGCGTAGTTTTATGGGAGCTTTTGACAAGGCAGGTAAACTCATCATTTTCGGAGGTATCCGAATAAACTCAGTCGACATTTGTGGTGCCCTATTTTCAGGTACCTTTCAAAGGTTTCGAATCTTTCCGCGTCGCTTGGATGGTTGTGGAAGAAAACGAACGTTTGTGCATTCCATCCGGTTGTCCGCAAAATTTGAAAGTCTTCTTGCATAAGTGTTGGGACAAAGATCCTAAGGCTAGGCCGCTTTTTCCGGAGATCCTTGTAACACTGCGTGTAATATATTTGTATTCCTGAAAGAACTCCTTCCCGTTACCTTAAAATCTAGTCATTAGATATACTTGTGGTTCAAAATCAAACACTATTCATAACTTCTACAGTCTTATACAAAAGTAATTTTCTTGTAGAATATCGTAAATGACGCTCAAACTTCGGCCGACACGGTAAATTTTTTGAAGCAAAAAAATCGATGGATCGACGAAATTGAGCAGCATATTTTCACACTGCAATCAAAAGAAAAAGAATTATCAGAACGGGAAACGAAATTGTTAGATTGGGAGAAACGGTTGGCCAGGCGAGAACAAAATATCGAAAATAGCCGAAAATTGAGTATGACTCAGAATGGCAACAGGTGAAAAAGCTAATTTGAGAGCATTTAAATGCGTCAAACAAAATTTGGATGAAATATTCCGTCTCAGTTTTTAAATTCATCAAACTAAATAGTTTTTCAGCCCAAAGACTATCTGTTTGGCATTGGATGAAAAACATTTTCCAGAGACTGGAGGGCATAAATTCTCCGTGGAAGTCTAAACACCTATAAATTCTACGTTGGAATTTTCATGGCTCTTCTGCAAATGTTCACAAGTTTTATGCTCAGTGGGTGTCCATTTCAACGAATAATATTTTCTATCGTTTAAAAGCTATCGCCACAGTGATTCATTTCTCCGAAGTGAAGCGATTGATGTTATCTCCTTCATCATTTTGCCAGAAATGTCGACATGTGGGACGAAAACGACGTCGCCGATTGGTACAAAAGTTGGATCAACAAAGCCGACTATCAAATGACGTCATTGTCGTCTTTGTTATGTAGCCGCCTACGCGATAACGGCATAAATGGGTACCGCCTACGCTTGATAACCGACAACGATCTCAGGCATATGGGAGTTGGAAATGCAATGTTTCGGAATAGATTTTTGGATGAAATTCGACATCTTTGGACAGATGGCGATATTAATGGCAATGGCGATGATACACGCACTCTTTTCGATTCGACCTTAAGATATGATGGGTAAAAAGTTTACTCTGCGAAACACCAATTCCAAGTTACAGACCTAAAACGGTGCAATGTTGTGGACTGTAATGAGTCAATGCTCGACTTTTAATATCAAAACCTGGAATAAGATCAAAATTTAGGTATGATCCATTCATAGCTAAAACGTGAATTATTTATGTGAGAAAAAATCAATTGATTTTTTCATACATGTGCACACATAATAGCTTCGAAGAATCACTATGGTATATTCACTTCGAAATGGCAGCTCAATTCGGAAAAATAGTAAGCTTATTACTGTAATCAATGATAAAATTTTCTCAACTACCAGCCACCAGCTAACCGCCTGATAATTTTCTTCGAATTCAAAAAGGGATAAGCAAGATGCTATTTCCTTGATTTCGGTTCATTCTTTGTCATAAAGTAATTCATATTTTTCTACAGGAGGTACAAAGTTTTCCACTCCGTTAAAATTGCGTGTAAAATTGAAACTACTTTTTTCTTGTCGCTGCATCTGCCATTTTGTCGAAAATGACTATGTCTACAAAACTTTTTCAAGCATTTATCCGGTACACATTTTGTTATAGAGTATTTTGAGATTTTTATTATATTCCATTTATTATGCAATGATCGGAGCCCTGATAATCAAAAAAAGTTCAATTTGATTCGCACTTTTCACGGCGTTGGAAACTTTATACCGTTGAGAAACGCAAACTTTCGTCAGAAAATCATAGGACAACTACCACGCTTGTCGAATTTTGATTTGAATTAGGTCCAGCGTTCGACATTTGAGTGTTACTCGACAAATTTTGAAAATTTAACGAGGTTGTGGAAACTAATTTTCAGTTGTTGTGTTTACCACTCGTAGATGAAAAATTTTCTTCATTCATTGCGGTAATAAGCTTTACTAATTTTTCTATGTTCAATTTCTTTCATGGGATCGTTGCATCGATCGTTTCCAAAGGAATAAAGTATAGTTTTTCTTGTTGTTGTGCAAGAATGGAATATGAAAGGGATTGTAACCATTCATTGTGTTTCATTCGGAAAATACAAATATTTGTATTTACAAAACAAAATCTAGTAAATTTCCGAATAACTTTGATTCGACTTTAAATTTGTTTTTCAATCTAAGGTGACCACGTTCAGTTTCGAATGTTGAATTCGTCTAGAATTCGTGAAAAATATTTTAAAAAATATATATATGTAATTTTTAGGGATTCTAGTAGAACTTACGAGCTTAACGCAACTTTATTGACTGGATATTACATTCGAGAAGGAATAAGTTTAGAGACGCACAAATGGAAGCCTTTCCTCGACGTTGACGACGTAGACGAATACGAAAATGGCACCGGATTATTCCAAAAGGTCACTTTGCGCCTCCATAATGATCCATCTGACAAAATAGAAGTAAATACTGAACAAAAGCTATTTTCTACAGAGTTTTCATTTCAGACCTGATTCGACTAAACAAAAAAATACTTTTGGAGAGGATGTTCTTCTTCAGATCAATAGACGGACGGTTTTTAGAAATTGGAAAGAATATTCAGGGAAAACATTTGTAAACTTGTCAGAAGATAGAAGAAAGGAATTGTGATCATTTCTGTACGAAAATAAATTGAATAAAAATTAACGTAAACTACGAAAGATTATAGCCGAATTCAAAAGTGAAAAAACCAAAGGATTTTCGTCGCCGATTGTCGCTGACTCCCTGGGAATTTCATCGGCGACTGTTCCAGATTTTACCAATTCCGAAGTGAAAAAAGCCTAGGATTTGATCCTTCGACCGATTGCGGATTGCCCATTCATTCCTTAGAATCAGCGACTGTCACCGATTAAATCCTAAGAATGGGCGACAGTCGGCGATTTCACTTCTGAATAGGGCTTATCTTTTGCGAAAATGCAGACGTTCTCTAATCGTTCCTCTTGTATTAGATAGGTCGTGTTTTAAGCAAATTTGTGTTTATCAGACAGCATTTTTAGCTTGAAAAACCGCCATTCGTCTCGAATCGTTGGTTCAAAGGTATTCAAAACGGGAGTAAAATCAAGTTCGATATTGACTTCTGTAACACCTTAGTTGAAGAACCTCGATCAATTTCTCTCTCAATGGATATCAGCGACGAAGGACGATCGAAATTAGTGGAGCATTTCGTAGTTTTGAAAGTTAAAATCATCAATGATGACGACGATAACCGATCTTTTCGATTCAGTGGAAGGCCGTCTTTACACGATTTTTTCGGTCGAAATACTTTCACTAAATTACCGAGAAAATTGGGCAATAATTCCTTCGCATTTGATGAAAGATTTTCCACTGGTAAGTTGTTATTTTTCTTGGAAAAGTAAGAGTAAGTGAATTATCTCTGTTGACAATCGAATTATATTGGTGATCTTTGATCATTAGACTCTTTAGTAAACCCACAAGCATCGTTAAAGTAGCTCAATTTTTTTAAAGACGCGGTAATTTTTGAGTTTCTGTCTTAACAATATAAACTAGATTTTAGGTTTTGAATAATTTGCAGCTTTCATAACGATCTTTCACAGTAGAATTTTCACTGGCAAAAATGTTGAACTATGATCCTGAAGTATTTCTACATTTCCCCAAAAATGAAGTATTTATCTGAATTGAGTTGAACATTCATGTTTTTTTATTAAAATTGTATAGTATTCTGGAATTTCAGTAATTACCGTAGTTTTGGCAATCACGGCATTATCAAGTTCGAAATTAGTTGTATTCCTAATTGTTAATTGCATTACATTGACTACATTCTAAAGAATTTTAGAATCTCCCAACAAAACTCGATGCAGCAGTGATGCCGCCGCTGATCAACTCGATCGTCGTTTCGGGTCAGTATTGAGGAAAAGTAGCGACAATACGCTGTTGACTGCAGTCCATAGCGAGGCCAATAAACAACAACAGTCCGTGGGCGCGACGTCTGCATCGACATTTCGAGCATCGAAAAGGACGAAATCAGACGATTCGTCCAAATTTTTTGCAGACGTTCAACGGCCGAGCGAACTTAAGTTTCACGAATCGAGACACGATTCTGCGACAAATTTCAACAGCACGGTTAACGTAGACGAAGTTTTGTCACCGGCAAGCATTTTGACGAAAAACGTGCCGTTGACGAAAGAACTTTCGGCAAGTAAAAAGTTTAATGTTAGAAAAATTGATCAGTGTAATTATAGGTTATGAATGTTTTAAACAGCTCTGTAAAGGGTATATAAATGTCACCACTATGTTGCGTTAGTCATTTTGAATGACTCACTTTCTTCCTTCACTACGTTAGCGTGTAGAAATATTCAACCCATGGTTTTTCTGAACCTTGAACATAATAATATAATGGCTGATAAGTTACGGTGCGTCCATCCCTCCGGACTTTTCATGAGCTTCTTAGTACGTTTACGTGTTTACGAATATGGCAAATTGTTTTTTGTCAATTTGGTAAGTTAATTTAGAAAGATTTTTAAATGATAGGGTTATCGACATAATCTCACGAAGAAAGCTTCATTGCATTAATACTATTCCGATTTTCGCTGTCCTACTGTATTCCGCCTATTCTCGTGAGAATTCAAAATTCGTACTTGAACAAAAATTTCTATATTGAAAAATATTTTCGAACACTTCATGACCATCATAGCAGATCGGCCACCAAAAAACTATTTTTTTCCTGCTCGATATATGCAGTAGATGCGGTAGCCATATTCAACTGACGATGTCTAATGACAACTAGTGAATAAAATTTATAGTTTTTTCGATAAAACAGTCTTTTACTTGAGTGATTATCACAAAAGTAGCAACAAAAATAATCAAGAATTTGTAATTTCCTGCCGCTATAGTGTCGTTTCTCTTGCTTATACTGAATCAAATGCCTCTCCAAATTATCAGTATAAATTTGACTACACGCGGATTTACACTGACATATGTCAACGTAAATCTTTGTTTTATTTATTCAAATTACGTCAACCTTTTTAATTGTTTTGTTTTCTGAATCCTGCGCTAAATATGTCTGTTCAACCTCAAATCGACGCAGCGTTTCACGTGTTGAATCAAAGAGGATCTTGTATGAAGATCCCTAACGTCTGATCTGAACGATGAGACTTTTTAACCTATAACATTTCGGGAGTCGAAGTTCTTTACGTTTCTTGATCACTTTGGAGTGAGCCACAAGTCAATTTTTATCTAGAAAAATCTGATTTTTCTCATATTACAGGCATCGAGCGCGAAGATTCACCTCTAAGATCGCTAATCAATCAAAAAAGTTCGTATCAACCGAGAAGTCAATCGTTGTGTCAGTCGCCTGTGTCAGCTCAGGCGACGATGAATACATCATTATTGAGCGAATTTTCGATCGCCGGAGGCGTTGGTCATCGATCTCCCGTGTTCGAAAACTGTGCGGCTATAGAAGAATCAGGTAATAACGATCACCAATCGTCAAACGGCGATGATTTCGCTGCCGCTGTCTCGTCGGCGTCGTTACTATCCAGCTGTGGTAGACCCGGACGATTAATAAATGATAAGTTTTTTATGAAGACGAAGCCCGATTCATCCAAAGGATTTGATGACATGTTGAAAAGAATGGATTATAAATCGACGGCGATGAATAACCGAACATTTTTTGAATAAGTTCTTAAATTTTGACCAGCCTCGACGTGAGCAAAATGAGTAGTAGGTTCAAAAATTTCTCGTGGAACAGTGTTCGCTTTTTCCCTTCTACAAATTAACAACTCATCATTATTTTGCTGACGTCAAATCTACCTTGTGCGCTGAAAAGTAGTCGACAAAATTCATTACTTCCCAGAAAACTAGTCTATCCTGTTTTGTTGAATATTAATGAAACACCGAAAAAATTCACAAACAGGAAATATTTTCTCGCCTTGCGATAATAGAATCAATTTTTTTAATCAGAATAATCGTGAAACGTCAATGGTTCAAAATCAATGAATTCTGCATTGCTGGCCTTATCGATTCTTTCGGAAAACGAACTAAGAAACATGGTACTGATCAGCTTATTTACTTTGAAGTGGTAGAGTCTGCGACAACCAAAAAATTAGGTTCAATTTAACATGCAATATTCACGTAATGAAAAACCTCATACTGTAGAAAAACGCTGAATTTCTTGATGACCATGTAAACAATGTTTATCCACTTTTGACATAAATAGATGTGTCGACACTTGAGTGCCGCTCGAGAAAGTGCGACCTTCTAACCAGGCTATTGGAGGAAATTTCCAGTTGTTCTGTTTGCCGCTCGTGGACGAGAAATTTTTTCTCATTGATAACAGTGATAATGTCACTAGTTTTTCGGTGTTGAACTTACTTTCATGGGGTCGCTCCATCTATCATGTAATAATAAATGCAGTATAACGAACTTCTGTTACTTAAGTAATCAGTTTCTAGAAGTGTACAATGCTAAGCTCTTCTATGTCAGTCGCCAATACATCTAATACCTGTTTGTACGTATATTTTGTCGTAAATTATCTCAATCATATTTATCTAATATCTTTAATGAATTGATATTTTTGTTGCGTCGTTCGTATATTAGCTCTTTTTAATAATGAAGTAATCGATTAGGTGTTTTTGATATTACCCGTAATAAATGGAGAATCATCTTCTATGCGATGAAAGTCTTTCTCGAAACTGACGACGACGAGTCAAAGGTTCCATGAGTTGATGAAGAGAAAAGCTTTTTCTTCTGTGCAAGTTGACGATATGGATCCTGCAATCATTAATTTTTCATTAAGCAGGAGTGCATCCCTTTTTGAGTGCATGGAGTGCTCAGTTCCTCCTGTATCTTATTTTTCCTTCTCCTTTCGCCGTAACTAAGGTACTCTAGGAAAAAAGGCTTGTTCCTGTGAATTCTCTTATCCTCCTTTTTTATCAGATCTTTTATGTCAGCTGCAATTTCTCAATTTCTTTTCTTAAGCTTATTTTTTTCATGATGTCAAGGCATACGCCCCAGATTGTGTTTTCACTTCGTTGCTCTTTTTTCCAGTCACGTTTTTTCTCTCTTTTTTTCCTTGTCTTCTTTTTTCTCTTCTTTCTTTTCGATTTTCTCTTTATATTCTTTCTTTTCGTCATCCCTATCTTCGATATTTTTGTTTGGTTTTTTGTATTTCCACTTGGATTTTTTCTATGAGACATACGTTTCGTATTTGTTCTGTTTTTCTCATTATAATTTCACTTCGCTCTTCTCTCCCTTTTCTATTTACTTCAATTTGTTTTCCGTTCGATCTTGTTTAGGCTTTCAAATTCCGGAAGACAGGTTAAGAGCATACCATTTCCCTTGATAATGTCGATCATCGTTGTTGACATCTCTTAAAATTGTTTCTCTATCGCAATTCCCCAATTCTGTGTGTCTGTATCTATTTTGTGCGATGGAAGCTTCTACCAAAACGAATGTCTTGTCCACGTCTGTCAAAGGCGACGCGAACAAGGAAAAGTCCCCAGGGACTTGTTTCTAGAAAAAAGCTGAGTTTCTATACAGGATACCTAATTGCTAAGAGTATGTAAGTCTTATTTTGACGTGCTTCCAGTGGGGATCGCCTCGCTGAGAAAACGTCCAAAATGGTGGAATAATATTATGCGACTACTCTACTCAAATTCCGGTTGTCAATCTTGATCAAATTAGGCGGTCTAGCATCTTCCATCTTCATTTGGGTTTATTCATGTGGATAGACGGACTGCAAAGGCGGTTTTGTTGGGAAATTTTTCCACTTCAGTTTCTTATTCAGTAGTTGATTAAAATATAAGTTGACTTCGTCTAGCACTCCACGAAATCTAGTCGAAGTGACTTCTCAACTTGACACGGTTCAAAAGCTGTACGAAAATGCATGAAAGGAAGACGTGTTAAAAAATTTATGTATATATTATATATATAAATATACATTAATTTTGCTTCCGCCATAGATAAATTAGTTGTAGCGCATTTGTTATTCGATCACCAGAATTGATAAAGCCCGACTTTTCTGAATGGCATGAGGGATATGCATAACGATTGTAGTGATGTGTCGCCTGAGTAGCCTTCATAGAAGCTTTCGAATTAGAAAAAAATCTGATAGAATCGCAGTGACTAAAAAAAGTACAGGATTATTTTTGGCTTGCATACATGAAAACGGTTTCCTTGTCAGGCGGCATCAGACATGGGTATCCCCCGAAGGCCTTAATCCTATTGACTTTGTTGATCAGGAAAGTGATAAATTTCAAATTTTTGGCGCTCAATGATTTCTCACACATGAAGATTACTGTATCTCATTAAATATGTCAAATCCAAGACCCTATTTATGGGGGGCGCTACTTTACCATTTTTTAAAATTATCATTGGTACGTGGTTATAACTGAAAAAATCTCAAAATTGAGGAAAAAAATTTTAAAAATTTCATGCATATAACAGTCATTGTTTCCTATCAGGCGTGTAGTATTGTTTTGAAACATGAACTATCGCATTTAAAACGATAAAACAACATTCTATGACTGCAAATACAAATTTTTTATATAATGTTGCGAACATTCATTTTTCAGCGTTTTGGAACACCTAATCTAAAATTTTTCGTTTCGTTTTTTCGTTTTCCTTTTCGTTTTGTTTTCGGAATGTTTTCGAAAATTTTCGGAATAAGAAATAATTGAAATTCAATAACTCTAATCAGAATCGCAGAAATGTCAGTAGCAGATGAATTCATGAGAAATCCATCTTCAATCCTTAATCGGCCGTGCACTCGAAAATTTTTCGATTTTTTCGACCGTTTTTGATGCTGCTAATCGCTCTTTAACATTAGTTGTAGAGAATTCTATGTCTCACATTCTTGAGCAGGTTTGCACCGTTTTCGACCATCGGATCTCAGGATATTCCCAGAAAAGTGAGACGTGAAACAAAGTGTGCGAACACATATTCTGGAGTTGTGGCTGATGTACTGCAGCAGACTTATGTTTTCACCACATCATGTTTTCATATGAAACGCATCAAATGGCATGTTTCTCTTTGCTGTGACAACGTCAGGTCCTGGGAACGTGTTTACACCTAATTTGCATATTCATAATTTTCACACATTCATATCTCTATTGTAAATTATGTGATCACAACACAGCCAACATATTGCGATTCCTCTTGAAAATCTCTTTCTGAAAATGTCATGAAAAATACTTCTGGAAGAAAATTGCTACAAAAACGCCCACTCAAAAAAAATTTTGAGTGCATGACCAATACTGGAGTAAAAAAGATACGGCTTTTCAAAGGATGCTTTAAACTGTTGTATAAAAGCAACGGTGTCGTCCATTAATACGATGTGACTGACCTGGCTATAGTTTTTTGTTTTTTCCTCATTTTTGCAAGTCACTGATTCCGAAAACATCACCATGAAAAAGTTTTGGATATGGTTCTCACGTAGAAAAAAATTTCGAGGAAGTGGTCTTTATTTTCACATCTTTTTATTTTCTCACAGACTTTTTTCGAACTTCGTTGTAGATGATATTTTTTGCTCGGTTCGCCCCCCTCCCCCCTATAAAAAATTTCTGTCTATGGCCCTGGCCAAATGTATCTGATTATGGAAATTTGTGGACATCTTTTTGTTTCATTTTTAATTTTTCAGTCTGGAATGATTTTCAGACATGCGCAATGAACCATTTTTAGTGAAGAATTCCATAGTAAAGGCTTTGAGAACGATTTTGACGACAGAGGCACTTTTTGTCATTTATCAATCTACAAACATTTTACAAAAAGCAGTCTATTGTTTTCTGACTCTTTTTTTATTACTATTCACCTCATTTGCTACGAGTGAGATAATTTATTGTCTTTAATTTGCTTAGAATCGTAGCAAGGTTTTTACTGTGTTATTCTCAAAATTTTTTAAGAAGATGTTGTCGCACGATTAATTAATTACGCTCGAACTTGTACATGCTGGCTACGTAAACTACAGCAAACAAGAGCAATGGAAATGCAAACTGTCAAATATTTGTAATCAGCAACATGAAATATTTATTTTCGAGATCAAGTACGGGAGCTCAAAAATATCGGATCATTTACGTAAAATATTTTAAATCATTTTCTATGCTTTCCAACTCTCTTCTTTTTTCATCATCTGATGCGTAATAATTATGCAAATTTGGTGGATTTCCAGCAGGACGAAAACATTGTTACTAATTCAGCGGATAAAAATGTTTTTAGTCTCTCTGGGGCTTTTTCTCTCCAAATTCGAAATTGATTCTTTTTTTCTCCCGATAGTGGCAATGAATCTTTTTTCATCTCGATTAAACTGAACGGTCCCTTCAATTATTCGACTCATTCTGTAGTTTTGAATCAAATTTTGTCTCTTGCGTACTCATTAAGAATCATTTAAGGATCTTATTCGGGAATGTAATATTCGAATGTCAGACGACATGTTCATTGCGCCGATGAAACGGGATTTTTGGGGGATATTATAGAAGGGCTTTCTGGGTGGCGTCGGGCTTAACCCAGCCAGTTTTATTGAACCCTGTTCGGGATAATCACACCTGTACCGACATTGGCTAGTCGTGGAACATATTTGGCGCCGTCGAGAGAGCCCTTCAACAATATCTCTTTGTTTCGGAAAGTTGAAGAATTTTTGCTTCTGGAATACTTTATGCCGGTTTCGTTCAGATATGATCTGTTTCTCTCATAAGGCTTGCAAATACAATATTGGAATGCAAGAATGTTTATTATTTTTTTCAAATACGTCATGGAACGAGAAATTCATGATTTCACCCAGCTAACCTTTACGAAATTTCATGGATAAGAAATTCTACGGTAAGAACTTTTTGCAGAGAACTTTTAGGAACAGTACAACAGAACACTATAGTCCCAAGTCCTGCGTTTCCGGATCATGGAAATTCTGCGCCAGTGTGACGCTAAAAGTCCTGATTTGACCTTGTAGGAGGTCCTTATTTTTCATCAGCCGTTGCTTTTTGTCTTTAGAAAGTTTTTCAATAAAGCAGAATTCCATCGGTTTCGATACTTTTAGTACCGTAATCTGTTTTTCACAAAGCGCTAATGAATTGAAAAGTTAAATTCAAATTTGAAATACACCACACGTCAGGAGTTATAGTCTGTTTTTCTTGACATGATTGTGAATTTGAGTGTGGAAAGCAGGTAGTATTTCATATTTTAATCACTTTCTGCTAAAACCGTGTTTCGCACAGGACTGGAATTCGTGAGCCAATTGTAACTACATTTAACCATTTTTTGAGAACAAAATTCTACAGGAAATACTTTATGTGAATGACATTGAGGGCGGTACATTCTTTATCATGTTTCAAATTGCATGCATTTTATAAAAAGCAGACTATAGACAGGGTGATCCAAAAACTTTAACCAGAACAGACCGAAAGTTCCAGGATTTCGCACTCATCAAGGAATTTTTTTCTGGTGAAAATCGTAATATGAGTGAAATTATATCGCGTTCGGTAGCTAACCGTAAGCTGAGTAACGTTATTTGTGTTTTTCTTCCCTGTGGGCCTGCCTTATTTACACAATGATAAACACCCCTTCGCCTGATCTCAGAAACTACGACAGATACAAACATGCGAAAAATTTTATTTGATAGAGCATACCGAGATCAAAACATTCCTTCACAATTCACATTTTCATGATAGGATTGCATAGTGTTAAACTTTGATGAAATTAAGGCACATGTATCTCGAAGGATTTACAGGTGGAAAGTCAATTACATGAACAGTATTAAAGTTCTCAAAAAGACCTTTCGAATGAATGCATTTGCATGTCTCACGTTTCTTTAGTTGCTGATATCAGGTTTAGGCAGACTCACCATTATCAAGTACATTTATGATAACTTTATTGTAAGTAAGGTCCACGGGGAAGAACAACTATAGTATGTTTTTTATAAAATGCTTCCAAATAGAAAAATGACACAAATCAGTAGTGTCGTCAGAATCGTTTACATAGGGCTCTTAAGGCCCTGTCATACATAACCGCGCGGTACCGCGCGGCACCGCGCGGCGCCGGTTGTCCTATTCATACTAACAGGCGGCGCCGCTTTTTTACTTTTGGATTTTGCTCTTCTAAAAAAATGTGTATTTGTTTAGTTGAAACCTGATGGGGCGCCGCGCGGCGCCGCAAAAATTACAAAAACCTATTCATACTTCAAAGGCGGTACCGCGCGGCGCCGCTTTTTAGTATGAATAGAACAACCGGCGCCGAGCGGCGCCGCGCGGTACCGCACGGTGAAGTATGACAGGGTTTTTACTGTAAACTTTTTCACTGCAAAAATTGTTCAAGGTGAGATCAGTATGCTCAGAAATTTCCAGTTCTATGTGATAGATTGTTTATCAGAAAATCGTGAAAATCTAAAATGATACTTGCTTTCCACTTTCATTATTTAGAAGCATTTCTCGAAGAACAAACTATAGTCTAACACCACTCAACTCCATTTGGTCTATCAAATGCGCTATCATGAGTCACTTCAGAATTTCCTCCGGAACGCTTTCTCTGGTCAGTATAACTGAATCTCGACCCTTGATGTGACAAATCCGACTTCGCGGCGTAACCTATATTTAAAAAAAACGGAAAGCCTTGCGACCATGCGTCGGCGTGGGGATTAGAGGGGTTAAGGCCTCACTCAGAAAATGCTTGACCTTTCTGAGTGAGGTCTACACACCCGCATTATATGAGCATCAATCAAGAATTAAAATCCGACTTCGCGGTACCGTGGAAGATAGGGATGGTTAAAGTTTTCAAAAGATCTTTTCTTCATGCTGCTGTATGTATTCGGCAGCACTCTGTCTTGAAAGTTATGTGAAGAAAATTTGGTTTTTATCTTTGAAATGAAAATTCCCAACTTTTGATTAATCATTTTATCTTACTTCGCACCTGTCGACTAGAAAACATGAGAACACTATAACAATAAATAAAAGAGTAATGCGAAGTCCGAAGATGATCCGCTTGTTCAATTGAAACTATGGTTACGATGTTATAATATTTGATTATATTTTCCTTTCTATACTAGAGGGTTTTCATTAGCTTGATGAAGATCGTTTTTTACATTTAATTAAAAGTCAGTAATTCGATACCAAGAGTAATATCGAAACTCTCATTGGTATATCGCCAATTTTCTGGGAAAACCTTTTCCTTGAATGAGGAAAATGACTAAACTCGCCGGTGTACTTTTTCCGATATTTTTGCATAATATTTATGGAAAAATATTCTACGAAGAGGAAAATATTTGCGCGAGTTTGAAGTGCCACTGTCGAAATGAAAACGACGACATTAAAAAAATCGACATCAAGTGTAAGGGTATTTTGTTTGACTTTTTACCATTATTCCCGGAAGAAACGAAAAAGTTGTCTTTGGTCGAAAACCACTTGTCAACTTTGAGATCGAACTCGTTCCTAAATTTGACGACGTTGGCGTTTTTGGCTTTGAGTCGAAATTATCTGGAAAATTTGGAAGATGGGGCTTTCGAAGGATTGATCAATTTAGAAATTTTGGACTTATCCGGAAATAAATTGAAAATGTTGTCGAACAAAGCTTTCAAAGGTAAATTTTCAATAAAGGTAAAACTAATATAATAATATGCAAAGAAATATTTTTTGATACGCTGTTGTATAGGCTACCTGTACTCTGCCGTTTATAAAATGCTTATTAACAAATTAAGAAAATGATCTGTTGTCAAAATCGCTTATGCAAAGCTTTTACCGTAGAACTTTTCACTCAAAAACGGTAACGATTTGTTGAGTAAGGTTCACAAATTCTCAGCCCTGACTGACACATGGTTTAGCAGAAAATCGCAAAAATATGAATTAGTATGTATTTGATTTACAGTTTTATTATTTAGAAGCATTTGAAGGAAAAACAAGAAAGCAAAAAACAATTTATTCTAAAACAAGCACTGCTGGAAAATACAAGGTTTAGCTGAAAACAAAACACGGACGTCCAGATCAGTCACGCCATTCAAGCGGTTAAATTTTCGTGGATTGCGAGGAGTTTCTACAATGAGAGTTACGTTTGACTGAATTAACTCCTGCATAATCAATAAAATAACGATATTTCCCCAAAGACGATATTTTACTATGAATGAAAACAATATTGGTGAAATTTTATGGTGAACAAAGTCTCCAAATTCACTTCACATACTGCAATAACTTAATTTTATAATTTTTTGGCCCCTTATCCCTATTTCAGGCTTGATCAGCTTACACACGTTGGATTTATCGGAAAATCAACTTCTGGACTGGAGTATATTGGATGTTGAACACGGATCCTTACGGTATTTACCAAACTTGCGAAAATTGAACATATCGAAAAATCAATTCTCGAAAATTACTGTCGTAAAAGTTGTCCTCCCTAGTCGTTTGAAATTTTTGTCCATGGCGGATAACAAAGTGGGCAAATTTTCGGACCACAGCTTCAGCATTGGAACGAACGAAGGCAATATTGAAATTTCTTATCTATCGAATTTGAATCATTTGAATATATCGAAATGCGGAGCGATTTTGACTGATCAATTTTTGGACAAAATCAAGAATTTGATTACTGTTGACATAAGTTTCAATAGGATTTCGTCGTATGATATTTTGAAAAAATATTTTTCCACATCTTACCGTATGGAGGTCTTGAAAATGGAAAATTTGACGAATTTTCGATCGAAGATTTGGGATATTTTTCCCCTTCCCATTCGATCTCTGGACGTGTCCAATCTTGGGTTAGATTTTATAAATTTAACATGCTTATCTTACGTTTCCAATTTGAGTGTATTACGAGCCGAAAACAACGATTTTTGGGGTAGATTTCCTCACAATCTAAATTTAGCCTCAAATGTACTGGAATTGCGCTTATCCGGCAATCATCTGAAAGAATTTTTTAACGACCTCAACGAAATTAGATATTCTAAATTAGAATTGTTGGATGTAAGTTCAAATGATATCAAAAAGATTGGCATAAATTTTGCGACTCATTTCCCAAACTTGAAAATTCTGATACTATCAAAAAATAATTTGCGCACGATTGATTGGAAAATCTCTAGATTATCGATTTTAAACCTGAATTCGAATTCGTTGACTCACATTGATCGAAATTTGAACGCCAGTTCGATTTATGCGTCTCAAAATCGATTAATTCGAATATCAAGCGATTTTTTCGAGAATCGATTTTTGAATAACCTAGATTTAAGCCAGAACCCCAATTTATGCTCTACGGATCAATGTGACGTGATCGGTGGCACCGAAAATTTGGTCCGACTTAATATGGCTAATACGGGCATGCAAACTTTGCCACCAAAAATTTTCCGACGTCGTCTGCGACATGTGGATTTTAGTATGAACAGTTTCACGACTTTTTCTCTAGATCAACTTTTCCCCAAACTAAATTTCACACCGTGTTTGAACAGCGTCAATTTTTCTTACAATTTGATATCCAGAATCAACAACTTCTCATTTTTCGAAGAAAATCCGTGCCTCAAAGAGTTGGATTTGTCGGCCAATCCATTCATTTGCGATTGTCAATTCGAAAAATTGATTCGTTTTATGGACGATTTGGATGAATCGGACTTTGTGAATGATTTCGGTTTTCAGGTGAACTATTCGGCTTACTATTGCCTAAAAATCAGCCCTCAAAATGGACCAATCAAAATGATTTCGTTGCTAAATTTCGAAAATTATCAACGATCGTCGGCACGTTGCCCAATGCTCGCAGATCACATGAATAATGACGATCATTTCGTTGTCACACTGGGTATGTCGAATACACTAATTTTCATATTTATTACCATGGCCGTCTTCATTTTCTCTACTTTATTCTACAAACTAACCTTCGATTCCTGGAGGAAAATTCTGTTTACCAAAAGTCATAATGTCTATAGACGTTTGAGATTAGAACCAGAAGAACGTTCTGTGCGAGAAGTTGCGCTATTGTAATAGTATGTAAAGTATACTGTAGCTGAATTTCCGAGTACTGTAGTCATAATCGATATAATGTAATAAAGTTATCTTTTTTTAATCAGAATTCACGATCGTCATAGTAATATTTGACTTCAGCAAGTTGCGGCGCCTATTTTTTACTGCAATTTTTGAATTTCATGCCACATAATCTGTTTTTTTATAAATGCCGTCCCCAAAATCGATTGTACAGAGGTTTTACTGTAGAATTTTTACCCAAAATACGGTACGGGTTAGTTGAGTAGGCTTACCAACTTCCAATCCTATGCGCAAGCATGAAGCGGCAAAAATACACATAGTACTTGCCTTCCACTATTTACGAACAAAAACAGACTAGAGTGCGCAAAATGAAGTTGACGTGGAATATACCATGCTACTTTTCCTTGCTATTTCAATTGTATCATTATTCGTAAGAACAATAGATTTTCAAGTATCCAATTCTCCCAGATTTGTCACATGTGAGCAGTGAATTTTATTTTTTATGATGACCACAGTTCTCTTGTGGATTGTGAAGATTGCCACTTATCGCAACGTGAAAAAACAGACTGCCTCCAAAATTTTTTGAGCCGATACTGAACTGCCCTTCAAATTTGGTCAGCCGTCGATGTTGTATGGCATGGTGCTGATTCTTCCAACTTCAGTGACTTTCCAAAACTTTCATGGCCATAAAATTCTTATTCAAACGCCATTGGTTGTGAGTAGATTATGATTTGCTGTAGCATTTCGATCAACTGTAGAAAGGACTGTAGCTTCATTTTACTGTATACAGAAATATATTCGAAAAAATATATCATAATTGATGGTGCTATAAAAAGCATAAAAGAGAGACTTATTCACTCAAACTTCCTTACAGGGACTGAAGCGCAAATTGAAAAAGATGTTTCGATGACTCCTGGTTACACAGCTTATCCAAAATTTTTGATTTCCAATTTGGGACGATCTCAACGTCATGCACTTCAGGCGCAATTTTTCAAACATTACGGCACAATCAAAAACTACAGTATACCGTTTATTAGTTCATTTTTTTCAAATGAGTCTTGGCAACGCAAAAAGTTGTTTATATAAATGAACAATCCTGTGCAATAAGTCATCTTTTTTTTCACAAGTTGCCTATTGTAACAGCCATTACAAATATGCTGCACGGTTCAACCACTGGTTTTTCCTCCAATTTCTTTTCTCTCATTGGCGCCTTCTACATCGCCGGAGCTCGAAAAAATTGAACTAAAGATAGGGTTGTCGACAAAAACCGGCGGTTCCCTAAGTTCACACTGCAGCTAGAATAATCTATACATTCAGAAATGAAAGTCGCAAAGAATCGACGAAAGTAAGTTTGACATGGAAAAATTAAAGGTTATTACTGTAGTCAATAAAAATTTTCATGTCTGCAGAAAATTGATAACTTTCATCAGTAACCTGATCTAATCGTTAAAAAATTTATATACAGGTGACAGTAAATAAGCATGATGTAGTTTATCTTGATAATAGAGCGTCAAATAAATCGGCTACACGTCGTTGCTCCATATTAAGAAAACTAAATTCATTTTATGCTTAGGACTGTGGAACACAAAAGCATCTACTATTTCGTTTAAGAAATTGATGAATTTGGCATTTCGTCTGTTGCAGTAAATAGGTGACCGTTTTTGGAGCATCCTGTATGAAAGTCTGGTCACTTCATTAACTGAACGTCATCTCACATAATCACTGATTGTTCATATCGTAAGCAAAATCAGAAAATGATGCCAAGCGACAAACGCCAAAGCTTTTTTGAATATCGTCAGTCAGTTGCCGTAGATTTTGATTGGTCATTTGAGCCACCATTGGCCCATCGCAACGCCCTTCGTAATTTTCGTATTCAGATTCGCTTTCATGATACCCATAATTATTGTTCGTCTTGAAAAGTAAGGGCGTCGATTTGGCCGCAAAGCCGGCGTCTTCGATGTAGGCGTCTGCAATCGATGGACCAATGGAATTTTGGCCTCGCCGACGATTGGTCGTCGAAAAGTTTCTGAACAAATTATTTCGATGGACGCGATAATAAAAGGATAATGTGGGCGACAAATCGTCGAAATAGCGGCTGCTGCAACGGGACGATGCACTGTCCACGTCGCCCTCATGCCCGGTATCGATGCTCAAATAGTCTATAATGGAAGAAGCGCGACTTTGGCAGGCGGGGTTACGTACCATAGACGATCCGCCCATAAATTTTTTAACCATCAAAACGCTATCATCGTCGGCGTATCTCCGCCCATGGGTGACTGCGCGGCTAGCAGTCACGGAAATTCGGTTACGGTCGACGCCGCCCGGGATTAGCAACCGCGGTGCGCGTAGGAAGTGAGTCTCGGGCGAACAACTCAGTTGCTGGCTCTCGGTTTCAGAGAACGTCCCGAGATGACCATTGGTAGTGTTGTTATAATCGCTGGCAGCGTTTTCGTATTCAGTTTCACTGGGCCGAGCATAGGAGAAAGGGTCTTTGGCCGACTCGCCCCATCGAGACCATTTGTTGGGGGAAAAATAGAATTGTTCGCAGGAAACGCCCACTGGATGTTGGGCCGGGAAAGGATTATGGACGAAGGATGATAACATAATCGTTTCCGAAGGTTGATGGTGCCCATTTTGACCAGTCATTGTCGGTTGATCTAAACGCCAGTAACGGTCGGACTCCGGTAAATCATGGTGGTATGGGTCGATAGATAAGCTGGCCAAGATGTCTTCAATGGAGGGTCGTTTAGGTGAAGCAAAATCCGGAGCGTCTGGAATGAAAAAGAAAAACAAGTTTGTATTCCTATAATCTTTTTCTTTAAAGTGTTTGCAAATCAAAAAATGACTATAATAAGCAATTTCATAGAACCTTCCGCACAAAACTTTAAATGTAGAACGTTTTGCTAAAAATTTGTTAAGGTTAGTCGAGTAGCTCTCAAACTACCAGCTCAATTTGAAATCTGGTTCAGTAGGCTGGTTTCATTTTTCAAAGAAAAAGAGACCACAATATATCAAACTTCGTAACGAGTCAAAAGGGGTGACTCCTTTCTAAAAATTAGTACAAATGTTCAAGGAGTTATTGTAAGTTTCTAAATTTGACGTATTCGATCGAATTGTCGTACATAAAAAAAATTGACTGTCAGAATTTCAGATTTCGATTCGAATTCTGAACAGCCTCCAAGACTGTCCTCGGGCGTATTATATAGTATATAACCTGATCCTCCTTTCGAAACTCCATTCTGGCCATTGCACACCTCACCATCTTGCGGCCCTTCGTCGATAAACTGTATGGACGCCGTATCGTCGAATTTATTCTGCACTTTCCTACTATAGAATCTTTTCGTAAACGGTTTTATCATATCATCGTCTCCATCGTCGTCCGAACGGTCTTCCGCGGTAGAACCCGAAAAAAATTTCGCACCTCTACGGCTACGGATTTTGTTCTCTTTACTGCTAAAATCTTTGTACCTGTTATGCAAATTTTTCGATAACAATTTTGTATCGGGTTCATCATTCAACGAATATGAAGACGTAGACGAAGAATATCCCAAATTTTCGGCCATTTCTTCGTCTCGTTTGCTCGAGTTGTTCGAGTTGAGCTTAAAATTTTTGGTTGTGGAGTCTTCGCGCTCTTCAGTTGAAATCGAGCTTTTGGGAATGTTGGGCTCAAATTGAGGATAATTGTCGTCTCTAACCGAAAAATAAGGGGCAACTACAGTCGCTGGGTCCGAATAAGAACTTCTTAGATAAGCTATTGGATCGTATCGATTTTCAGCGATGCAATTACCGTCGTCGTTCTGCAGGGGATTGGAGAGAAGATTATGCAAATGAGGGACTAGTTCGGGCGCCAGCGACCAATCCAATATTTTTTCTTGATTTATGACAGGCTGTTCAACATTTTGTGGTCGTAAAAATAAACCTTCGCCGTCGCTGGATCGCGTTTTTTCTTCCAAAAATAACAGGCGGTCGGAAGACGGTAGAAGCGAGGTTTCTCGATCTTTGATTTTCGAACGAAGATCCATGGGGCATGAAAAAGTATTGCGTATGCTGTTCGAGGGATTTTCTTTCGTATAGTCGAGAGAAACTTTATGTTTGTGTTTCCTCTTCTTCAAAGTCCAACTTATCTTTTTCCTTATGGATGTAATATCCGATAGAATTGGCGTCAACTTTTTGGACAGCGGAGAATGCGGGAGGCACAGCTTCTCTTCGTTAGGCGGAAAAGCAGCCGCCGCACTCTCGAATCCTTGCAAAAAATAGGTAATCATGTGACCTTTGCCCTTAATTTCCACTAAGCCTCGAGGCTTAAAAGAATAACAGTTCAAGTCTTTCAAAACATCGTAGACGTCTTGGGTACATTGGACGGTGTCCGGCCAGCTGGTACTTTCCATCCTGCTGGCTACGTTTACAGTGTTTCCCCAAATGTCGTACTAAATAGAAATGAGATTCGAAATTCGACAGATGATGAAGTTCACATAAAATTGACCTCAACATTAACATTGATTATTAATTACATCACCCACAAACATTAATCACGCTGAATCTCAATTCAACCATTAAAGATTTAGCCATAGTGAGTTTTTAGTCATAGAACGCTTGACTAATAAGATTAATGACCTTTAATGCCGTAAGTCTAAATTTACTCACTTTCAATCAATATCATTCTTGTCACTGTACATGCCTGAGAGACTTGAAGATACCATGGCAGTTTAGCTGGAAAAAACAACTATTGTGTTTCTTGCAATCAGTTTTCTTATTCGGGCTACAGTAACACTTGTATTACTCTTCGCTATGACCTGTGCTATGAACCTATTGCTATAAACTCCTTGGAATGAACCGTCGATTTTGAAGTAAGTTTTATTATTTTCAATTTCTGGTTACAGCAATCTATTAATTTTAGTTGCATCTGATTTTATGAAGTAATTTTAAGCCGACGCAGATTTAGTGAGTTGAACAGAAAATCTTATCCTTACTAATGTTAGTCAAATCCTCTTGCTGAATTCGATAAAAAGAAATCACAAGAACAAAAAATTGCATCTGCATACGTTATGTTTTGTATGCTTTTATGTATGTGAAATAGAAAAAAAACAGAAAAGTAAAAAATTTCCAAATTCTGCTGCCACTCTGGGACCGTGTAACGATAACTATTGCTCACCATTAGTCGAGCTTCAAAAGTCAACACTCCTTATACTTCCATACTTACTTGAGGTTTTCTCGAACCAATAACCCCGGCGACGACCGGGCCAATATTCACTCCTGAAATGTTGAACAACAAATTTTAAAAAATGAGAGTTAAAAGCTTGCCTAGTATGGAAAAGCTTACCAACTCTCAAAGCGAAGTTATTGTATGAGTTTTCATTGATTTCCGTCAACTTTTGTTTCATGCGACTGATAAATTCGATCAATACGGATAAAGTGGATTGTTTCGAGCTTAAACTTTCCTTAAAATGGGTTAAGTGTATTATAGTTCGAGCGTATCTGCATGCCAAATTATGTTCTAATTTGTAGTTGAATGTTTTGATCTAATGTAGAGAATAATATTAGATTTTTCTGATCAGATATTGTGAATGAAAATCCATGTTTGTGACCACACTGCTTAAGCTACGAGGAAATCAATTGTAGTGGTCGCGTGAAGATCAAGTCTTGATACACCTGGCGAAGTGTCGCAAACCTTCGTTTCTGAAGCCTATCTATGTGCACAAGAATTCCATTTGATCTAGCTTTGCTCAGATTGGCTCTAATGCGTCAGTCCAAAGCGAAAATCAGTTATACTTGAATCTTGTGGTCTGGCAACAATCCAATAGCAGCCATGTATGTGTAACCAATCGTCTTGATTTTATCGATGGGCCGAAACTTTGGCTCGTTGAGCAGCTATGAAACATGATCAAGTGATAAATTATCGTATCGGAAAAAACACACAGAATGCTCGAAAGTATTAGACATTTCTAAAGTCGATCCCATCATTCTTTCTAAGTTCAAATATAGTAAGCTTGATGTATCGAAATATTAATTTTTAAAGAGTTTGTAGAAATGTTCGAGATCAAGGTTTAATAATACAAAGAAACGAAGCGAACAGTTTTGGAATTGCAATAAGGCCTATTGCAGTAACTACAGATGTTACGGTACTTCAAAAACGTGCCCATACAGTTAGCATTCGTCAAACTAGGAAACCAGGCTTCAAAAAAGTGGTTTCTCAAATACGAATATTTGAGCAAAATAAAATGAACAGTTTTCCATCTAACTTCATCAAAGTCGGCTATAATTTCGTTTAAAAGACGCATGCATTCGACACCTTGATTGTTGACGTCCATTTCGGAGTAGAAATCGCCGAAATTGACCAAACTGGCGAACATCACCCCGACGTTTTGATACGATTGGCTATACAATTCCTAACATATGCTTCGAAATAGATCAACAAAAAATTTTCTACGTGCGTTGTTCTTACTGTATCGTTAACAGGTTGAGAATCAAGAAAATGTTCGGCGACATGCTCGGGTAGTAAATTGTACAGTAAAAGTCGATTGCGGTATATCAATTCGCTGATATTTATCTTTTCGTATAGGATCTAATATTTTAGACGAAAAGAATCAGTTTCATGGATCAATTCCATGGAAGGATAAGTCGAAGCTGGTAAAATTTGAATGAAATCTTGACAACATTTTAGTCTAGAATTGAGTTCGAGCCAACTCAAATAATAGTAAATTAAACTAGAAGCTTATCGTTTCACGACGGAAATAGCTTATGTTATTTACGACAGGCAAAATTACGGTTTTTATCAGGGATTTCAAAACATTTTAGTCAGATTATGAAATAAAAAAACGAGATGTTGAAAGTCGAAAAATCCGTGGTTTATATCAAACTTTCTTTATACCTAACTATAAAGATCAAATAGGTATATAATTTCGTCTACGATGAATTTCAGCGAAGAAAATTTTCTGAAGTAGAACAAAAAATTGGCACTCCAGGGGCTGGTTTCATCAAAGAGACTTAAGCTCCAGCTGAGCTGTAGCGTAAGCTGTAGCTTAACTATATATGTTATAGCATTGCCGTTAAGCTGCAGCTCACCTGTAGCTTAACTCATGCACACAAAACATATCGGGAAAGTTAAGCTGCAGCTCAGCTGGATCTTAAGTCTCTTTGATAAAACCGGCCCCAGAAGCTTCTGCAAGTATAATGAAAAATCTTGTATTAAATGGAAAGAGCACATGCTCAATGATGTGCACTCCTGTTCAAAGTATGGAACGCACATGTCAACAATGTGCATAGTCTTAATTTAGGAAGATGTGACTTCGAGCAGTAAAAACGGAGAAGAAAAAAAAAGTTCTTGAAAGAATAGTACTTACGACGTACAGCCACTCTAAAATTTTCTCTTTCGCTGCGATATTTTTTCTGGAAATGATGAAAGCCAGGCCCAAAAACGCTAGAACGGAAATTGTGGCGTCGAGTCGGTTAGGCACTTGAAAACTGCGCCGGGAAAAGACAAGAGGATGTAATCATTCTAAAGATCCATGCAGTTATGCAGTTATGGAGCTCAGGGGCCGGTTTCATCAAAGAGACTTAAGCTCCAGCTGAGCTTCAGCTTAAGCTGTAGCCTAACCCCCTGTCGTTAAGCTGTAGCTCAGCTGCAGCTTTACTCGTGCACACAAAACATATCGAGAAAGTTAAGCTGCAACTGAGCTGTAGCTTAAGTCTGTATGTTATAAAATTGCCGTTAAGGTGCAGCTCAGCTGCAACTTAACTTTCTCGATATGTTTTGTGTGTATGAGTTAAGCTACAGCTGAGCTGCAGCTTAATGACAATGGTACAACATACAGAGTTAAGATACAGCTTAAGCTGCAGCTCAGCTGGAGCTTAAGTCTCTTTGATGAAACGGCCCCAGGAATCCTTAGCAGGATTCGTGCAGAATGAACACGTTTCCAGAATCGAGTTTTTTTGAAGACCATAAAGGCATTTGATGATCATAAAGGTGTAAAAAATATCTTCTCAAATATCCTAGCATCACTAAATTCTCATCTAATTTGAATACACAGCGGTAGCAGTAACTGTGAGGTGTTCTTTATCGAAGAAGAAATAAAGGAACTGAACTTTCCATGTATGAGTTGTTCGATAAAAAATCTAATAGAAATCCGTCGTAAAAGAGACTAAAAAATCAATGTTTTCTTTTAAGCCATGTATGACCGAGATCATTTCGCTTATTGCTGGAAGATTAATGTCAGTTGAATGCAACACGCAATAAAACTGAAACCTTGATAATTTTTTAAGGGCTTTACGGAATTTTTTCTACATCAGAATTTATAGGCTGTGTTTTTCTACGTTCATAAGAGTTCAAGAAAACCCTCAAGCCGTGAAAATTTCGTCTAATTTGCAGTGAAACAAACGTATCCACTGCTTTATATTGCTGGTGAAACCTATATATCCAAAATGTCCAAAAACACTTTTTGCAGTGAAGCTTATATTGTAGAAATACAACAAAACTATAAATCCCGATACATTTCTGTATGTCCGCATAATGTTCTCAAGTTAGAGCCAATGACATGATGGGAGTAATAAGAGGTATTAGTACACTTCATGAGTCTTAAATAATGACGAAGGGGAATACACTCTTACCGCGTTTTATCTTCACAAAAGAATACCCAAATGAGATATAAACTTCCGATGATCGTTAAAATGAGCATTTTCACACAAGTGTGCCATTGATGTGAAACTGCGAAGGCGATGATACAAATCAAAACTATAGACCAAATCCGATCAGCAAAATCGCTTGATTGCCATTTGTACAGTTCTTGCTACAAAATTTTCCGGACATTTATCTTGATTTATATTTTTGAAAATAATTGATCTCACTATTGTTATTGCTCCATAAGCCAGAAAAACTCCGATAGAGGCGATTTTCATGATAAATCCACATTTTTTTCTGATTTTGACCTGTTGCTGCTTTTTCTAATAAAAAATTTAGTATAAGAAATTTAAAAATAAGTATAATTACTACTATACTATTACTATTGCTTTGGGCGCTAATAATAGCACGGCGAGACAGAATAAAATGGAAATGCAAAAAACATTAGCGACTGCCATTAAAGAGTAAGTTCTAGAAAAAGGTGCGCTAATAAACTAAAGCTTTACTAATCGTAACAACTTCATCACTTTATCATCAAATAGTTGTTGATAGCTAACAGGATGACTAGTATTAATAAGCAAACCGTTTCGTAAGGCAACAATTTCGCTTCCGTTTTGTCGTTCTAAGGTGAGTAGACAGGTATAAGTCGGAAAAGTGGCATCATTTCGAAGTCTCCAGTCATACAATACAGTTTTAAGTTTGTTGAAAGTAATTTTAAAGAGAAGTAACGTCTGTGTGATATTTTGAAATGGCAGTTGTGATCATTATTCAAGAATTTTTTTCACAATTCAGATTCATTGAAATGACTTCGGTTCTGATACTACCGTAAGCCTGGTCTGAGATAAATCTGGGATAAGTATTCCTCTTTGGTGGTAGTAGTAGTAGTAGTAGTAGTAGTAGTAGTAGTAGTAGTAGTAGTAGTAGTAGTAGTAGTAGTAGTAGTAGTAGTAGTAGTAGTAGTAGTAGTAGTAGTAGTAGTAGTAGTAGTAGTAGTAGTAGTAGTAGTAGTAGTAGTAGTAGTAGTAGTAGTAGTAGTAGTAGTAGTAGTAGTAGTAGTAGTAGTAGTAGTAGTAGTAGTAGTAGTAGTAGTAGTAGTAGTAGTAGTAGTAGTAGTAGTAGTAGTAGTAGGAGTAGTAGTAGTAGTAGTAGTAGTAGTAGTAGTAGTAGTAGTAGTAGTAGTAGTAGTAGTAGTAGTAGTAGTAGTAGTAGTAGTAGTAGTAGTAGTAGTAGTAGTAGTAGTAGTAGTAGTAGTACTAGTAGTAGTAGTAGTAGTAGTAGTAGTAGTAGTAGTAGTAGTAGTAGTAGTAGTAGTAGTAGTAGTAGTAGTAGTAGTAGTAGTAGTAGTAGTAGTAGTACTAGTAGTAGTAGTAGTAGTAGTGGTAGTAGTAGTTTACTTACCTGTTCTTTGAATTGTTTGTTACTGAACTTGGGTTTCTTCACATTTCCATTTTCATTTGCTATCAGATCGTTCATACTCCGCTTCATGACAATATTCACCCTGTTAATCGGCCCGTTGTTCTCTTCCGTCTGGGCGAATCTAAACGCGTGCAGAAACCTGACTAATTTTTATGGAAATGAGTCCTCTCCCTAAGGAGCTAATTACAGACGAACAACATGCTGGCGTCATAGGAAAGGAAAAAGAAAAATCGCTAAAAGAGTGATAGTGGACAGTCGCCTGCTCGCTTGTGCAAAGCATGGAGATCATTAATTAATTTCCGATCATAGATCAGAATCTATAATTACAATGATCTTTGACGCGGAAAAAGGCAAATTATGGGTGCGAGATACTGTAGCTACCTGGCTATATGATTTTGTATCATCTGGGACAGGTTTTGTCTGGAAAATAATAATGTATCGAAAATATTATACCCAAAGAAGTCCTTTTTCTCACCTTTTGCGGAAATAACGTTTTGATTCGAATTTTTCAACATCCATAAGTGATGCCCTGCCGTTCTAAAAGCATAAATTTGTACATTACAGAGTGTCTCGAAAATTCTGCGCAGGGGATACACCTAATTAGAGTGCAAGTTAACTTTAGTCAGTGCAGATTTGACCTGAGAAAAGAGACTCATGGAACTAGGATTGTCTCTAGGAGAATTGTGATGGTGTCTGGTGACTTTCAAAACGGTCAAAATGTTGCATCAAACAGGACAATTGACCAATCATTGTTTGACAGGTTGTCTAGGTGCTCGTCTGCTGCACATTCTACGACAAAATTTCAAAAAATTTAGAACTGATTTATTTGAAAATTTGATGTCGCGCTACATTTCGGTTCTGTTCGTAATTTCGGTCTGACTTCTATACATAATTGAATTTTCTCATATATGACATTTTACAGCAGAGTGAACCATGTTCTCTTTCACACCTGAGCCTGGTTTCACATTTACCTAACCATGGTCTAACTTAGCTACGATAAACATCACTGCGTGGTTGAAATGACTATGGCTAAGTTGGATAAAGGCTAAAAGTCAAGTTGACTGAGGGATAAAATGACTAAGGCTCAAAACTGCTATGTTGATTACTGCTAAGTTGACTGTGATGAACTTGATTAAAGCTATTATATAGTATGGTTATTTCTGCAAAGACATATTTGACTGCGGTTGTCTTGCTAATCAGCAACGTAATGAGTGGTGATGAACCGTATCAGTTGCCTATTTTTACTGAATTGATGAATCAGTCACTGATAATTTTTTAGTACAATAATGCGTCGATTCTTCCACTCTACAGTTGTGTAATAAGTCAGTTACGCGTATCTTTCTCCCTCCGTCTTGTGGCGAAAATTAATCAATTCATAGTAGACATCAGACTTTGTATTATAAATTGATTTATTTTTGTTTTGCTATGGGTGCGCATTGACATTTTCTTAAATTTTAGGAGATTTTGCCATTTTTTGTATTGGTCATAGATTTTGAAGCGCTAAAGCCAGAAAGCAAAAGTCATATTGAGTTGTAACCATACGTGTACAGCCAAAATCAAAATATGATAGGAGTGAGGATCTATGGGGGCGTACCTCCTCAACCCTTGTTCATTTTTTTCAAAATATTTTCATGCATTCATTGACCTGTAGAATATTTAGTTGACATTCATACATACACATACAGACAAGACATTCATAGAAATCTTGATCCTCATATAGCAAGAATAACTTACATTTATCATGTGTAGTAAGTACGTAAAGTCAATATAGGTTTTAAAAAATTATTTGAATATTACATGCTTAATGTGACACAATCGAATACTTGCTGGCGTTTGATTCTACAAAATTTACGGGGGGTCGGTGTCTGCTGGGGTCAGCCAGGATTCTGCATGGTATTAATAAGTAGTCTGCCTGGGGTCAAGGCCTCAGAAACCCCCAAGAACGGGTATAGTTATAACATTCCACAGTCATCGAATTCCAAAATGGAACAATTTTGGGATCAACACGACGCAAATTTTCACCAACACAGCCGATCGAGCCCCGAACACCGAAACGGGCGTCAAATAGGGAAATAAATCGGCGAACGGAGCCGAAAAATAATTTCGACGTTTCACCGTTTGTAGCATCTTCAAAATGCAAACGGCCGCGTTTTTGAACGAGCCTTTGGGGACGTTGACGGCAGCGGAGGCTGCAGCATTCGGAACGTCGCAGTTGCCGACCTGGAGTGCGTCGGTCAACGATGAACGGTTAGAGTCCTGAAAAGTTAACAGGAACTTTTTTCGAATGAAATCAATGTCGCGAGACCTTTGAGGACATTTTTGATAAAAGATACTTTCCTCACTTGCCGTGTATCTACGAAAGTGGTCAGCATGAATTGAGGTTCCTAGCATACTGTAGTATGGATTATACTCTAGAAATTATGGTATTCACTATTTAGTGCAATTTTTTCTAGTAAACCGGTGCTGTTGACAACTGCACTTTTTTCCAATCTGAATATGTGCTTGATGAAAATGTTCTTTTTACATAATTAAAGCTGATTTAAAGGTACTTTTATGTGATCCTTTTTCATGCTGATCGAAATTTCATATGTATTTACTCCGTAGATAGCCGGTGGTGTCCGAGAAGGAAAGTTTGATTGTTTTGTCGTTTCAAGTGTGCCAATTACGGACCGTTTTTAAAACCTAATGAAAGTTTTGTGAATCAAAAACTACAAGTGAGCCATGTCAGTTTTTCGGTTCTCTGGACGGATCGGATAACAATCTCGGAAGATATAGAAAGCTAAAGCTCGAAATATTTGGAAATGATGCTACCTAAGAATGGACCACAATTTGTTCACTTAATCTATGAAATAAACATCGACACAGCTGACAGTTGATCATATTCTGTTAATCCGTTAATTTTTAACGAATGATGTAAAGACACCGGAAAATTATGGCTTACTGTACAGGTTACAGCTCAGATAATACTGTTGCGACATTTATTGAATGTCAGGACACATGACTAAAGTGAATGTATTACTCAGCAAATCAAAAACGAAGACATTAGATTGACTGTATCAGAAGTGCTCGACTGGTGCTTTTTATATACGTGATTTTGAAATGGCACTAAATTTCGTTTTCCTATTTTAGAGATCATTTGTATCCAAAGTTTTTTCTTTTCACTTCATTTTTGATTCTATACATGAGTTCTGAGTCGAATTTAATTTTTTGGGTTTTTGATAATCCTTTCTTAAACTTAAAATTATTAGATATACCAGATTATTATTTCTCGAAGCCGAAATGAAATACGTTTTCGAAATCCCTTGGGCGGCAATGTACGAATCACGGGACTGACCGTGAGCTTCCTCGACCGGAAATCCTCCGTTCAAGAGCTTTACTGTGACGTCGGTGATATGAATGTGCCTGCAGAACAAAATGCACTGGGAACTTTTCACAGGGGTTTTGAGAAGAGGGGGAAAATTCTCTCACATGCAGTTTTAGGATCCAGTTTCTTAGAGAAGTAAAAAAACACACCCTGGTTTGCCGGACTGTTCCATTTTATTGGCCAAGGTAACGTCGTTACTCCAAACGTCGAATTGCCATTTTTTGAGTCCTAAAACGCCGCATAGCACCCGGCCGGTGTGCATGCCGACTCGGACGTTAAGATTAACGCCGGTTTTATCGGAAATAGTTCTGGAAAGTACAGTATGCGGGCATACCAACGTAGAAATCAATTTTAGGGCATAAACGATAAGACTGGCATAGGTGATAAGGCGCCTCCCCAGATTTTGAGGGCTTTTGATATATTTTTCTAAAACAGAGGAGCGTCAAATGAAATAATGGAAACGAATGTTGAATGTTCTAGAGATTTCATTGATGCCACGCGCGTTGTTTTTTGCGTAGCATTTTCAAATCTCTGATAGTAACGTCGACAAAACAAACTTTTATTCCCAAATTTTCCGTTAATTCGTAAAAAACAAGTCGTTTGATGATTAAAAACTTACTTCAAAAAATAGGGTTCCTTAAGTACACGAGCCACACAAATCGGCTTTTTGGATCACCGTGTATGAGCAAACCATGTACATAATTTTTTATTTATGAACGATAGTTTTACACTTGGACTTATTGATCGCTATGAAAAGCTGAGAAATCTTAAAATGTCGTGTATGCAGCAGACAAAACACACATCAAATCTTACGCCACTGCATCGATCATACTGATGCCCATACGGACGCAACAGACGGCGTTATCCGGCCTTCTGCTGTCCGGCAGCCCACTAACGCAAAAGTAGCAGTCGCCCAGCAATTTTATCCTGGTGCAACAGTGTTCCTGGAAAGTTGCGTGAAAATTTACAGTTGCAGACAATGAACTTTGACTCAGAGGAAGAACAAATTCCTTGCTTAATTTTTCAATCGATCGAATACACTTATCAAAAACTCCTAATTTTATGGTAGGTCGGCTCACTCCCTCGTGATTGTGGTACCATATCCCTTTTTTATTAATGTAACTATGCTTACCAGAGCAAGCTCATCGAACCGACAAAATAAAGCGTTCAGAATTTGAACCAAATCTTGAGCGGAACAGTTGCTGGCTAACGAGGTGAAACCCACAATATCAGCGAATAATATACTGTGAAAAATCAAAAATTTAATATCTGCATAATGTAACTGGTGCCACAGTCGCTTACGTCACATTATCGTGTTTTTGTATGTAAATATTCCTAAACTGCCTTTCGTAGGGTTTTAAAAATAAATTTTCCTTCATTTCGGACGCCAAATCTTGTGGCAACACGCTTTCCAATAATCTTTCCTGCAAAATTCCCAGAAAAATTTTGATGGAAAATAGGAAAAATCTATGACTATATCATGAGCTTACAATTTTGGAATTCTGATCGTCGATTTCGATTTTCGATTGCAAAATATTCCTAACTTCTAAAAAATTGGTCCGAAATTCGATGTCGGTGGTTATTTTGTAAAAAACACAGATCAAGAAGATCATCAAGTAGGTGATAGTGTTTACGCATAACTGAAAAAATAAAAAAATAGATTGTTGAATGCTGTGAAATCGCGTTTCATTTGGAGAGGATAGCGTCTACACTGTTGATCAATTGGTGAATGAAGCACTGAACTATTGAACAGGTTTTTCTTGTGAAATGGGTGGCAGACCTCCACACAAGGTTCATGGTTTGTCTGCATTGAATTTGTGATACCAGATGAGCCTGCCTATTCAATCACGGAACCATTGATACTTTCTTGAGCTATTGAAAATTGCAAGTGTATTTCGGTGCTTAATTCCACTTTACTTGCTTATCAATTACCAAAAAGTAACATGATAATATTTTGAAAAATATATCTCGAGCAAAAGGAACAATAAGTCGTTTTTTATAGAACACAAATGTCTGTTATCAAAATGTCGGAATTTTCTTTAGTTTACGGCCAGTATTCATCCTAATATGTCAATCGGGAGCGGTAATCCTTATTCACAGGAAAATCACAAATTTCCATTCATAAATTAGTAAATGAACCATTTTTAAAAAAGTGTCATTGAAGATCAGTAAGGACAGTGCGAATTATCTTCATCGCAGACACAGTAATATGGAAATGTCACTGCACCAAAGACGAACTTACCGATATTCAGCTTTCTTATAAAAACTGCATTATTTTGTACCTGTTTCATTATGGTGTGATTGTCGGGCATTTCGCTTCTTTCTCCCAAAAACAAAACCAAGGAATGAACGATCGGAGGAATGGTAACAAAATAAAACGCTACAAAATTGTTTGTCCTCAAAATGGTCAACAAAAAAATGACCACAAAATAAAGTTGCCAAAGCCCAAAAGTTTGCCTGAATTCGAAGTAATTGGCATAATTCTTCGGCTCAAAACTTTTTTCCAATATCCTCAATGGCATCGACAGGGTCAAAAAAATCGCTAAACAAAAGTACAGTAAAATTTTCATTTTTCTACAAAACGATTTCTTTTGTAGAAAAAATCGTAATTGTTTTTCGGAAATTTCTCCACGTCGGCAGTCGCCGTTGCTGTTTGGGCGGTCCTTCTGTTGACCACGACTGTAGGAACGATTTTTCATAAAAAGTATCAAAATGACCAGTGATAAAATTATTGAGGTAGTTAAATAGCCGATGGAACGAATATCGAGTAAATGCATGCTGTTTTTGTTAAGAGCGACGATTCCAAGGGCGAAATTTATGGCCATAAAAAGTAGTAAGGATATGGTAGGCAGGGAGCCGTATATTCGACGGATGTACTGTTGGTACAGATCTTCTAAATATTCGTTGTCGAAACGAGGCGACGAATTGAAAATAATCATTTTAAGAGCTTTCGGATAACTAACTTCCAAAAAGTAAGAAGGTATTTATTTTGAAAATCTGTTGAGCTTTTACTGTAGCTAGTGAAGTGATAAAAGTGTGATAGAAAAGAATAAAAATCGCTGTATAAAGCTCAAGATCGATAAACTTATTCGTTGGAGTCTGTAAATCTGATATGACTCCGGGGTTAAAGTATCTAGAAACATGGTCAAAAAAATTATAAAAGACATGGTAAAGACAATCCAAGAATTACAGTGTCAGAAAACAAAAAAGCAAGTAAGTAAAGTCAACGTAAAAAGGAAAGAAAAATGGACTTAAGAGGAAGGAAAAGTAGGAACATTTCGTTGAACCAGTGATTACTAGATCTCAACCATTAGATCGCGATTTCGAATATAACATTTTGGATCTAAAAAGATTCTTATTCCATGATTTAGAAAAATCAAATAAGTCTAACTTAAGGCTACGACGATTGCAATCTGAACACTGGTTGTTGAATTGATCACATATTTTGACCATAATGTTACAAGAGCTCTTGAAAAGTCGCGTATTTATCGCATTCATGCTTTATTTGAGCATTGAACAATCTCAAATTCTTGACTGGACTAAAGAATGAAGTTAGTGGAAAAACTGCTGTAAGCACGAAAAAACTTATATTTTGAAAGATTATTGATCCATTCAAAATTGAGTGAAGAGAAAAAACAAAATAAAGCAAAAATCGACTTGATATTGGAAAAAATCTCCGTGCTCACATTTGTAAGTTTATAAAACGAAAGTAGCTTCTAAATTCGAGACGTTCACAAGGGAGATAATACGCTCCGAAATATTGCTCAGATCTATTTACACGTGATTTTAGATTTTGATAATTTCATGAGACAATTGTTGCAGAAGTTTATTTTAATGATTGGAAACTGCCTAATAAAAATGAATTGTAAAAACACATTGAAATGATATTCGACCTACTGTTATTCTTGTAAGATTAGCAAGAATAATCACGAACGTCGTGAAAAATCAATATAGTAGGCGTTCGAAAATATCAATTTCTAACGAGACGCTAATTCTACTATTATTACAATATTTCTTCCTGTTTTTTCCTTTTCCCCTTAAATAGAAAGCCAAACACACGCTTGGCATTAACTAAATTAGATTTTCAAGGAGTATGATCTTTTATCGCCTACGAATCATTTCCGAATGACATTTTAGTCTTTATCTCATCAAAATTAACCGAATATTATCGAAATCCATAACAACAAAACATACACGGTCCCGTCAAATCCTCTGTGGATTTGAAGTTTTCAACTTTTCCATAATAGCACACCGTCAAAGATAAAGCATGCGAAACTATTTTGCAAAAAAATCATTAATTCACGTGGAGATTATGGTGGCTCAGCGGGTAGCACTTTGTCATCCTTTCAACTCTACGGAAAAGTCATTAAATGATAAAAATCACGCTTTATCATCAAGACGCAGTAAGAGACCCCAGGCGAAAACTCCGAGTAAAGACGATAACTTTTGTGCTAAAAGATTATGCAAAACACCTGCAGCACGGTGTTGTGTGTATTTGACTTCACCGAATAGCTGAATGAGATAGTATTAGTATGGTCAGATAGAAGACAAAATATTATTGCATCCACTGAATTTGGAAAGTTCGGCTTTTCTTATTCAAAAATTTAGGTAATATTATACCGATTATAGTCAGAATATGTACAAAATCTTTTTCGCGGAACTAGTGAATTTTAATTTTGTTACCTTTGAGTATTTTTGGAAATTTGATTCCTCGAAGTTTTCATTTACAGTAAGGCATCCGCATCCATTTTGATATAAACGTTAGTCAAATCCATGTCTTTCAATTTTTCCAAGTCGTTAAAGCTTATCAGGTAGTTCGAAAAAAAGATTTCAGAATTAGTTCTTCCAACATTTGAATATCATTTCAATGCATGGTATCATGAATTCGCAGGATTTTCCCTAAACCTCTATAGGTTGTTTTAAGACACAATGTCTTATAGATTTCACCTATGGTCAATAGAGAGCTTGAGAAGTAAAAAATTTAGAGGTCCTCAAAACCTCCTAAACGCAGCTGTGATATCATGCATTCCAGCTGGAAGCATAAATTAATTGAGCTACAGTACGACAAGTTGCAATTTTTATCATAATTTGTCCAAAAAATCTTTTAACATTACTCTGTGCTCGACGGACATCAATTGAGCTAGCTGCCCTAAAATTGCGCCTCTAGTGGAATTTTAATTGCACTTTCACCTGGTGGAGTAAACAATACTCAAACATGTATGGTTTATGTTTTGTGCGCCACCAAAGTTCAGTTTTCTCGATTTCTCGCACAACAAAATTTACATATTTGTTTGATCTGCAGCTCAAGTTATCGCGAGTGTGGCCTGAAACTTCTCTTACATAGCCTTCATAATGGTTTCGATCCGTCATGAGCGTCGTCTTTATCTTCTAGCAAGACAACATACCATATGCATTAATGTGATGGTTTACATTTGAGGCACCCTGTGTGCAATATTTAAGACAGTTTTATCTGTTGACATAAATATTAGAGAAAATAAGTAAATTTTGTTCCTTATATAGCATTCTAATTGCTCTTTTTGGTGATGTATAAATCGATGCTTAAACCTTTACAATTGATTTTTTATATGCTCTCAAATCAAACTTCTTTTCATTCTGCAGCGCAACAAAGGTTGAACTTATTTTTTAACAGGTGCTCAATTAGTAGTGGGTGGGTCCCCAATCTTGTCACATATGCAATCAGCTTAAAAGTCTGCGCCATCCATAAATATGGTCCAGAATCTTCAGCAAGACAAAAAGTCGCAGACATTATTAAAATATTTTGGATGCCCTTTGTTTAATGAGCTTGCATGACTTTTGTATGTGCTAATATAACTGCCAGATAAAAAGAAATTCACCAATAAGATGGTCAATAAAGACGTTCCCAAAGCTTGGTTTTACATTTTTCTTTAGGACAAAAAAGTTATTCTTATACAACTAAATTATTACCATTGACTGTTATTGAGTTATTCCACGAAATATGCACCATTTACTGGTCACGACACCACCAGTGCTGAACATAACGTAATCAAATTCGAAAATGTTAACTCAAATCTGAAACAGGACTGTTTTTTCCACACTGCTAGCAAACCCGGAGGCAAATGTAAAAGTTATGATTCTCATAAAAGTCATCAAAAAGTATATGTTGTCTTTTCTTTTCATTCCACATTTATACCAGCATGGTTTTTTGTCTCGTTGAAGATTGTGGATCATGAACGGCACAATCCATCAAACTGACTGTATGTGTGACAAGATTGAGGATTCGCCCACCATTATTTGAGCACCAGTTGAAAAATAAGCGAAATTCTTGTTATGCGATAGAATGAAAAAATTTTTGGTTGAAAGTATATGAAACGTTAATTGTACGAGTTTGAGTGTTAATTAACATATTAGATGAAAGAGCAATTACGATACTGTAAGTAACAAAATTTACTTACCTCTAATATTTATGTTAACAGCTAAAACTGTCATAAATGAACTTTGCACACATGATGCCTCGAAATCACATTAATGCCTATGTTATGTTGTCTTGCCACAAATTCCAGACGAAGCTTATTGGGGATCAAAGCCCTAAAAAGTGCTACGTACGAGAGAAGTTTCAGGTCCGGCTCACCACAACTTGAGCTGCGGCTCATAGAAATCTGCAAATTTTGTTTTGCAAGAAATTGAGAAAATTGAACTGTGAAAGCGCATAAAACATATGCCATACGAGTTTAAGATTCAATTAGTACATCGGATTAAAAAGCAATTAAAATACTACTAGAGACCGAATGTTTGGAAAGCTGGCTTAATTGATGTCCGTCCAACACATAGTAATGTTAGAAGAATTTTCCGGACGAATTATGATAAAAGTAGCAATTTTGTCATGCAGTAGCTCAGTGAATTTTTATCGCAGACCGATTGCATATCACAGCTGTTATTAGCGCATAAAATTACCTCGAACTGGGAATTTTGAGGGCCACTTTATTTTTGACTTCCCAATGGGGTGGTCGACCCTGTCTGAAATTGGGTCATAAATAATGCTTATAAATTGAGAATTGGCATTGAGAAGTGTCGATCACTGATTCGACAAAAACTGTGGTCTAGTCACATACACATGCATCCAGTAAGTCATGAAGAAATCACTTTCAGTTATATTCCATTCTTTTTGAAATGAACGATGCAGCGACAACCAATAAAAATAATTTCAATTTGTTACACAATTTTTACGGAACGGAAAATTTTATCCCGTAGAAAAACGCTAGATTTCGTTATGACAACAGGAAAGCCAAAATCAATGAAAAACGATCATGCTTATCCACTTTGGATTTAGATAGAACTGTGTTTGACATTTGAGTGTTACTCGAAGAATTTTAACCATAGCGAGGTTATGAGAGGACATTTTCAGTTGATCTATATACCGCGCATGGATGAGAATTTTTCTTCGTTGATTACAGCATTAATCATTACTAACACTTATTATCTGTGATTCGACCTTAGAATGATATTCAAAGTGAACCACTTGGAGAGGATAGACTGCGAGATATAGGTTTTACAGGATCAAAAACTTCAACAATGACGCAGAAAATAATAACAAGAATGATTTACAGTAAAAAGTTATGAATGGATAGCAAGTCCATTACCTTTTATACGAGAATGTATTCGCTGAAAAATGATGACCGAGCGTTGGAAAACATTTTGGGAGAACGTTACAGTAGCAAAATTTTATTATATGAATAAAGTGGTGATAAATAACGTAAAAGTATTTTCATCACACAGTTATCTACGATCTCTCCGCCCAGGGCTGGCATTCCGTCAGATCTTTGCATCCATTGTGTATCAAAGAAAAATTACAAAAAATGCCTCTCCTCAAGATTGCGGCTGTTTTCGAATCTTATCAAATGCGTTCCAGTATTTCTATCAAACACAGTCGCATCGATCCTTATCCGCGTAACTTGGTAAACTAATGACATTCGCAGATGGGGTTGATGGGCAGGATTTTTTTCTGTTTTTCCGATCCACGAAAGCTTATCAATTAAAAATTAGATCGACAAAAAGGGACGCATGGAACAAAAAGTACTGAAAAACAAGAACTCGTATGATCGAGACCAACGACCAGAAAGGATTCTTATCCTTAGGAATCAAAACCAGGACGGGGGGCCTGTTATAAAAAACATTCTTATCTCACACGTACTTTGATCTTCGTAGAAAAAGCAGATGAGGCGATGGCACATAACAAAGAGCTATAGCAACGTTGCTTCAAGGATCACTTTTCAGAAGCTTAGGACTTATAGAATGACGCATTAATTTGGCTCCCATCAATCGTGCGCTAGATATCAAATAACACCGGGACCAGCAAAGGGAGACTTGGAAAAAGTTGACCGACTTATGCACAGATACATACGCCCACACGCTGTACATGAGTATGAATGATGATGGAAAGCGTAAATAAAATTAGAATGGAGGCGCCTTGTAGATAATCACCGGACTTAATTTGCATATATGCATATAGGAAGACGGAGGGCCGGATGATGTATATGGAACGATTTTAAGCCTGGAGAGTAAAAAATGAATGACAATATTCTACATAATGAATGAAAAAGTTTTCTCCGAAACTCGTCAACAAATTTAATGATATCAATATATACAGCTAGTATTTTTCATCGAACGTATACTAACATTCCGCATTTTCGTTTTTTTCTCTGATGTAATTTACTCATTTTTCCACAATATGATGTATGATGTATACTTGCAGATCAAGATTAGACCCCACCTCAGTATATCTGTTGAATACTCAAAAAATACCGATGAATGTTCACAGACTTCACAGAACTTTCTAAATTACCGAGAAACATGATGAATTACAAATTGAAAAAAATTGTCAAATGCAAAATCGCATTCTGCACGCAATGCTCGACAAAATTACTTAGATTCACTCAGCTTTCAAAATAAGCGTGCGGGACAGGTCACGCGATAAACAGCCGGATGCACCACTACAACACGAGCACCAGGCATGAATTTGTTGTAAAGAACGCATCCTAGAGTTATATTTTAGCGTAAAATTTTGCACATGAACTACTCATAAATGGGAGTCGAAGCTGAGATATGGAGTGAAACGAGATAAAAAGTAAAGTTCAAATAATTTCACATACAACAGTCGCTGCAGCTTCTCTAATGCTCATGTCCATCTTTTGAGCTGCACCCTTCGCTGGTCCAATTCCTTCGCAGAAAATTTCCGGATGGAATCTGATGAGAACGCAATATCTCATTATGCCTAATTTCTGGTGACCAAAATTTTTCATCAAGGTATCAAAGTGGAAAGAGTTAAACGACCAAGTTCGTCAAAGAACTAAGTCTCTTTTGCGTTACAAGGAGTGAATGTAGGACTAGAAACACGAGCAGTGACGTGAAGAAAACTGACTGTAATCTATTCGAGTATTGGACAGTTTTTAGACAGTATAGCAAAACTATAATCAAGTTATCATGCGTAATTGAGATGTATTAGAATTTTCTAGCCAAGATACAGCGCGTCAAATAAAAGCGACTATTATTGCATAAAACTAGCATGGCCTATGATAAAGAACGTAATTGAAGATAAGGCGGAGAGTGGGAATCCGAATCGGTTCCTCAGGACTGAGTCGATTTCGAATTAGATTGGATTAGGGATGGACAGAAGAAGTTACATTTTTGAATCATGATCTAACGATTGAACAGTTTTTTAAATCCTAACTACGAATTCGTTTGTTCCCTATTCCTTCTGTTATGTTCAATTTTTGTTATGTTTGATATTCTGAAAGTGTTTGATCTTTCGAATTTCGATGATACCTGACATGACACAACGGGTTTCATAGACTGACTTTCGGACGGGCACATATCCTGATTCCATGTGAAGCAGAAACGGTATCATTCTCCTCCCAAACATCGTTTTTCGTCAATGTCAACCAAAAAAACTTACCAATTACGAGGCCACCCGGGCCTTCTCGTTCTAAAACATGTAAACATCTAATCACTCTTCTTATTCTTCTCCTTATCTTGCATAAAAAACGTCAAAGATGCATTATAGAAAGTCGATCGTTTCACGAAGAAGAAAGACTACATCTATCATCGAAATCGTTTTCCTCGACGTTTGGCCGCACAGAAAAAGGAAGCGAAAAAGAACATCGTAGGAGGAGTCGATAAATTTTTCGAAGCATAATTTTCTTCGATGAATTTGGGAACACACTTCATCATCACAGAGAAAAGGAAAAAAGTGAGACAGACGAAAAAAATTTAAAATTGAATATATGCAAAAATGAACCGCTCGGACTTGAAAGTCTGATACATAGAAAGCAATATCCTTGGTAGTAGTGATGATTCTTTCATTCAAAAAGAGAAAAACAAGAATAACGACAAAATGGCAGCTATAACATTAACAATTGTCTACAGCCTCAATGTTTGGAACCATTGTCCTGTGAAGTCTCTATCTAGAGCATAAACATCGGAACTGCACATTATCATCAAGTTAGACGAGGAACATTTATCTGACGGCTAGGCTAGGAGATAGCGAAAGAACAGGAAAAAAGTTTCGCAATGATAAGCAAGAATAGAGTTGGCGGCGAAAAAGAAAGACAAAATTATCATCGCTCTTGTTGGAGCCAATCCTGGTGGAGAATAAAGCCCCGTTCGTGACTATATATTAGCGAGAAAGTCATTAATTGAGAGTGACACAGCAGGTTTTGCTCACATATTCCCATAATGAGAACTTGATCTAAATTAGTAAACGTAATTTTATCACTTCGTTCTTAATTCTATTTTTCACTTTTCATTGAAACGAGAAAAGATAAACCGAATACAATATTGATCTCGACTGTTGGACGGTACTCGATTACTGTAACAAAAAATACAACACCCTGCGAACTGTCAAAATACAGAAGTAAAATTCATAGTTTTTGAAATAAAACATGCGGGGTCACTGTAAAAAAGTCATAGAATTTCGAATTGGTTACTTTGATCTTCCGAAATTTACAAATCATACTTTAGTCTACTTTAGACTTTTTGTTGTTTTCTGTTTGATCACGCACCATAAAAGTGAAAATTTGTGAGATCACTCGATTAATTTTCTGGCACCAAAAAATTTTGGAGTAAACCCTTTATGTAACAGATTATGAAACCAGTACTTATTTGTGTCACTGCTTTCCATTTTAAAAGCATTTAAAAAACAGACTATGAACCTCTCTTCCTCTACACTTCACAACATGTTCCACTGCAATAGGATTTGTGAAATGGTTAGCATATAATCAATTATTCATACTGAAGATTATCTAAAACAGTTTTGGGAACAAGTGCTTTGCGTGCCATAAAATCACTGATTTTTCGTGAAGTTTCATGGTGATTTTCGTAGAACAGTATAGGATTTTAGCGAGACCGTCTGGAATCCCCGGAAAACAATGGATTTAGCTATTCAGATGAACGTCTGGGACTTTGATATTTTTGGAAGTGTAAAACTCCACTACTGAGAAGTCTTTATCATTATTTGTGGATTTGTGGTTTTCAAAAGTTTATTACTTGGCTTAAGTTCCATTCGAAAAATGGGAGGCTTGTGCGTAGCCGAAATTTTTAGTTCATAATTGATCGTGAGATTCCTCGATAACATAGATTCTGAAACTATAGGCTACAATTAATGACTCCCTCGCGTCCATTCTATAAAACACTCGTGGACATGTAAGCTACAAGTTGGCGCTTGAAGATCTGCAAGTCACAAAATAAACATACAAGTTGGCAACTCAGTTACAAGTTTCTACAAATTGTAGAGAAAAATCTACAAGGTTAACATCATGCAGCGTTAAACATGAGTGTTCAACTTGCAGGTTGTAGAGTGTAACTCGTATCAACAACGTATAGAAACTTGTGGCTAAACGTTGCCAACTTATGGGTTTATCTTGTAGCCAAAAACCAAAAAGTAAGTTCAATTTGATGTAAAATTTTCACGCAGTGAAAACTTGATACTGTAAAAAAATCGAATTTTTTTTATCAGAACGCCAAAATCGTTGAAGAATATCATGTTTATCCACTGTCTAGACAAAACTGTGTCGATACCTAAGTGCTACTCGAGAAATGTGACCACTTAACCAGGTTACTGAAAAAATTTTCAGTTGTTCTGTTCACCACTCACTGACGAAAATAATTTTTTATCGATTACAGTACTAAGCTTACTAATTTCTTCCGTATGGGATCCATACATCAACCATTGCAAAACGAATGAAGTATAGATGATGAGAGGGAACTGCTATCCATTTGTGATCTAATTGTTTGTCTCCTAGGATGATAAATACGCATCATATGGTTTCAAATGAGCAAGAAATCTCACATCCGAGTGTTTTAAACTAAATGAGTGGCAGAACTACAGGCAAAAGTTCTCTTTATTGTTTGATCTGTGAATTTTCATGTTCTATGCATAGATTGTTTTTTATAGACTGCTTCAATAAGACGAAAAATGACAAAAATCTGTAATGTCGTCAAAATTGTTAACGGAAAGATGTACAATAAGATTCTCATTCAAAAGATTGTTGAAGGTTAGTTGTAGGCCCAAAAAGTTTCGGTCCTATGTGACTCATAGTTAATCGGAAAATCGTAGAAATATGACATTGTATTGCTTTTACTCTAACTTAGAAGAAACGAGAAAAACGGAGTATATTATTAAACTCATACGAACCAGGTTTGAAAAGTGGCATTATTATTGCTATTTCATTACGATAATGGAAACTAATTTGAGGTGACGACCGAAAAACTTCAAATACAGTTTTCCAGAAATCAGATCAGAAACAGATAGAATGCTACAAGCTGGATTGCTAAAATCAATTTACACAGCCTATTTAAAAGTGCTGCGTAACAGTATCCATCAAAGATATGAAGTAATGACTTATCAAAAGAGGTTTGATGGAATCTTTGAAGGTTTCAGTTCGGAATGAACTCGCGTATGATTAGGTACCAACTTTCCTTTTTTAAACATCAAGTTTACTGTTTTAAATTCTGTTATATTCGGTTATATGCGACTATTTTACAATTGTGATAATCAAAGATGATACCAGCTTAGAAACTAAAGTGTGTTTAGTTCCTTCAATTTTAATTAGTGGTAATGCATTTTTCAGCAAGTTTTACATAATGATAGTCAAACAATTATGTAAAACTGTCACCATAAAAGCAAAAAGAGTAGGGAAGGAATGGGATTAGATGGGACCTATGGGACAAGAGCCGTCATCCTTGCTTTGCTGACTGAGGTAGCACTTTTTTTATTACTGAACTATCATGATCACTATATTGTTTTCAGCGTTTTTGTGGTTACCGTAAGGAATTGTGTGTTCTTACCAAAATTGTTCCCGCTGCTATTCCCGTGATGATGGTGGCGTTTGTACTTGAACGGAAACTAATGCTGTTAATTGTGGACAAGCGCATATTAAAATGACACCACAAGGTACAAACATATGATAAAAAGTGGATTCATAAACTCAACAATACTGTACAATAGCTGAAAACTACAGCGAGTAAAATCGTCAAGATGAACTTGAAAAAGGGCGCTTAATCGAAAGTTGTAAAATCCGCACATGCACTGCTGATGAATATCTTGAAACAAAGGCCTAGGAAGGAAGCAAACGTATATCTTCGTCGTCACAGTGCAGCTTAATTCTCACAACTTTGTTTGAATCTTGCTGATTAAGCACTTCTAATTACTGAAAAATGTTGTAGCACTCGAAAATGCTTAGCTACACGGAGAAGCTTGGAAGCTTGGTCGAAGAAGTTGTGACTTCAGTTCATATTATGTCGAGATAATTTGCAAGAAGTGAGAAAAGTACTCGTGCTGTAGATTATGCATAACAGAAAAAATAGTCGATACTGTTCGCACTAATTATAATATTCAATAATACTCTTCTCTTGTGTGCTTTAACAATTGCTTCTTCCACCTGTTAGGCGATTCTTTCATCGCAGAACAGCCTAGAGAGTTCATTAGCAGAAAAAATATTTTTCTGCTAATAATTCCGGTATATGTATACATTAGCAATATGTGATATCAAGTTCAATATCAAAACAATAATACCTTACAAATCGTAGGTTTGTTTGTTGATAATTTTGTTTCATGCACATTTAAAACTGAAAAAATATACTTGTTAATCGGAACAGAATCAACACGAATCTGAGCATACATGATATAAATTTCCCAGCTTATTCAAGTTCCGTATGATTCTTTTTCCTCGAAACTGTACTTCTAAAATTCTATCCTGTTGACGTAATATTTTTTCTTGTCTGGAATTTTTACCTTCAGGAAAAGTGTACTCAGGTCAATATCAAGTAAGTACGATATAGCCAACGCTTGCAACAATAAATACAAGTTTTTGAGATGAAGAATTTTGTTCATGGCTTCGTTTATGAATCAGAAACGCATTGGAACGACTGAAGTAGTTTATCACGTGAAAAAATCACAATCAAAAACTGTCTTGTACCATATAAGGTGTTGTAGGGACTTGATGTTCAGTTTTATTTTCGACTGATGTAAAAGTCTTTTGGAAATTCGCCTCTGCTCTTTAGTTTAAGTGTTGTACAAATAACGGCCGCCCGAAAAAAGTTTGTAGTTTGCAGGACTCGACCTAGAATTTTCGGGTTCCGTTCATCAGAAAGTTTATCTGAAAAATTTCGAGCAGCAACATTATTATTCATTTATATTGATTTAATAAAGACCACGCTGCTGTTTGAGTGAATTTTGGCTTCATAATTATGCAAATAGAAATCACAGCAACGTCGATAAAACGATAAAAAAAGGCATGTCGACCAACGTCAATCTACCGAAGAGCTAATTTTTGTTTCATTGCTGATAATCGTTCATCTTATCGATTATGATTTTGAAGATGTGCTTCTATCCAAAAGTTTCATTTTCCGAATTGAAATCTCTGCAACCATTAATTTCATACGAGAACTTTTTCTTCGAACTCCTACGAATGTCCGATTCCATGAGAAACACAAAAAATTCAGACACGTCGAAAGAAAAGTGAACCTATGCCGAATCAGATCTTTGATGATATGGAGAGTAGCGAGTCCTAGAACCCTGGGGTGCAACGTTATAACATAGGCGTATGTTATAAAATAGCATCCCAGGAGGGACGTATTTAGACACGCCCTACCCAAGGCATGTGAGGGTACAAAGTTGTCCGCAATTATTGTGTCTGACGTCGGAAAGGTGTGACAGTTATCATCAGCTAAGGTTTATGAGACCCAAAAAAGGCTTGGAGTCTGTTCCGCAACTGTTAAAGAAAGGGATAATAAAGCAACAACATTTATAAAACACGTGTGTTCCGGCTGCGCATTAGTTGTTGATATAATTTCAGCGCTTGTGAATCAGATCAATACTGTCCTACTGTAGACTTTCCTTACACAAACAAATAAAACTGTTCAACCGCACTATGCAAAACAAAGTTGCCCGCCTGTAACTTACGCAAATTTTATTCATTAACATTCAAATAATAGTAATTCATGACAAAGCAGCAGTCTCTGAAATCACATGGAATTTAAAACACGTGTGTTACGGACATTCTCATTATTGCGTGAAAGAAAATGTTATTTTTTGCATTGTTTCTCTGAAACCACCTGTAAAGCCATATTTTTGTCTACTTTAGGCCAATTCTAACTTGAATTGACCATTTTTGTATCAATTTTCACTATCTTGCATACATTTTCGTCATGTTATGCCAATTTTCGCACCAAGTTGCCCTATTAGTTAGATATTTTTCTATGCTATCACATATTATGAAACCATATTTCTGTCTGCTTCAATTCATATTTCGCCTGAAATGTTCTCTTTTTCAGAGAAAATAACATATATTTTACAACTTTTATTAATTTTTAAGCTAATTTTTTACATATTTCTTATGTTTCTACCCAAATTTTCAAGAAAATACATCATATTTCACAAATTTTCTTGTTTTTTGTGCAATTTTCACATTTTTTTCTCAGTCTGGGATTTTGGCTTTCATACTTAAAATGATCTGTTTTAAGTCACAAGTTTACAAGAATGTCTAAATCTTTGCTCTATCTTCACATTCAGGAAATGTAAAAGTCAGTAAATACTGGCATTAAATACTGGCATTTTCATCATACATTTAGAAAATAATCAGTTCGAAAAACTTTGAATCATATTTTGAAGCCTACTTTTCATTAAATTGAATAGACTGAAGTTCGTTTTTTTACAATTAGCCCTATAATTCATGGGCATCCAATAGAATTTTGTATTAATACACCGCTTACAAGCCCAAACACTCACTCATGTATCGAAGCAAAGATATTAAAAAAAGATGACGGAGATTTAACAGAAAATACACAAGTGGGACCAGCTGATCTTACTTTGCATTCTCTTTGCATTCTTACACTGGAAGCAAATGGTATAATATTGTCACAACCTAGCGGAACTTATACTTACAAAGCCTACTTGGAAACCAATTCCACTTATTCGTCTAACTAAAGATGGGACCATGGGTATATTTCAAATATATTACAAAGAATCGGCAGGCAAATTCAATGGTGTACAACAAGGTCAAAATCCTAGTTTTGATCGCAGGATCAACAAATTTTCAAAAAGTGCTGGGGTTTGGGTGGCTGACAAATTGTATTGTAACCTCTTTTTTCAAAAAAATTTGATTATCCCTGTAGTCGGTTTTGATATACAGCTTGTTCCTTTAAATTACGCATTTGGCCTAATGTCGAATACACCAGAATCTAATGAACCTATCGTTATTACAAAAGTCATGATAATTCTAAATCGGGTCGAGGCTGAGAAATCGACAATGGAGCGCTTCTTGAAACAAGAACTTGTTGTATATAATGAATGTTCCCCATTCAAAAGTTTAAGTCTTCCGGATGGGTGCGGGACGAACAAATATTGAAACTGAGTAGAATTTTTACTGGAGTACAAACTTTAGGATACACTGGTAACTACAAGGTAATCCATTTAATTTTGAAATTGTGGTTGCAGTCATTGCTCAAATACATGTCAATGGGCGAAATTATCCGTCAGTTGCATAAAATATGGTACATTCGAAATGTGAACAATTTATTTAACAGCATAACAGAATTCAAAAACCTTTATTCACGCAAAAATTCAATGTTTAAAAATAGCCAATGGTTGTTCATCATTGTCGTCATCCTCTGATGCTGGCGTTTCTGTTGCAATCACAGTTTCCTCATCAGTCGGTAAAGATCTGCAATGAATAAAAATTTAGTCACATGAAATGTATCAGTTTCCTTCCTTTTTTTACTGCTTCCAGGCATGAAATTCAACTGGGATCAACTTTTGTTGGCACAAAGAGAGAAAATAAGCTTTTTTAGCAACTAGAAATCGACAACAAGGAATGATACAATGGCCCCGTTGTCATGTCAGGACGGCCCCGTTGTCAATGAGTCGAGGCATCCACCATCTTGAAAAAAGCTGATTTTGTAAAGATTGTACAAAGATTATGTGTTTGTTATTAATTATACTTTCAATTCGTCTGTATAACTGTATTTTACAGCCATCTGCGATTGGCCATCCATAGTGCTTTTTGAAAAATGAATCGACTTAGTTTTGAGCCAATTTAGTTTTTCGTCATCGTAAAACCGTATCAATGGTTTCAGTGCAGATGATGCTAACGCTTTTAAGTCGTAGAAGCTTCCAAAAGACAGACGATAGACCTGCAAAAGTATATGATTGATAAAATCAAGAACTGTAATCCTTTTTCTAGAATTAACCTGGAAAATTTCTGATCGTGTGTCCTACTGACCAACTTTTTTGAGAAGGAAGATAGGTTTTTCGTCAGGGTAGACATATCCGCCCTTTTAAAAAGAGGAATTGTGCACGGCCAATATGAGGAACTATTTTAACCTCCCTCAATTTCGACAACTTTTTAACGATTCGATAACGTATCAGTTTAAATCGGGTCGAAATGTCCAACATTTTTAGCACAGGGAATTTTTGTATTGCACGTAGTTTTGGAAGACTATTGTTATTGAGAAAGTTGAACGCTTATGTAATTTTTATCACCATTTCGGCTGTAAGGCTGCAACGTTTTCCTTCTCAGCTTTATGGTCAAGGAAAGTCGTTCTGAACACCAGATGTCTTTGATCACAGAAATAGAAATCTGTCACTAGTCTGACGAGTGACATTTTTTTCAAATCATGCCTATTCCTGTATTGTAATGGTGGTAACATTTGAATATCGCAGGCAATTTTCTGAACTCTGATCTGAGCCGATCAATCGATAACTATTACCGTTTTTGGTTCAGCATTTTACAAAAGAGAAGCTTATGGCTTTTTATGCTAAATGCATCGTCTTCCGAACTGAGCCTGTGCACACAAGTGAACCATAATCTGCAATGGCATAGATGCGTGTTAGCTCGATTAGTTATTCAAATTTAGTAGTCGACGAAGACCAGAAAAACCCACTTTTCCTTTTCCGTGAATGTTTACTTTGCTACCACTGTTATTGTTCGAGAAAGGTTTGCTGACGTGGAAGTGTATGGAAATAGATTTCAGTTTTTATTTGAGATATACTGTGTTTATAATTTTTTGCAGTTTTTTTGTCGATAATTCTTCTGTATTCGTCATTCACTTGAAAAGCGTGTAGCATCCGAGGCGATCAGGCAAATAAGTGCTTCCGATTTCCCTTCCCGTCTTGTGTTCAAACTTCATGCTTTATAATTGTATCACAGTGAACTGAGTTCATTTACAACAATCTGTTTTGATTGACGATCTTTACTTGCAAATGGGAAGATCAGAAAAATTAAGTTCATTTTAGCTCAAATTTATTGGAAACGTGCTTTTTCAGTCACAAGTGGAAATTTTAATCGAAGACAAGATGGAAAATTCAGTTTTTGTGCAATCATGACTCGTTTTGGGCATTTATAATCCACGAAAACTACCCGAAAATTACGTTTCGAAGATGGAAAATTAGGGCTATCACTGAGTTTTCTCGATTAGTTTGATGAACATCGAATTGAAACGAAGCATTGACAGTTAAGACTAAACCATTCCTTTAATTTCTGTTATAGTCAACGTATAGTTTTATAGTCTGTATTAGCTTTAGGAAAATTAGCTTTAGGAAGATTTTATACTTTCGGGGAGGGCTGTCTTGTCAAATCGAATACGTTTCCATGCAAAATCAAAACATGTTTCCTTCAGATACCAGAATGTATTACATGTCTAACAATATCTGTCTGATTTCAACAAGTATGCTTCTGGCGATTTGCGTTAAATCTGAAGATTCGGCCTCTTCGAAAGGGCCATCGTTGTCAAATCCACCTCATTTGGATTACCCTTCGAAACCGAACAGTGACACTCAACTACAGCCGACAAAGATGCCTATTTTGCCAGTCAGAACTGATCAAAAACCAATTTATAATTCCACATCACCAAAAGTAGACGAAAAAATCGTTTGGTATGGAAAAATGATCAACGATAGCCGCATTTTCGGCTGCAATTGGCCCACTGATTTTAACGTCAGATATAAATTCTGCTTCGACCAACATTTTTTGAAAAGCCAGATGTCAATTCTACCTATGAACTATTCTCACATCAAGTCGTTTGGGTATGGAATTTTGAATGAAAAAATAATGGACACGTTGTTGTCATGCAAAGAAGATTCTTGCGATATATCGGTATGTTTAAGGTCTACAGTTCAAAATACGCTTTCAGAGTAGTACTATATCTATGGTAAGATAAAACTTAATGGTATCTGAAAATCAGCGATTTTGAATAGTTTTTTATACGGAGTATCACTGCGTCATTCCTTTCTAATGGAAGTCAAAGTCGCAATAGCTACATACGGTACCCAAATTTTGGAATATTCCAGTTTTTTAATATTTGCTGATATGTACACGAGATTCATAACAGCGGGCCCGTCTCACTACAGCCACCGTCTCACTCCAGCCACTAGACTATCAATAGACGTCCCAGTACAGCCGACTGTCATTTACCGTTTGTCCCCCCACAGCCACTGTCTCGCAACATCCACCAACGATTTTACGGGTGTTTATATGTCATAGGATGTGATATAGGTTGACCACTAGTAGATTTGACCAGAGATCATGTAGGCATTTCGGCCAACTTTTGAAGGAAGTCTCCGTTTGCTTCTAAAATGAAGCAGAACCGTAAGAAGGTTCAAAAATGCTAGCTAGTACGTTTCCTGATTGCAGAACTGATTTTTTACTTTCTCTGGAACCTCTGGATTTTTGGAGCTACCTATATCTGTGGTGGACACTCTCCATTATCAGACTTGCACCGCTATCTAAGACAATAGGCACATCAGAAACTAACCGACAACCGTGCCTTCATTTGCTATTTTAAGTTTCTTTTATTGTTAAAAAAGACGCATATCAATAAGGTAAAAGCTTGGGGGACTAAGTGAGAATTCTTAACACAAAAGTCGGGGATTTTAATAAGAGGGCGATCTAGAAACTTGTAAACTTGTGAAACTCTTATTTTGTTAACAACAATGACAGACAAACAAATCATAACATATTCGTATAGGTAGTACTGCCAATTAAGTAGTACCCAGAATTAGCACATTAGCATTGATAAAAATATTGAAAAACCAAATAATAGCTTTTTATTTTTCAAATAATCATGGTGGCTGTAGTGAGACAGTGGCTATAGTGAGACATGTTGTTTGATTGGTGCCTATAGTGAGATGCCCATACATACTTCGGTGGCTATAGTGAGACAACAGCTATAGTGGAACGGTGGCTGTTGTGGGGACGGTGGCTGTGGCGAGACACAATCCATAACAGCGGAGCCCAGGAGAGATATAACTTACGATTAGAGATGAAACGTTCATTATATGCAGAAGACCATGCGATAGAAGTTGATATAAAAAAACTTTTGGTGACAGCCATTTATTGCTTTTATGCAACTTATCTGATTCGAAGCGACTACTATTATTTCGTATTTTTCTGCCCTACTTAGATAGCTATTTATATGATTTATTTGAACTTGAGGATTTCATGAGAGAAGTTTTTGTTGTTTTTCTTGAGGTGCTTCTGAATAATGAAAGTGGAAAGCAAGTAGTATTTTAGGTTTTCACGATTTGCTAATAAACAATATATCATATAGCACTGGAAATTTGTGAGCATACTAAGCTAACTTTCAATAATTTTGTGAGTAAGAAATTTTACTGTAAGAGCTATACGTAAGCAATAGTGACGACAGTATTGATTTGTGTCACTTTTCTATTTGGAAGCATTTTATAAAAAACAGACTACTCGTATAAGTTTCTTTTCGAAACTTCCGAATCTGATGCTGGTCTATTTATTATTTACAATTTTTAGAAAGATATCAAACAGCTGGAGACTCAAATAAATTTATGGTTCTCACACATCAGGGGCTTGGTCGAATTTCGGCAATGTTTGAAAGACAACGTCGAAGGTATTGGCAAGCTATGCGATAGTGATCTAAGGTCTCAAGTATGTTTTTTTTAATTTTTTCATCCTATTATAACTGCTGCTGGATTTTTACTATTACATCAGACAGCTCAAGTCGCACGAGGTATGGGTGGGTTGTTTCTCAATTTACTGGATATCATTCTGGATTCTTTTGCTACCAATGACGATTCATCATCAGCTTTGTCGTCCGGCAGGGTTCAAAATGTGTCGACTTGCTCGTACAAGTTGGCCGAAGCCATACATTTAACGTCGGCCATGTACGTCAGAACCCAATTTTATTGGCAAAATTCGGTAATTAACTGGCTATTACTTTTTGATACGCGAAAAGTTTTTGACTCCTTATGAAAACGACTACATGGTTCTGTCAAACACATTGATGGAAGTAGTTTTTGAGACTTATCTATGGATGCTTCAAAAACAGAAATGATGTTGTAGTCTGTTTCCAAAACCTTATTTACTCTCACTTATAAAAAATCTCATGGGTATAATGTCAAACTTACATTCTTATGGTGATCTATACGTCTTGCGTATTTGCTTTTTAGGTTTTATGTTGGGACGAATCAAAATTTTCGTCAAATTCATGCAAACCGATTTGTCGTTCGTTCAGTTCCTTGCTGAACTGTTTAGAAGCATCTTGCCTCAGTAACAAACACTTACTGCAGTAAGAGACGATGAATTGAATCAAAGATATAAAACGTATAAGCGTATATGATGCCATGATTTGTTGCTGAACAAATATCGCATAGGAGGACTGAAAATTTGTGACCAGCTCAATTGAACTGTAACCATTTTTTGAAAAAAATTCTATCGTGATAGCTTTGTGGAATTATTTCGACGACACAAAGCAGTGCAGAGTGAGAACTGTCATCACTTTAATTTGTCGAAAAAATGTGTCATCAGTTTGATTGGTCAAAAAAATTTACCGTATCGTCAATTTGATTGGTCAAAAAAATGTAGTTTATTGCTTTCAAACCGTAAGTCTAAGCCTATTCCAAAGCCTAAGCCTAAGCCCAACCCAGAAAATTTGCTAAATCAAAACTAAAAAAAAATCCATAAATTTTTTTGACTAATTTAATGACAGTTCTCGCTCGGCAATGCTTTCTTTCGATGACAGTGATAATTGTAAAATATGTAAGTAAGAAATATGTAAAATATGTAAGGCACAACACGATGGATTAAAAATGTAAAAAGCTTTCCTTTTTGAACTTTTCTACTCAGGATTTTGCTCGAATTTTAATTAGTTGACAGAAGATCCGAGAACAGGTGCATTTTGTAATACGGTAAGGGATAGTCTCCATTGGGTGAATTCAACTTAGTTCTAAGGGATCATCAACAAGTGGTTGCTACGGGTGTACGAGCCACTTACACAACAAGTTAGCATAGGGTGAATTCACCTGTTGTTGATTGTGTGAGTTGAAGCTTATTTTTGTACGACATCATTTTTCAGATTTTCAATATGGACATGGTTTTTTGATCCAGCTAGCACTGCTCGCATAAGATGCCTTCCGCCGGACAAAAAAAGATGTGAAAACGATAAAATAACGAAATTGACCAGTAGCGAAATGATCGACCTGAGGAACGTGAGTTTTCCTGGTTTTGTGTTTATGTCCGAGGTTTTCCATGCCCACACTTTTCTCCATTTTTAGGTTTCGACATCACGAAAACTTTTCGATATGGTCAGGCGAAAATATCAAGTGCTACGGAATCATATAGAAGAAAGGTTCCACGTCCCTTTTTATGTTTTCGTTTTGGTCGTTTGTTCAATGATGCTGGTGTTCATAAGTGAGTGATGATTTATAAGTTGTACAAAATTCAATGCAAGGCCATTTTTCTACTTTTTCTTGATTCAATTTGAAACTATCGGAAAAATACTCCGTACTTCAATGCACAAACAAAAACTACAATAGTTTGAAACTTTAGTTGTGAAAGAATATGAATATTTTAGTTTTGACCACGTTGATATGCCTTTGGTTCAACGGTGGGCTCGGATCGGGCAAAAAAACGGTCATCAGATACGCCAAGGTTTTGGATTCCTCGTCGGGTTGTTCGGCTGGCGGCAATAAATACAGGGTCGACGTAGACGAAACCAGATCATTGACTCGTGATTGTGAAGACATTGAATGAAAATGATGATTTTGTTTTTTCTTCTCTAGTCGATTTATTTTTATATAGTTTTGCGAGAAATTGCTTTGTTTACTTTTCTAGGGTCTGTTTTTACTGAAATGCTTGTAAATAATAACAGCGGAAAGCAAGTACTATTATATTTTACGGTCTTCTGTTGCGCGCCGTAGAGCTGGCAATTTATGAGATGCTTAACTAACCTTAATTTTTTCAAGAAAAGAACTCGGGGTTTGGGTGCGCACGTTACGGATGAAACCTTTTTCCACAGATCCCGTTAATACTCGACGCGCGTCCTGCAGGATCTGAATCGCGAGGTATCCCGAAAGCGAAAATGATAATCATCAAAGCGCAACTCGAGTTTTCATTGAGATATATCAAAAAATACTTCAAAATGATGTGCCTTCATTTCTGATGCAGTTAATCGAAGGTGACGCGGTAGCGTCAACCTATAGTATACTTGGCCCAGCAAGAACGGTTATCGATGACATGAGGTTTTTTGCACAATATCCGCCATATGGGCAAACATGGGGAGAGGTCAAAGGTCATTGGTGGTCTATAATCAAAAAGTGCTCGAGGGGCCGAAAACATGCAAAAAATGGCCTTTTTTGGGGCCCCCAGTTGCAGTAGGTTCCTCGATGGGTATGCACCCCTAGACCTAGATACTTTCACCCGTGCATGTATCAAGTTTCCTCTCGAAGCGCTTTTTTATTTTTTGAAAATTGGTCAAATTATGTGAGTGACCAAAGTTCGAGAAAATCCCCTTCGTTTGGGTTCAAAAAAATTCATTTTTTGTGAAACGGATGTAGTGTTATCTGATTATCCTGCGTGTAAAACAAAGGTATTTCCGTAGTCTTCTTGGGGAAAGGATTTTCGACTATTGGGAATTCAATAGATGCGGTCATCTTACACAAAAAATTATCGCGGGTGTAAACAAGCGTGTTATCGTGATTTGTCGGTGAAGGGTTTTCGACGACGGGATATTCAATGAATGCGTTCACTTTACACAAGAAGATTACCCCGGCTGTGAACAAGCGTATTTTTGTGATTTTTTTAGTAGGAGGGGCTTTCGACTGCAAGGATTTCAATAGATGCGGTCACTTTACACAAAAAATTGTACTTTGTGTAAACAAAGGTATTTCTGCGATTTTTTGAGCTGAGGGTTTTCGACCGTGGGGAATTCAACAGATATGGTCAGTTTACATTCCGTTCACGACGTGCACTTTTACCAAAAGAGAATTTGTAGTTTAAGATTGTTTTTTATTGTTTCTTTGATGTGAAGATGATCAAATATAAAACTTCAATGTGCTTCTATGAAGGTTTTTATGGTTGTGGCCCACTAAAAAGAGGCGGACTAGTTTATTAGAAAATGCCCCGATGGGGCAGAAAAAGCAATGCAATTCCCCGATGGGGCAGAAAAAGTAGAATATACTTGCTTGGATAGTTGCCAAGCTAGAAAAAGCATCGAACTAGCTTTCTGTAAACTTAAGTTAAAATTTGAAAAATCCACTTTTGTAATATTGGATTTTTATTCTTTCTCATTAAAAGATTTTCATGTCGGTGGAAAAATATATTCTGCAGCTGAATGCATCATCACACCTACCAACCATTGATCCATCATAGGGTGTGGGAGTAAACCCTCTCATTGAGACTCTGGAGACACCCAGCTGGCCTCTGGAAAAACTCAATCGGCTATCCCTGGACTTTTTCAGAATCTGAAAACATAAAAAACAGGTGTTTTGATAAAAATTAGTAAAAATTGAAAGTTTTTTGGCAAATCCATTTTTTGATTTTCAACCCTCCCTCTCGAAAATTCTTCCCATGCGTCGCTGCTTTCAACCATACATGTGTAGCTCTGAAATTTGGGGGAAGGGTGGTTACAGAACGGGTGGATGCTTTTCGAGACAAAAATCCCAAAAAGATAGCTAAAATTTTTTCATACAGGAAAAGACTTCCAATTTCAAAACTCTGGGTTCCCCCAAACCCGCACATATATGCTTCCAACTGCACTGAGCTTTATTGGATGAGGAAAAAAACTGAAATTCAAAAATAAGATTGACTTGAAACATTGCCTTACGAATATGGCATTTTCATTCAGCAGGCGCTATATGTATACTTTTTGTTCAATGCGACGTACAATTCAATGCAGAGGTTGATCAAGAAGGACTATCATACATTAAGATTTCATGGCATAGAGCAAAAGTTTGCCCATCACATTAACAGAGATAGAGATGAGTAATTAGCGAATAGTGTTTCATATGTAGGTGCTTGATACAATTTTGTTTCAGGTGTCACGTGCCGACGAATTTCACCCAGCGTCACGTGATTCACATCATACTTTTTCGTTATGTTTTTTGCCATGTTTTGTAGTACAGTAATTCACATCAATTTTACGTTTCGTTTTTATAATTTTTACATGCAATTTCTGTGTGTATTTTTCATGTTTCGTTTCTGTTTCATTTGCACACTTTTATTTCCGTTTCAATTTGTTATTTTTGTTATACACGTAGACTACGGTATGTAACCCACTAGTCAAGAATTTCTGTCAAAGATAAGCTCTCCGAGCTCATCGCTGTATTTGGAGCACAACGTGCACCTCTTATCAGTAAAAACTAGCGACGTTTCACAACATGAAATGCCTAGTTGGAAATTCTCACTAGATGACGTTCCTATGCTAAGCATGGAGAGTGAAAACTCGCCCCAATGCTTAACGTAGTGAACTGGAAAATGTCTATGTGACCATAGGCATCTTCTGCAGCGATTTCCGCTGCAGAAGTTAGCTTGGGGGAGTGTTAACTCCGCCCAAGGCATACTGTAGATTACGGGGCCCTTTAAAAGGGCATGTTTCGTTAGTTTTACACTCATTTTTGGGCCTAATCGTCTTGTTGCGTTTTTACAGCCTGCGTCCCGTGTTTGCCATACGTTGTCTTTATTATAATTTATATATTTCATCTGCGTTCGCCGCCCGTCAAATAAATTTACATATTTTGCCTTCGGTCTCCCTTGCGTTGCCAGTTACAGTAACCCAACCATAGGAGTTCACCCCCCCCCCCGTTGCCATTGATCGAGAACCCCGTCCCCTCCCCGAGGAAACATTTGATACCGTCGCTCCCCGACCCACAGCCGCATTACCCTCTACGCCAAATCGCTCCGGATTCCTGTACCCGCTCACTGCCATCCGTAGGACCCACGCTTTGACCCTTCAACCCATCGCCCAGCACCGAGTACTTTGAGAAGAGGATTTAGTGAGTGTTCTCAGGGGTTAATATTGTTGAGGGTATATTTGTGGGAATCCTCCTTAAGCTAGTTCTCCCTTGAGAGTATCCTCAGTTGAGAAAGCCCTCAGACCCTTAAGGTCAGGGCCAATAAGGGGATTTAGGTTAACAATCGGGTCCCCTACAGTACGCTATTCAGGGAATGGCACCGTCCCTCATTCCCAGTGAATGAGGACTAGGGATTGCCACCCCTGACCGGGCCGTGTTGTCCATTATTCTACAGCTGAACCCAAGGACAAGGCCGAGGTACACCATAGGTTTTCCTGTGGTAGTACCAGCTGGGTTAGGTTCCCGAAATGAAGAATATTAATGGAGCCACCCAACGGGGTCACAGCATATCACTTTCCGTGTCATGGCCGTATTTCCTATGGGATATGGTATGGGTTTTTCCCATCAATGTGACTGATCACCAATTCAGTTAATGTGACATGGCTCCCACTTCATTTAATGTGACACAGGTAAAATCAAACATGCATCCATTTAGAGACATAAGTTTGGCGATGATAATTGTGTCAAAGTAGCATGACATGGCTGAATCAAACACTTTTTAAAGGCATTTTTGTATGCTTTATGCCCTGTTTGCAGGTAGTGCAAAATGACTGTAACCAGGGCACATATCTACTAAAGCTTTAACCTCGAGCTCGATGATAATCTCGAACGAAAAAGCAACCACGTCAGTTTCAGCAGTTGCACTAACATGTCAATGATATCAAGTGTTTGCTATAATCTCGATGTCTGCAGGATTATCCCCATCTCGAACTGTCAAGTTGCACTTTTTTCATAAATTTTTTTATTTCTAAACTGCAATTCTTGGACCTGGGCTTATCTCTTAGTATTAACTAATCTTAAGCCTGGTGTGAGGATTGTTAGTTCTGCAAGAAAATAATCTTGGCATTGTGATTAGCTGAAACTGAGAATTAACGCTTAACACTTTGAAAATCTTAGGGCCTGGGTACCTAGTTTTCACAGTTCTCATGTTACCAAGGTATTTTGCATACCCAACCTGAGTACTATATTTAGGTACTTGAACTTTGGAGTATGTAAGTGTTTTACCCATACAATACCTTGTTAGAAATTCGGGTAAACAGGTCACTTGAATACCTATGTAGCACCCAGGTTCCATTTTTGAAATTGACCTGGGTAGGTATACTCAGATACCCAAAATACCTGGGTACTCGGTATGACGCACGAATGAGGATCAGCAATTTGATACAGACGTTCAGATTATTCGCAGATTGAGTTAGTGCAACTAATCATAGGTTTTTTATAGTGCTTAATGACGCCTTTTCAATCACAGGCATAAGTTGGGAAAAACAAATTGACTATATGCCAGTCACTCACTATTTTTCAGCTAGAGTTAGAGGCATATATTCGGATCAGTCCGGACTTACAATGCTATATTGATATTGGATTAGCATTTCACCACATTTGGGTGAAGTCAACCATTAGGTTGCATATAATTTTCATCCAGAAAAATTTTGCCGTAATTGATACAGTGCTATGGGAGTACAAAATGCACGAAGCTGCAGAAAATACTTTTCTATAGTCTGTTTTTTATAAAATGCTTCCAAATAGAAAAGTGGCACGAATCACTACTGCCGTTAAATCGTTTACATTAAGTTTTTTTTGTAAAATTTTTCACTCTAAAAATTGCTGAAGGTCAGGACAGTATGCTCATAAATTTCCAGTCCTACATCACACTTTGTTAATCAGAAAATCGCAAAAATCTCAAATAGTACTTGCTTTCCACTTTCATTATTTGGAAGCATTTTAAGAAAAACAGACAATACAGACATGAAAAATTTTCAATGAGAAAGAATAAAAATCCAATATTACAAAAGTGGATTTTTCAAACATTGACTCAAGTTCTCAAAAATCCACTCCTCTTTCTAGCTTAGCAACTATCCAAGCAAGTATTTTCTTCTTTTTTCTGCCCCATTGGGGCATTTTCTAGTAAACTATTTGAAGCTTATTTGACTTGTCTCGGATTTTCCTTGCTACTACTTATGCATGATCTCAATAATCGGAAGGTCGCGTAACCTTTGAAATAACGAAACTTTCCTCCGTGTTCACTTTGAAAAGCCTGTGACAGCTTATTCGATGGCATTTACAATTCTCTATCGCTGCATAGAATAAAAATACTGAAAAAGTGATCAGATTGAATGTAAACTGTTTAAAACTGAATTGCCCCAGTTTAATAGTTTTCCACGGTAGGAGTACTGATGCAATCCAAAAAACTTCTTATATATTCGTCAAGAATCCGTACCTTCAATTTGAGCCATAAATCATCCTAAATGGACAACTATACAGCAGGAGTTTCATGCTCCAGAAGAAATGTAGGGTTAATTCGCTTCTTTTCTAGCGATCTTTCGTCCGTTCAATGTATTCATTTTATCAGAAATTCATAACAATATGAGTTGATATAACAACAAGAGTTGTAAAAAACTGACTATGCGCAAAACTTCGTTTTTTTGTTACGATCTACCCTGACCTCTAAAATCAGGTGCATGCCTATGGGTCATAAAACCTCGATTTCGATATACTGTATTAACCAAGTTCGGATGGAATCGTTGCCTGCCAGCCAGGGTATTTTTTGCACGAGCCAGGTTGCAATGTGGTGCAACTTGAGGAAAAATTTTGGTTGCGCAGATAAATTTTTGGTTGCTCACTCTAAAATCGATAAATTTGCTTAAATTTATCGGAAAAACCATCGCAAACTAGTTGTGTATTTCATTCGATCCGCGTCAGTTTTAGGCATTTAAAACCCAATTTTCTGAGTTTTGGAGACAAAATGAAAAGATTTATATGACTAGACTAGAAAAATTAGTCCGGCACATAGCGCTGAAAATTTCTTCTGGATTTCAGTATTGTAGAACGCTGGAAAATGAATCTTTTCACCTTTTATTTCGACAGAAGGTTTGATTTCTCACTGAAATTAGTAAATTTTCAGTCAGACAAACTAAAATTCAAAAACTAGGCAAGCGACTAAGACTTTGGATCTTTCAAGGGTCAAAAATTTCTAGCGTTGCCTTACACTCAAAATGTTTGAATCGCATGAAGGTCAAAACTCAAAATTTTTATGAAGATCGCGAAAAATTTTTGGGAAAATTGTCGAGAAAAATGTTAGTTTCCATCAAATTCGTCAAAAAACAATACAGGATCAAACATTTATCCTTAATATGATGATAATTAGAATCTATAAGCAGTAACTAGAATGACCTACCGCGCACTAGAATAAGAAAATTATAAATGAATTGAAACCCGGCGCTGCGCGCCGGAAAATTTTTACTTTTTTTTTTTATTTTAGAACGCATTAAAATTCATCTCCGGACAGAAAACCCTATAACCTAATCGAGAGAGCAGTCAGGCCTCAAGTTGCACTGTGCAACTTTGGAGAAAAAATTTGGTTGCACAGCCCGAAATTGGTTGCTGTGTGCAAAAAAAACCCTGCTGCCAGCTCCAGCTGCAGCCTTTTTTGCATACAGCAACAAAATTTCGGGCTGTTCTTTCCGTCAAGAAGTGCAACCTGAAGCCTTACTGCCCTTTTGATCAGGTTATAGAGTTTCCTGTCTCGAGGAGATGCATTTTTTCGTCATGAAATGAAAAATAGTAAAAATTTTTCCGCCGCTTCGCATCGCTGTTTTTTCCCACCGGTCTTTCCCCAAATGGGGCGGGTAAGGGGTTAAAATTTTTCTCCCAATTTTCGCTCTGTCGTTTTTTCGCTTAAAAATGCTCATAGACGCTTGATTTTAGTGTTTTTGAGCTTTTGAAGCATTCTGATGTTTTTAGAGCCATCAATTCATTAAAAGGAGTGTTTTTTTGTGCCAAAACTTGATTTTTGGCACAAAAAAAAATTGGAATGGCACAAAAAATTTTGGAAGTTTGTGCTAATTGACACAAAATTTTTTTCTGGTCAAGCATTAAATTTCCATGATTTTCACACGTTTTAGGGGCTGAAAATTCAAAAAAATTTCGGCGCCTTGCGCCGAGTCAATTTGTATAATATTAATTACTCGTATATTTGACCCGAGCGCCAATGAGTTCTCTTCGAACAGTGTATTAGTATCGTTGCAGCAAACTTTAACTGTCGATGACTGATGAACACAAGAAATTCTGAATATTCTCTGTTCATTCAGTCATATTCGGATTTAAAACTGAAATTCTTGTTGTATTTGATTGATTCAAATAGAAAAATCGATATCCTTTGTATACGATATTTTGATCGAGAATTCAAAATTTATACAATTCTCGACTTTATTTGCTCTAGTCCTTACATTGTTGTTACGACAGATATTCGTAATCGAAAGTTGAATCAGTATATGAGTTTCCTGAACACTTCTAGGCTAAATTTTATAAGTGGTTCCCGGCCTTCGGCCTAATTACTGTATATGAGTTGTTAATTTTGAGCATGTATTTCTGTGACTAGTGAGTAGACATTTATGTTTCCTTTAAAATTTTCCTCAGGCTTATTCTTAGGGCGCAGCAGCTGCGCCCGAAGGGCACAGCGCGGACCACATAGGCAGGCGCGAAGCGCCCATCCAGTTGAGGCTCTTCGAAATGATGTTGTTAGTTAAAATAGTATCAAGGGTCTTGAAAGAATATAGTGTTTATACTTTCAGTTGAAATTGTGTAGTGGTAGACGCATTAAGGCTACAGGCTGGTGGACTAGGTTCGATTCTGTTGTGACAAGGAGTATGTGACATGTATGCAGATTTTATGTAAATGAGTTCCTGGATGCCATGAGCCCATGGATTTTCGACTGATTTGGATAGCTGGCATTATGAGGAGTTCGAAAATGCCAGTTTGAACCATAATTAGGAAAAGAACCGACTTGTAAAAAATTCCCAATTATAGAGTTATATTCAAATTTTCTCAGCATTCCATTTCTTTTTGTGCTGGAAAATACGTTGGGCACGATTTCTACAATAAATTAATGCGTTAAATTTAAACGTAGCTTTGATTAGGTATATTTTTATCAAACTTTTGGCCTAAAACCTTTCCACAGTTTTCAGTAATGTTTCTGGTAGAAAAAAATTTTTTTGCGCCATTGGCACAAATTTTTTTGGCTTCTTGTGCCAATTGGCACAAATGTCCGTGCACAAAAAAAACGATGATTAAAAGTGAACAAAAAATTTTATAATGAGTTTGAAGTATAAATAAAAACCCACTTATAAATCAAAAAAGACAAAAAAATATTCCAAATACCTCCAGAAGTCGTTCGCTAAAAAATTAAAACTTCCTTTGGAATTAAAGTGATTATACTACGTTTTTGTGAAGTTGATATTTGACCACATTCGAGACAATAGTTTAAGCATCTGGTTAAGGGTTTATCTATCAGATCCCAAAGGTTTTTGTAAAATTCTGCAGTCAGACCATCATCACCTGGGGACTTGCCGTTTTTCATTGGGAACAGATTTGTTTTATACTCCTTGCTAGTCAGTTATTTTTCTAGTGCTTTGTTTTGACTATCAGAGATTTTTAGCAATGCCTCTTGTTTTAAGTTCTTGAAAAAATTTTCTTGTTTGCTTGCTGTAATGTCCCTATTCTGGTTGTACAGTTTACTGTAGAAATCATAAATTTTGTGTAGAATCTCAGTTCTCTCTTCTACCAATCTTCCGTCTTCATTTATCAGTCTAGAAATGCACTTTTTATTGTAGTTTCTCTTTTCCAGATTGCAAAATTACTTTGACGGTTTTTCTCCTTCTACATTCCACTTTATTTTTGATTTTTCTATGGAAAATTTGGTTCTTTTTTCTCATATTACATTCAATTCTGTTTTTAGCTCATTGTATCTTGTACTTGCATTAGGAATTTCCATGCTATAAATTTTTTCCTCTAAAGCCTGAAGTTCGTTTCTCAGATGAGATTCACAGTCTTTTCTTGTTCTTGCTGCTTCTTTGCAATATGTGATCGTGTCACTTTTTATTTTATACTTAATGTAGTCCCAGGTTTGGGACTGGTCGAATTTATGTTTTTCACTTTCATGGGCCTCCAGCATTACAGTGTTTTGTAGCATCACCTTATATTTTTCATCTTTTGACAAAGAATTGTTGAAATGCCAGAAACCTGGTCCTCTTTTCTTGTATAGTTTCCCCGTAAGTTGAAATTTTATTGCATTGTGGTCAGATGGAAAACCACTGATGACATCACAATTAGAGACATCACTTAGCAACTCTTCAGAAACAAAAAAATAATCTAGTCTACATTTTACTTTTACTGGTCTTTGTTGGGACCATGTGTACCTTTTTTTGTTTGGGTGTTTTGATCTAAAAGTATCTATCAGCTCAATCTTTGAAGCTTGTTTTAAAAACTCAGAGATTGAAGCTATTTTGTGGTCAACAATTTGTCCCCCAGTCTTGTCAAGTTTAGGGTCTATTGTTATATAAGGTCTCCTCCAAGTGTAACTGAGAGTTCATTGATATTGAACTTTTGTAGTTCCTGAAATAATGTATTCCAGAAAAACATTTGATCCTTTACATTCACAGGTGCGTAGACATTCACTAGAATCAGTGAAATCTCGTCCAAATATAGTTCCAAAAATAGATATTGTCGTTGTTCATCATTACGGAATCTTTTCACTTTGTGTGTAAAGGTGTTGTTTAGGAGTATAGCTACTCCTTTTGAGTTCGAAGATCCATTTGAGAAATAAACATTTTCACCCCCACATCCCCATTCCGCTTTCACTCAGTTCTGAATTTTCTTTGTGAAATGAGTTTCCTGTAAGAAGATTATGTCAAAGCATTCTTTTCTGATCAGTGTAAAGATGTTTTTCCTTTTTGCGTCATTACTTAAACCTTTGGTATTTAAAGAAAAAAATTAAGATTGTATGACATTGGTAAGTAAAAAGGTAAAAAAGAAATCTCTGTACATTTAGGCACTATTTTTGACACGTGAAGAACTTGTGTGTGCAATAGAAGTTTTTGGTATGATTATGAGTCATACTTTTAACTGATTACTTTTCGAAAAACTTTTGGCACAATCTTTCAGCACTCTCGCTATTGGGGTACCTTGAAACCCTCTCACTAAATTATATGAACTAAAAAATACTAGATCTGTTTGAATTTGGCACTATCTTTCAGCGCTCTCACTATTGGGGTACCTTTAAACCCTCTCACTATACAGTATAAATGTAGGAGCATCGAGATATGTTGCAATCTTTCAATTCTCTCACTTTTGGGGTACCTTTAAACCCTCTCATATAGAATCTTTAATGTGAGCAATGTCAAAAATCTGGTTTATGTGTTTAAACCAGCTAAAAAAACAGGTTAATCAAAGCAATGGACAACCGGAAGAAAAAAAACAATGTATGCATATAAGTCAAAGTAGAAAAATGAATTTTTTCTCTATCTTTATTATTTCTTCATATTTTGACGTTTTTCTTTTTGTATTTTTCGTTGCTCGGCTGTTAAATCGTCCGACCATATTGTGTGTAGCTTACGATCTTTGTTGAATAAAGCTGATTTGCGAATAAATTTGGCAGCAAGAAATCTTTCATGGGTCAACGAACAATGGGCTTTGATATCTGGATATGTTTTCCCAACATTTAAAACTCCTATACGATTTTTTTTTGGGCCGGGGGTCAGTAATTCTCAAAATTTTGGGGGGAGGGGCCTCTAAAAATTGATTTTTTTCACGAAAAAAGTCCGAAAAATAGGTCAAAAAATAGTAATTTTTTCTGAAAAGACCGAAAAAATGTATTCATGGCGCGAAGCGCTCAGAAAATTCACATTTTTGATCATTTTTTGTTCAAAAATTGACATTTTTCATCAAAAAATTAACATTTTTCAGTATTTTTCCGACCAGAAGTATGGGGGTTCCTACGGCTACCATATGGCTAGCCATAGGATTGGGAAATCCTGGGGGGGGGTGGTCGCCCACTGGCTAGCCATGTGGTCGACGATTTCTGGGGGGGGGGGGGGGTTCCCATAGCACTTCCCCCCCATTACATGTATGGATTGTTATCCTGAGAATGGTAGTAGGTAGACTACCGAAACATCGCATTAACATAACCAGGGCAGAATAAAACAGTTATATAATTTTTATGGGATCGTGAGGCCAAGAAATGAAGAATCATAATGACTAGTAAATTTTAGATCATTTGATAGGTTAAATCCTAAGTCACGTACTGATCTTTGTATTTCTGATTCTTGTAGAACATATGAATGTTTTGGGTTGTTTTTTCCGAAATGGAAAACCACGGTCTTGTCTGAAGCTAAATTCAATTGCCCACGTAATGACCAATCGTGTATGAGGTTCGAATCTTTCTGCAAACTTCGTGATTTGATGATTCATTATAAATTTTAATATCATCTGCAAAAATAATCATTCTCGTGCCAGGTGTCAAATTTAAAAAAAAGCTATATCGTTTATATAGAACAAAAATAAAATTGGACCTAGGACACTACCTTGTGGAACTCCACTTATTACCGGCAATTCAGTTAGATAAATGATTTCTAATACGAACAATTTGTTTTCTTTCGGTTAAAAAATCTGAAATCCATTTCATCAAATTTCCAGAAATTCCATATGTTGTAAGTTTATGTATAAGTTTGACATGAGAAACTGTATCGAAAGCTTTTGAAAAATCTAAGTATACCGCATCTACAGGAATTTTCTTATCAATATTGTCCCTGATGAATTTTAAGTACTTTAAAAGTTGAGTTTCACATGACTAGTGGGGTTCCTCCAGTGGTCCCCAAGGTCAACAATTCAGGTAGTGTTCCTATGCCGCGCAGCGTGACCTTTTCGTGCTCCCTACTTTGTCACGGAGGAGATGGTGTAACAATTCTCACTTACAAAAATGACGGACTTTTTTGGGCTAGTACGGAAAACCTACGGAAAACTTTTACCATGTTTTCCGTACGGTGCGGTTTTTTAATGCACCGTGCAACCTAAAGCCTGACGATCCTTTTGATTGAGTTATAGGATTTCTTGTGTGAAAATTCGTTTTCATGCATTTTTTAACAAGAAATCCTGAAAGTTTTCCGGCGCTCCGCGCAGGGTTTAAATGATTTGTAATTTTGCATGTAATTTCTAGTTCACGGTTGAAAAATGTCGTTTTATCTTCTGTTTATGGCTTTTGAACATCAACACATCATGGATGAATGTTCGATCTTTTATTGTTTCTTGACATTATTGAAAAAAATCAAGATTTTTTTCGATCCTTTTGCAGTGTTGGAATATGATTCAAACATCAGCAGCGCAGAAAAATGACAGATATTTTTTCTGTTTGAGGAATCCAAACTATCGGGTGCGTGCTTAATTTTTGTATTAAATAAATGTTGAAAAAGGTACATTTTCCTGCATTCTATAATATTGAAATTTAGAAAATTTTTCGGAGCTACGCGCCGGCATTAACAATCTCCAACTAAAAGATGGAATGTTTGCTGCCGAAATTTTTCCCAACCTTTCTTTACAATCGATCACGTATGGTTGCAGAAGGATAAGCTGAAATATGCATTTTCCGACATTTTAGAAGCCTTGAAATAGAAATTTATCGACTTTTCATTATTTTCCTGCAAAACTCATGAAATCCATTTGCAAAAGTTTAGAACTATGTGTAGAATATATCCAGAATATGTTGCCCTGTAACCAGGGTTTTTTTCGTACAAGACCCATTTGCACATGTACAAATGACAGCCAAAATTTCATTTGTACAATTTGTACATATAGCAAAAATACGTTTAAATAAGTAGCCTGTCTTCCTCTATGTCATATCCAAAGACTAATAACCTTGTCAGTGTAACTTTCAAATTTTATTTATAACTACAACACAAATTCATTAAAATTGAGCAAAAATTGAAATTTTCGAGTTTCAAGTTTAATTTACAAGCATTGTGGAACAATTTGTCTAGAAAACTACCCGATAGCATAATGAATTTGCATTAGATGATAAACTGATGGTTGAGTCCTCCGTTATGACAAGTGAAAGCCCAAAAAAGAAAAATTTTTTTGTGTATTGACATTCGGCGACGCTGGAAAATAAATTTTCCAAACATTTATTTCAAGCATTAGATTCGGATTTTGTGTTCAGAAGTCGTAATTTTTAGAATGTTATTATTTGGAAATTTTTTAAACCAATAATTTATTTGTTAACTCTCACGAACTTGGTCGAAAAGATATGAGTGGAAGAGTAGAAATTCTCGAAAACTACTTCGATGGAGCTTCCGAATTGATTTTACGTTAAGAAAGGAATAATCGCTTCAAAAAGTTTACAGATTTGACGTGTTGACCTTTCTCAAGAAATGTTCCAATAAAAAACTGCGAATCTTCATTAAATATCAAGATAAAATATTGATGATTACCACTTAAAACATGAGATAATACGTTTGAGATGATGAAAACAATTATACAATAAATGATATGACATTCTGAAAGCCGCTTCTAAGCTTACATAATGATGATTATTAAAGTTATATCCGGCGCGAAATGCCGGAAAATTTTGAGATTATGAACTTCTCAAATGCACCAAAATGCACATTTTCTGTACCTTATCCCGAAAATTTTCTTCCCTAAACGGGGAAAGAGCTGTTTGTACATGTACAAATGACTACCTCAATTTCGTTTGCCCCAAAAATTTTCGTTTGCCTCCAGCAAAAAAACACTGCCTGTAACGTGACCTGCGCTCTTAACGCTAGTGCATTTAAAAAACGATTTATTGAATTTTTGAGCTTATCCGTGTGATATTTAATCTTCTTTGAGCTCGTGTTGATTTTTTTCGTGCTTCTCGATTCATTTTCTGACAGCAAGTAGAATTTATCATTATTATTATTAATCATCCCAAATTTTTTCCCTGGCTCAGGTTTTTTGTACGTTGCGAACGCTAATTTTTGCATTTAGGAATGATGAAAACATCATTCTGGATTGATATTTTAAGACTTCCACTGGGGTATAATCATACCTCTTCCGTCGGCTGGGTTACTCGATAATTGAGGGAGAGGGCGAACAGGTGCTTAATAATGGGTTTTGGGACCAAAGACTGGTGAAAAACAGTCGCGATTAATGAATATTTGTTTTAAAAGTGATATTGAACAATATTTCGGTCCGTAACGCTGAAAATTTTCGTGTTTTGGCGATTTCTGCTTCTCAAAAGTCATTTTGGGTCAAACATTTGCAATTTTCGTCGATTTCTGGCCGGCTGGTGGGGAACAACTGAAGTTTGGGGTAAGTGTCGTCGATAACTGCCTTACGATGGAACTTTTGGGGAGGGTCAGGTTTTTTTGTATGGTGCTGATGAAACTTGAACCGTGCTAATAGAAATTTTTTGACTCTAGCACGTGTGCTAATGACTGAATTTGAGAAATTTTTAAAATGGTCAGCGAAGAAAGTTAGATTAAAGATATTACAAAATTGTGGTGAAAAATAAAAAATCGTCGATGTTACAAGTAACAACTCTGTCAATATCCTCATTCTCGTCATCACTTTTGCCTAGTGAACGACTGTGGCTCGAATCTGAATTAGCTTCGGCTCTAACGTTTTGGACGCTATACTTATGTAAGTGATTTGAAAACAGCTGTTTTGACATATGCTGAAGTTTACGTGAATCAGTAATAGTGATTGACAAATTACGTTTCCCAAAAAAATCAATCGAGAACCTAGCTGAAGCGCAGTCCCTGATACAATGGAAACGTGTAAACTTTTATCCAAACAGAATGTGACTTTGACGCAGGCCTTTTTTAGTCATTTTAGGGGACTGGGTCCCTAAAAACTTGGAAATGGCATGGCTCCTAAAATTTTAGGTCTAGGAGCCATTTTTGCTCCTGAAATTTTGGTTAATATATTTATATTTTACTGGATTATAGCTATTTTCATTCATAGATTCAAAGCTATTGTTCGGTGGACTCCAAAATCATGGAACGTATAAAATTTTTCAACGCTTTGCGCCGGATTTCATCCTATAATTCATCGGACTTGTCTGTTCACTGTTTTTCCACAAATCAAACTTTTTGAAAGAAACAAATTTTCGAAAAAGCGAAAAAATGTGGAGTGTTTGGCACGGGAAAGAATAATTTTGGTACATTTTAGAGGTAAAAATATGAATTTTCCGACTTTTTTGTGATTATGATTTTAAACATGTAGCCGAGTTTGAATTCCTGAGCATCGCGAAGTGATTTTTTAGAAATTTCAAGTTTAATTTGAATTTTTTCAAACTCATTAAAATATGACTATAGTTTTTAATTTGTAAAATGACCATACCTGTAAGACCTCCGACCAGCTGCGGGGGGGGGTAGAAAAAAGTCGAAATTTTTCCCAAAAAAGGCCAAAAAACATACACTTTTTTTGCAAATTTTTTTTAAATTTTTTCCAAAGTGATGTTGGGTACATGGTTGGCCAAGTTGGAGGGGTCCCCCCCCAACCCTCCCCCAAGTGCAGGTATGAAAATGACAAAGTATTCTTGAACATAAATTTTGAAACTTAAGGCCCCTAAAAGTTTGGAAATGGCTCCTGAAATTTTAGGTCTAGGAGCCATTTTAGCTCCTAAAACTTTGACTTATTCATTTATATTATAGTGAATTGTAGTTATTGTCATTCAATTTTAGATCTAAAGTAAATATTTTACAGGCTTTAAAAGCATAAAACATCGAGAATTTCCGGCGCTGCGCGCCGGATCTCATTATATAATCGTCTATTCACTGTTTTTCTACAAATTAAATTTTCTGGGGGGAACAATATTCTCGACAAAGGGGGAAAATATGGGGATTCGACATAAAAAAGATGAATTTTGGTACCTTTAAGAGATCGAAATCTCAATTTCCCTATTTTTTATAACTATTATTTTAAATATAGAGCCGAGTTTAAATTCATGATCATAATGGAGGTGATTTTCATAAATTTCAAGGTTGATTGAAATTTGTCAAACTTATGAAATTATGAACATATTTTTTTGTTTGTAAAATGATTATAATATACATATAAATATCAGAGCACCCCATGAGGGGTATGTGGGGGTATTACCCCGGTCTTAGATTTGGAAATTCATTTGCTACCCCCATAAAAACAGCTCACTATAGCAAAAAAATTTGATACACCTCATCCTCTCCTCAGTAGGTTATAGAAATTCGAAAAAAATTGCACAATGTGTGCTTGAGACGAATTACTCACTGGTCTTTTGACACATTTACTAAGCAAATGATAATAGGAAAGTATGCAACTTCTGTGCCATACAGCGATTTTTAGGAAAGGATATCAGCACATTAATATATACTACTTTTAAAAAATCATTATAAATTGGGAGATCAAATAATGACTTATGTATATGTGATTTATCAAAAAATCGCCCCTTGGGAAGAAAACATTATGTTCTTAAAATTCTTCATCTTCATGCTCTCCTTTCCTTTCTGTACGCATATGGTTACCCAAGCTGTGACATACTTTTCTACTATGAGTTGAGGCATGCGAGGTCCGTTGACGTGGATCAGGAGTGGTACCTGGTTTCAAACTCGTGGTTCCTAATGTAATGGGATTAATAATACTAAAGCCACATTGAGCATCAGCACTTTCAACTGGAAGCACTGTTCCAACCCTTATCAGTGATGGAATAAGCTCATACTTCTGAAGATGCTGGTTCAAATAATGTTTCCAAAAGTATGTTGTGTCCGATTCTTGAAATATGCGGAATCAGTTGACACGACAATCTTCAAAGTGTGACTATTCTCTGTGTATAATTAGTACATTCAAGTTGTTTTTTGTAACTTGTAACTGAGAATTGATTTGTGGTGAGAGTACTACATCACCCCCCTCTGCAAAAAAGTAAAAAGGTCACGGCATATTTCAGGTACTACCCTTACAATTTACGATTTTACCCCTACCTAAATTTCCAACCTTGGGGATTATATATATATATATATTATATATATATAATATATATGTATGTGTATATATATATATATATATATATACAGGGCCGTGCGCAGGATTTTTTCATGGGGGGCGGACTAGATTTTTTCACAGAATAGCCCCAGTAAATGTTGATCCGACGCGGATATACTGTGTGCATCACCGTTTTTTCCTCGAAGATTTTTTCCACATGAGAACGGGACCCAAAATTTTTTTCCTCATTTTCCAAAAATTTTCCACATTTTTAAAAACGCTTATAATGTGGCTACAGATGCTTTTTTATGCACTTTAGGGACATACCCAAGCATTTTGTTGTATTTGTAGTCAGAAACCTGCAAAAATGAGGAAAAAATTGAGAAAATTCTGGTTATGTTAGTCAAAATGAGATCATGAAGAATATATTGGTGTAGTATAGAATGGTCCGGCGCGGAGCGCCGGAAAAATTTTTTGATTTTCACTTTCTAAAACGCTGGAAAATGAACCCTCATAACGTTGGGAAATGAATTAAAATCAGACTGATGAAGCATAATTTGCGTCCCATTCCGGCGCGAAGCGCCGGAAAAATTTTCGGGTTTTTGTATTCTAAAACGCTGAAAAATCTTTCCAACAGATAATTCGTGAACAAATGTTTTGAAATCGCGTTCTAGATAAATGTCTTCAATTTCCACCTTCAATAAACGCAAAAGTTCAGATTGCAAACGTTTAAAAAATTCCAATCATCGAGAGAAAAAATTGAGAGACCTGATGAAAAATCTCTATTTTCGGCGACATAATTGACTGTAAACGATTAGAAAATGAAACGAGCTAACTTGATTGATAGAAACTGTTGAGCATTAATTAGTAAGTCGAAGTAGATATGCTAACGGCCGCGCCTGATAGAATATAGTTATCATTATACCCATGACCGGCGCGAAGCACCGGAAAATTTTGAGATTTTGACCTTTTAAAGTCCACCAAAACGCATCTTTTCGGTTTAGAGTTACTGCCTCAATGGGGGGGGGGCGGCCGCCCCCCGCCCCTCCTTGCGCACGGCCCTGTATATATATATATATATATATATATATATATATACAGGGCCGTGCTCAAGTATATATATATATATATACAGGGCCGTGCGCAAGTATACAGGGCCGTGCATATATATATATATATACAGGGCCCGGACCCGATATTCTAAAAATTTTGGACTCGGACCCGGAGAAATTGTTACAATTCTGATTCGGGTCTGATGCATAACAGAGTCATTCAGCTAAAAAAAATTACCCATGTTGAAGAATGTGATGACACATCAATTAACTAATGAAATATAAAAAGTAACAAATCAACACTTTATTGCTTAGATCATCTTGAGACTGACTTAGATTAAAAATCTTCAGCACCCAAGTTATATTTCATATATAGTTTTTCGGCCGTTATCTTTGTAGTTGTCGTCTTTTCAATCTTGATTTTTATTTATAATATTAATTTAAGGATCAAAAATTAAATTATAAAGATGCTTAACTCACTAATATTTCATGAGAAATTAGTGACTCGAATGGGTTTATTGTGTGTCAACCAAACCATACGATTTCAATATGATGTTGTTTCTTTCACATCCATTTTGAGACGCAGTTGTGAGAAGTTCGAATATGAATATGATAAGTTGAAAATGAATCATACCCGAAAATAGAGTATATTGTGTGGTTTTACATACTGTGTTTGAAATTTTTTTTCTGATGTTGTACTTTTCACATTTTACACTTCTTAAAGTGTCCAAAAGTAGGCGGAAAAAAGCCGAAAAACTCATTTGGACTCCTTTCCGGACACCTTCCCATAGGATGCCCCAGAATCTTTGCATCATTTTGGTATATACATATTATGTTAAAATTTTAATATGATTTGTGTGCCGTTTTTTCGAGTTTCTGGGATTGATACACATTGCTCTGCCATTCAAATATATTTTTGAGTCCTAATGAATCCATAACAAATAAAGTTCTGCGAAAATAGGATTCGCCATCACCTATATAATAAATAAGAAGAATGTGGCTTCAATCGAAGCTAGATAAATTTCGATTTATCTAACTTTGATATTTGCTGAACGACATGCTTCAAATGAAAGGTCAAGAAATTTAAATTTTTTTATTAAATTTGAGAAATCGAGCCATTCTGACGTTTCTTTACAGGAAAAGGCAAGAGTTATCCTGATAAACGTTTTTAATGTTATTTATTTAGTGGCAGCAAACAGCAAATTTTCAAGATGTGCAGACATCTACTGGTCCCGAAAGGGTACGCAAACCTGATTTAAATTTTAATACAATGTCTTGGGCACTAGTGGCTACAGAAATAGAGGAAAAATTCCGTGGCACCTCATAGGAGGGTGCCAAAAAAAGCTTCAAATAACTCTTTCAGGTTATTTCGACTTCATTTTTGACACTTGAGAGAGTAAGATGCCAGAAAATTTTTTTTCATACCTTCTTCATATAATGAATATTTGAAGATTTATATTTCCAAACATGCATAGAGACTGAAAAATGCCAAAAAATTTTGGAGTGCTGTAGGCAGGCTTTTTTTTCTACATGACCTTGCACATGTACAAACGACAGTCAATATTTCATTTGTACAATTTGTACATGGCAAAAATAGGTATAAATAAGTAACCTGTGTTCCTCTATGTCATGGCCAAAGACTAATAACCAAATCAGTGTAATTTTCAAATTTTATTTAGAACCAAAAAAAATTCATTAAAATTGAGCAAAAAATTGAAATTTTCGAGTCTAATTTGCAAGCATTGTGCAACAATTTGTCTAGAAAATTATTCAAGCATGATGAATTCGCATTACATGATAAACCGATGGTTAAGTCCTCCATGATGACAAGTGAAAGCCCAAAAAAGATGCTAATATTTTCCAAAAAAGAAAAATGTTTTTGTGTATTGACATTCGGCGACGCTGGAAAATCAATTTTCCAAACATTTATTTCAAGAATTAGATCCGAATTCAGTGTTCAAATGTCGTAATTTTTAGAATTTTATTATTTGAAAATTTTTTAAACCAGTAATTTATTCGTTAACTCTCGTAAACTCGGCCGAAAATATATGAATAGAAGAGTAGAAATTTCCGAAAACTACTTCCATGAAGCCTCCAAATTGATTTTACATTGAGAAAGGAATAATCGCTTCAAAAAGTTTACAGACTTGACGTATTGATATTTCTCAAGAAATGTTCCACTGAAAAACTGTGAATCTCCATTAAATATCAAGACAAAATATTGAAGACCACTTGAAACAATACCACTTAAAACATGAGATATACGTTTGAGATGATGAAAACTATTATACATTAGATGATAGGCGAAGGTAGGACATTATGAAAGCCGCGTCTGAGCTAGGTAATGCATAATAATGGTTATTAAAGTTATAACCGGCGCAAAGCGCCGGAAAATTTTGGGATTATGAACTTCTAAAATGCACCAAAATGCATATTTTCTGTACCTTATCCCCAAAATTTTCTTCCGTAAACGGGGAAGAGCCGTTTGTACATGTACAAATGACTACCTCAATTTCGTTTGCCTCAAAAAATTTTCATTTGCCTCCGGCAAAAAAAACACTGGCTGTAGGTATGCAAATTTTGACTTTTGCGCCAAATATATGCTGTCACAACACTCAGCATATAAAACCACTCAAAATATCTCATTTTCAGATATTAATTTCCAACTCATCATTGGTCAATGGAACAGTAGGTCAAATCTCTCAAAAATCGTTTCTTAAAATTTTGGACCCGATACATCTCTAATATATATACATGTTTTCGAATCATGTATATGTTTATCGAATAAGTTATCCTTAAATTGATTTTCCAGCATTTTGGAGTGTCAAAATTTAAAAAATTCGTTGCATAGCTTCGGTAAGACATAGGAAACAGGAGAACAATAAGAAGAGGAGCTGCATTTTCAAAACCCTATACTTTTAGGTCAGAAGGAAATGAACTCAAGTGCTACCGTGGAAGAGAGTTTGTGCAAAAATAAACGAAATATCGCGTTTTTTTGCATAAAAAAGTTTCTTTGCACAAAGATTTCTTGGCCGATTATTGTACATGTAGACATAAGTCTGTAACCGAAAACGCGGGTTGGAAATCAGATTTTGAACAGTAATGTTTTTAAACTCGTATCAACTGATTGAATATCTATATAATTTAATTACATAGTACGTTCTACAGTGTGTTACAAGCCCGTTTTTCGATATTCTTCAATTAAAAATTTTTGGCTCCCAAAATTTCAATTTGGCCCCTTAAAAATTTTGGCCTAGGACCCATTTGGCTCCTTTTTTTCAACCAAAAAAGCCTGCTAGGAGCCATTTGGCTCATGACTTTCCAACCGAAAAAGCCTGCTTTAGCTATTCGTAAAAGTACCGTCAAAATAGCCACTGAATATTAAATTGTCGGTTTACTAACCAAGTGCGTAATCCAACAATGAGCTAATTTAATTAGAATCAGATGAGAGTCTTATTCCTTTTGAAAGTACTAATATCAAGCACGATTTCATGAGTTGATAATACAATAAAAGCAGGTTATTAGATTTGACAAACTCACACATTAGTTTGACACCAACCAAGTAGCATTTGTCAAGTCTAATCACAGATTTCTCAGACGCAGCTGAGTTTCTATGAAATCAATCATCGATATTATGTTTTCTACCGATGTATAACACCAATTGTGTCTTTCATTAGCATAACGTGACTCGACAAAAAAATTAAAATTTTTTCCATCATTTTTATGAATAACTGACTAAGAACATCAAAAGTAATGGGTAAGCTCATAAAATGCACAATCGAAACATCTAAGCGTACTCTGTCACTTCTAGTCCGAATGCCGACACCTTTAAAACTTGACTGAAAAATTTTTTCGAGCTCAACCCATGCAATTATCCTTGCCGTATAAGCTCATCGTTATGTAAGACGTTATTTTGACTGTTTCTTTTCGTAATAAACTTCCCTTCTTTCAATATCAACGTCTTTTAAAATGTGTAAAAATCTTTGAAAATAAGGGTAGGGTTCTCTGGTTGAAAAAATTCTTCGATTAAAAAATCGGTGAGTGAGGTAAAGTGTAGACTATGGGTGATGATGGAAAAATGTAAATCTTCGCCTCAATAGTTTAAAAAATGCCTCAAAAATTGGCATGTTTTCTGAATTTTGGTCTGATGAGCGAGAGTCGAACAGTTTCCCTGAGTTGAGTATTCTGTCTTCCATTCTAGGGGTGTCATTGATACCGTGGATATCGTTAACACTTTGCACACCTATAATTATTCTGAGATATATTTTCGACGATGACGCTCTTGTAAATCGGTCGATAGAATGTCTCTATACATCCATTTAATCCCAGCATCGCTGTTCCGACTGTTTTGCATATTTATTTCGACTATTTCAATTCTAGTGTTTGTCCAGCAGCATTTGCAATTGCTGGAGAACTGAATGGTCAACTTTGTATCTCGACCCCTGATTGTCTTACTTGTTGATAATTTAAAGGCTATTCTTTTATGCGATTCATTTCATTCAAATTAGGTAAGCTGCCCATAAGCGATTAATTGCCGACGTTCTCAACGTTACCTATTTACGTTTTGGGCGAATCGGATTTATTGGCTACAAACAACCAAGCTTTCAGTATTATCTTATAGATTGTATAATCCATCTTAATATTTTTCGTCTGTACTGTTCGATCAGCGTTTATCAGCTATGGCCAATAACGAAGAAGAATTGCCATTGTCGGAGAAAGTGAAAATTATATATATATATATATTTATTTATACATTTATCTTCTTTAGTGATCTCATTGTGTTGCAGATCGGCTTAAGACTTATCATTGTTAGCGGAAAAACACACGACTTCGCTTTTTTGCCCAGTACATCGGCTTCTGACGTGGCACAATATGTATTCGATCATTGGCCTGAAGGTTAGCTGTGAAAATGTGCTGTTGAAATGCAAAATTTAATTGAACCTACCCTTCTTCTATTGTTGAAGTCACGGTTCAAAGAAGAAAACGTTTAAAATGCAGTTGAACGGTTTATCTTATCTGATGGTTTCTTACTTAGTCTGACATTTTTTAGCATATAGTTCATAATTCACAATAAGAAGTCTGACCACTATTTCCTTACATCGTGCTATTAAAATTCAGATTGGCAAAAAGACAAAGTCGAATCTGCCAACCTACTAAAGCTTATATATCATGGTCGTTTTCTACACGGAACAATCACTTTAGGAGGTAAGTTTCTGTGTACTCGTCTGTTCGGTGGAAACATACGTGTTGGGTTGATGTCATAAGAAACTACCCCCCCCCCCCAGAAATCTTCGGCCATATGCCTAGAAATTCGAACGAAAATTTTTCCAAAAAGGCTCTTCTTTGCAAGACGTCAGGAGGTCCCAAAATTTGGGACTGAGCCTGCCTGAGTTTTTTAGGCCGATTGGGAGCAAAAAATTTAGCGGTGCAAGCCATATTGGCTTGTAAAAATTTAGGAATTTTAGCGCAGAGGCGTTTTTGCCTCGAATTTCAGAAAATATCGCCGCTTCGCGGTATTATATCATCAGTATATATCATACATGTAACGGGGCCCCGAGATCTGGATGGAGGGGGGGGGGGGGTTGGGCGACTTTTTTGGGGCCGGGGGTCAGAAATTACCAAGATTTTGGGGGAGGGGTCTCTCAAGGAAAAAGTTTTTTTCACGAAAAAAGTGTGAAAAATAGTTCAAAAAATAGTCATTTTTTTCTAAAAAGACCGAAAAAATGTATTCATGGCGCGAAGCGCCAAGAAAATTCACATTTTTTACCATTTTTTGTTCAAAAATTGACATTTTCCATCAAAAAATTGACATTTTTCAGTATTTTTCCGACCAAAAGTATGGGGGTCCCTACGGCTACCATATGGCTAGCCATTGGATTGGAAAATCCTGGGAGGGGGGGCGGTCGCCCAATGGCTAGCCATATGGTCGACGACTTCTGGGGGGGGGGTTCCCAAACACTTCCCCACCCAATTACATGTATGGTATATATCTTATACTTTTAAATATTATTCTGTGATGCTGTAGTTGTGTATAAGAGATGTGTTGCACGAAATGTTAATTTACACAAAAATAAGAGCTTTAAGTATGTTAGACATTTGATTTTGATTCTTAAGAACAGAAACGTTGCTATCCGAACCGCTCAATTAGACAAAGAATGGACAAACGAACATGTAGTATGTAGTACTGTATACCTAGACAAGCCCTATCGGTTCATTTGATACCAGCCAGCCTAATAAGTTAGTTGGTTCCCGAATCGGTTTAGTGATTGTCAAGTCAAACAAGGGTAGGGAGTCAGATCTATAGTACATTTATCTTGTTGAAAATTGACACAATGCAATCAGAATTGATTTTCAAGCTTATTCCAGAGTCTAAACACTTTTAAGAGATAGCTCTGTATCCAGAGAATCTAGAAAATCTGAGAAATCAGGAAAGAATTATGTCTGGAAAACGTGTAAATGTCTGAGAATGATATTTGATTCCCGGATCGATTGATTGATTTGCTGGTCGATTGATTGCTTGATCACCTGATTGGATGGTTGGTTGATTTTCTGCTTGATTGCTTCGTTGATTTACTGATTGGTTAGTTAATTTGAAGGTTAGTTGATTGATTCCCTGATTCAATGGTTAGTTGGCCGACCTGGTTAATGGTTGGTTGGTTGATTCTCTGGCTATTTTGTTGATACATTGATTCTCTCACTTTTTTTGATTTTCTGCTTCGCTGGTTATTTGATTTCCAGTTTGTTCGTTGAAGCAACCAGTGGTTGGTTAACTACCTGATTTGCTTGTTATTTCCTTGTGTGGTTGGTTCATTAATTTCTTTTTTGGTTGCTTGATTCATTGATTTGTTGATTTGCTGATTCCCTTATTACTTGGTTGATTGAAGGATTGTTTCCTGACAAGTTGGTTGGTTGGTTATCTGGTTTTAGTAGTTGATAGTCTTTCTCTGAGTCCTCAATCCCATTTTTACGGTTAAAATCAGTCCTCAATCCCATTTTTGCGGTTAAAATCGGTTCACACACAAAACATGATCCGATACTGAGAATCGAGTCATCTGGTACTAAAGTCGCCTCATCTGGTACCGAGTTGCATCCAGTTGAACGTATTGTCCACTGTCCAGTAAGTAAGTAAGTACTTCACCATAAGATTGAATATTTCAACTGAGCTTTTAATACCATATTATTGATTGAATAATGACTGACCTAATGTGATTAAAAACGTATTCAAGAGGATTGATCTGCCGTGTGGGCGTCTGCTGTGATTTTGAAGTGTTTTTGAATAAATTTGTTTAAAAAAAAAACATTTTTTCGCTACCACATTCGTTTACAAACTTTTTAGTTTTGGCTCGATGAAATTCAGATTAGCCTGTAAAATATTGATCCTAGGAACCAATTGGCCTGTGGAGAAAAGATGAAAAAACCCCTGAATTGCGTTATTTTGGGGTTTATGTATCTAGTATAGTATCAATGTTGAGAAACTATGTGGCCAGCGGTCGATAAAACCGAGAAATAATCAGAATTGTTGTTTTCGAACCAGGAAATAACCGGGATTCTCAAAAAATAATAAATTTTGATAATTTTTAGGGCAATGGCAAGAACAAATTTCTACATATGTCACCAGACCTTATAGACAGGACTCGTGCTACTGAAATAAAATTCATCAGCACAGTTATTTAGAAAAAGGCAAATCGAAGTTAATGGAGCAATTAGTTTTTAGTGCAAATAGATCAATTATTCTCGAATTTTCAAGAATTTTGAATCGTTGCTTGTTAATGCAAGAAAGTAATGTCCAAAATCTGACTTCATTTTCAAAGTTTTATTGCATTTGCATGAAGCATGATTAATCATCAAAATATGTCCCATTAACTTTGCCATTTCACAGCTAGCTTTGCAATGCCTGCATAATAAAAGGCTGGAGCTTTGAATCAAAAATGTTCCGGATGAACGTTTCCACCTGGTCATCATTTTAAAATTCCTTATTGACCTGGATATTCTGCAATGACTGGAAAAAATAATAATCTGATGGTGCAATGTCTGGTGAATATGGTAGATTGGGTAACAACTACCAATTTAATTCCTGGATTTTTGCCTGGACAATGGCAGCAGTATGTGGACGGTCAATGTCATGGAGCAGAAAAACTCCTTTGCAATTTACCAATGCAGGCTACTTTTAAATCAAGGCATTTTGTACGTGATAAAGGAAGCAACTCAAAAAGTACAATCGCCTGGGTTGACCACCATACACATAACATAGCCTTGTGTGGGTGTAGATCGGTCTTTATCACTTGTGCTGGTTTAGAGACTTTGCTGACCCATTGTCGCCTCCGGATGATGTTAACATATACAACCCACTGTCCATCTCCAGTGATGATTCGATCAATGAAAGACTTGATTTTGTACCGTGAAAGTAACAACATGGAGATAATAACATGCTGTTACATGGCATGATCACTCAACTTGTGAGGCACCCATGTTTGGAGCTTGCAAATCTTCTTCATCTATCTTATTCGATTTTCAATATAGTAGTGTGGGTAATGGTGACGACTTCTGCTATTTCCTTAGTGATTGCTTTTGGATCAAGGTCATGTCTGCTTCTGATACTTCACCCAGTCGTTGACTGTGAGGTTCATCTTTGATACTGCAGGTGCTGGTCCTGAACTTTGCAAACCACCATTGAACTGCACGTTTGGGCACAGCAGGTTCACCATATGCTTGCCATATATTTCTCGTTCTTCAGCTTCAGTTCTGCCCAAATCATACTCATACAAAATGCAATGACGTATATGGTCTGAAAGGTAACACTTTGTTTCAGATATCAATAAAACAGACAATATGAGCCAATTGATAACTTACCCCATTTTTCAAAACAATAATGTTTGCTCTTCCAAGCAAGCAATCAACAACTCAATTTATTTTTCTGGATTTTCATCAAAAAGTTGATTGATAACGGTTGACCAAAAATCGACATTACTTTATTGCCAACACAATACAAGGCGCCTAAATCACTAGTGCGACTATCCGACCTTTTATTACGCAAAAAAGTTTTAACCAATTTTAAAGCTGTTCTAAAAACCACAAACTTTTGCGAGGAACCCCCTGTCTCTTCCTCAGCCACGTGCCTTTCCACTTATTTTAGACAAATCAAACTTTTTGGGGAAAAGAATTTCAAGAAACGGGAAAAATATGGGGGTTTAACATGGAAAAAACATGAATTTTAGTGTATTTCAGGGGTCAAAATCTCAATCTTTCCTACTTTTTTGAAACCAAATATATGAGTTTTTAAATTGTATAAAAATATGTTTTTGCACAGAAAATTTGAGCCTGATGCTCACTGAAAAGTATACTTAAATTGATTTCCAGCATTATAGAATGTTAGAATTTGAAGAAATTTGTCGGCGCTATGCGCTGTAAAGATAGAAACAATCGAAGGAATAAGAATAGAAGCTGCATTTTTCAATGCCTTATATTTTTGTGCGAGAAGGGCATGAACTCAAGTGCTATGTATCTTCGAAGAAGTTTTCTGCAAAAATAAACAAATCATCGTGGTTTCTTGCGTAAAAAATTCCCTTTGAACAATGATTTTTTCGCCGATTATTGTACATGTGGGAAGAGGCAATTATAGTACATTCCGCAGTGTGTTGCAAGCCTATTTTTCGATATTATTCAATTACTAACTTTTGGATCCCAGAATTTAAATTTGGTTCCTAAAAATTTAGGCCTAGGGGCCATTGGCCCATGATTTCAAAAGCCAAAATAGTCTGAATATGTGCTTGAAAATCGGAGAAAAAAGGATGATGTAACAGGGGAAAACCGGGAATTTTATTATGGGAAACTGCAGGCCATCCTGAAGAAAATTTTACAACTCTTTTGTTCATACCCATTAACAAATTATTCCCGATTTTTTTACAGCCCTTGGATGCCCGGTCGGAAAAACAACGGTTATGCATTTAGTCGCTCGAGAAAATTTGCCGGAGCCAGATAATAATAGTAAGTATTCTCAGTTCGATAGTTTATTGAAATTTTAAATTTTACGCATCATTTTTCAGACGATCTTAAAAAGAAATCTCGGCGCGGATGCCAGTGTTGTACGGTTTTATAAAGCTTCATCAAACTTTACCCGCCTCAAAGCTCATCGAAAAAATATATAGGTATCATTTTTCCGGAGCTGGAGAGCAAAATGCGTCAAGATTATGTAAAATGCAGTTTTTGAAAACTGTCAACATTTTTCGATAATATTAAATGAATAATTTTTTCGCTAAACGCGAAGTAGCGCAAAATTTACTCTGAAATTTTATTGCAGCGACTTGTATTTTTATCGATAGCACTGCACAGTGTTTGTGTTTGTACTTCGTTTGCGCATGTAAATAACAGGAAAAAATTAAACTAAGCAGATGAAAAATAGTGAACCTGAGCATACAGAAACTTTCGATTCGAACCGTCATTGAATCTTCGACGTATCGCTTCAAATCCTGTAATATCAAGTCTAAATTAAGTTTTTATTGATCGTAGAACGAAATTTTTCGAATGAGTGGAATTTTTAAGTCAAGAAAACGGAAAAAGTTACTGTTTTAGTTATCAAATCCGTTTACATGCGTATGTTTATTCGAAGGAATTGACTTCATTTTATGCGTGATAGTTATCTGAGATGACCATGCATCTTTAATTTAATTCAGTTCAATCATTAAATGTATAGTAATATTATTCCGAGGTGGTAAAATATTGTAATGGGCTGTGTGACACATTTTTTAGCTGTAAATTTCAATTTTTATCGAATTTATACACAATTTTCTGTGAAATTTTCATTTACAGCTAAAGTTGTTGCTAGTTTTCGCAAAGTAAAACAGTAAAAACAATGTCTTTTGGAGATACTTTTCTTGCGGAAGATTCTGGCATCACGTGATAAATTTTATCGTGCCAATCAACTTTTTATTTTATATTCATTTTTCGTTTCAATATTAATACACAAGATTAATAGTTATCATAGCACTTCAGGCTCATAAATGTGCAGTTCGTTTACCAATGTTGGTGTCTACGGCTTCGAACTGAACTGCACATTTTCCATAATTCAGAACAATCATTTCATTGATTTGTGAGCGTGTATATAATAGTAGGAAATGTTTATAAGCCTAGCAAGGGATTTCAAAAAACTTAGGCTCGAGTCCTACGTAAATTTTTTTTCGAATTTCAAATCTGTTTATGCAATAATTTCAGAAACTCGATTTAGGAATCCAGAGCTGTGGTTTTGAAATTTGCTTCTTTCTGCCGACGCATTATTATATAAAATCCATTGTCATTTTTTGTTCATGTAATAAAAGTTTATTCGGCAATTTTGTTATGAATTCAAAAAACAATGTTCAATTCAAACCAATTATTTATTAATGACTACTGCGATTCGACACTAACTAGGGAATGAAGTGTGGATCTCCAGGTGTTAATTCTGAAAGCCATCGTTTATAGTGCATTTGATAGCCCTCAGCAACCTGAATAATGTTGCATAGAAAATCTTTGTCTATAGGCCTTCTTTATTTGGAAATTTACGTAGGCGCCGTCATGCGAACCATTATATCATGGGAAAAAGTGGAAAATGACTTTTGGTAAAGCTCGCTGATATGAAGAAAGTTTCTCGTTGGGAGATTGTAGCGCAGTTTTCGATCTGTGAACTCATGAACTTCATCAAAGTTCAAAACTATGTATTCCATTGAATATTAGAAGTGAACGCTTTTTCAATTTAAGGTTATCAGAGTGCTCACAATTGTCGGTCTGATGCATATCACTGCGAAAGGTATTTTTTTGATAATCAATCACATCGAAATTTCCATCTAAGATCTTCAAATCATGGTTCTTTTCATGCAGCAGGTTATTTTCGAACACGTTTATAACTCACAGGAAAAGTTATGAGAAAGCTGTGATGATCTCTTTTTACAACTGTGTTGTATCGATTTTAGTGTATTAATTTCAGGATCATGTTGAATTCCGAATTTTTTTAGTATCCTATTCCTTTTTGCTGGAAATCGACTTTGCTGATAATGAAGTCGACGACAAAATTTAAAAATTTGATCAAATGTGTTAGATGGGCCGCCACGCATTCGTCCCCGTCGACGTCGTCTACGAAAGCTAAATTTTCCATCAAAAACGACCAAAGAACGTTGAAAGATTTCATCAACGCGGATGTTACCCTTCCTTTTAACGTCGCTGATGTCAAAATCGACCCAGTGCCCTACGTATCTGAAGACGTTTTCCGTGGTGATGGCAAAAGGGGTAAGAATCCAGAATGTCATGAGATAGATCGATACGAACAAGACTTATGTCTATGTTAACAATGTAAAGATAATCAGACTCCCTTGACCAATCAATCGTCGATTGGTTCAGATAATCAAGTATAGTCTTATGAAATATTGGTCAATTGTCTACTTCATTATCACTTTCGTGAACTGTATCCATTATTATATTAATTCGGCTACATTTATGTTTCCTACAGATAATCAGGGAGTTATGTGAAATATCTCGATTTTTCATCCGTTTTATCGTTCAGCTGGTTGTATACCCAATTCCACGTGGCCGGCATAGTAGAAAAATAATGTTCGTTGAGATCAAATCCTCGATCTCCTACATACAAGGCAGACGCGCTACCAACTGCGCTAAACCGAGTCACGTGGATCATACGAAAATTGGTTGTGGTGGTGGTGCGTGCAGGGCAGGCCCCGTGATGAACAACCTGACACACCACTGCAACACAAGCAACTACGTATTTATTTGAGTCAGGGTATGACTTGTACCCATCACCTTCTCTGATTGAGTTCTTCTGTCATCTTCAAAAAGGCGTATTACTTTCGATTCAATCATTTGTTGATTTTTTTGAACCCAAGTAATAATTGCTTTTTCGTGAAGCCATAACTGAAAATGCAAATTTTTGTGGAACGTTTGGTATCCTCTCTGTCCTGTCCATTTGCTTAACATATTAACAAAACAATAAAGCATGAGAGAATTAATCACATTGGTAGTGAGTCATGAAATGATGTTGGTGGCGCCATATCAGACAGCCCCATGGGGAGGGGTATGAGGGGAGTATTACCCCCACCTAAAGTCTTGAAAATTTGTCACTGGTTGCCTAATTTCGAGACAAAATGAAGTGTTTAGTGAACATTTAGCTACACCACACCCGAAATTTTCAACTTTACCCCTGCCTGGAAAATCTGATCTTGGGGACCTCTGCGCCATATTTTTTCCTTGCCACAAATAAAGCAAGAATACTGTACTCAATATTCATCCACTATCCAAAATTAATTTGCAAAAAGTGGGCTGAAAAATTTAGTATTAAACCTACGCAAGCTTAAAACTGAGCAAATATTGTTGCAATCTTTCAAAAAAAATTTTAGGTAATCGGATTTTGAGTTGCCATATAATGAATTACTTCCCAAACTATAAAATCCACCTCATTTCACTTTTCATTTTTGCATACTTCAATTTTTTAACACTCATCTTTAATCAAATCCATGTTTGAAATTTTGTCTCATTATATTGTATTCCAGTCTACTTTGAAACTTATGGATGTGCTATGAACGTCAACGACACCGAGATCGCACGATCTGTATTGAGAAATGCCGGGTACGTGGAATCTTCCGATGTTAAGCAAGTAAGTAACCTTTAAAAATGATTTGACGGCTTTAAGGTTGGGTTGACCAACATCTGCGTCTTCAATCGTGTATTATCGTTTGATTTTTTATGTTTCGTAGGCCGATGTTGTTTTGCTCATGACGTGCGCTATTCGCGAAGGCGCCGAGGAAAAAATATGGCGTCGCATCGAACAACTGAAACTGATGAAAATTATTCGAAGCAAAAGACGTCAAGGCATGAAAATCGGCATTTTAGGTCTTTTAACTACGATTTGATTAAATTTTGAATTAAATTGTTACGTTGGTTTTTCAGGATGCATGGCCGAAAGGTTAAAGGAAAAAATCTTGGAGAAAGAACCCGGTGTCGATTTGATAGCCGGTCCTGATTCTTATCGTCATTTACCTAATTTATTGATCACTACAAATGGAGGTCAGACGGCAGGTAAAACTAGAATTTTTGTGAGATTTCCAAATCCGAATACCATTATCACCATGCCTGTGAGAGGTCCGACCAGTTGGGGGGGGGGGGGAGTAAATCCGAAATTTGGGGGGAGGGGGTCGAAAAAAAGTCGAAATATTTCCCAAAAAGGCCAAAAAACATACACTTTTTTGCAAATTTTTTAAATTTTTTCCAAACTGGGGGGCGGGTTGGGTATATGGTTGGCCAAGTTGGGGGGCATACATGTAACGGAGCCCCGAGGTCTGGGGGGGGGGGGGGGTTGGGCGACTTTTTTGGGGCCGGGGGTCAGTAATTCCCTAAATTTTGGGGGGAGGGGTCTTTGAAGGAAAAAAATTCGATTTTTTTCACGAAAAAAGTCCGACAAATAGTTCAAAAAATAGTAATTTTTCCCTAAACAGACTGAAAAATGTATCCATGGCGCGAAGCGCCAAGAGAATTCATATTTTTTACCATTGTTCGTTCAAAAATTCACATTTTTAATCAAAAAATTCACATTTTTCAGTATTTTCCGACCAGAAGTATGGGGGTCCCTACGGCTACCATATGGCTAGCCATTGGATTGGAAAATCCTGGGGGGCCGTCGCCCAATGGCTAGCCATATGGTCGACGATTTCTGGGGGGGGGGGTTCCCATAGCACTCTCCCCAATTACATGTATAGGGGGGGGGTCCCTCCCCAAGTACAGGTATGATTATCACACAAGTGGTTGAATGCGTTCAATGGTTACTATTTATCGATTCTGTGCAGCATTTGGGACTTTTGATGTATGAAATTTTCCCAAAAAATTAGAAATACGATGTTTTTGCTTCACGATTTCGTTGTATTTCAATTATTTCTTATTATTGGCTAACAGACAACCCCATAGGGAGGGGTATGAGGGGGTATTACCCCTACCTAAAGTCCTGAAAATTGATCATTGGGTGCCTAATTTGGAGGCAAAATGATGTGCTTAGTGGACATTTAGCTACACTACCCCCGCAAATTTTCAACTTTACCCCTACCTGAAAAATCTGACTTTGGGGACCTTTGCTGGTTAATCTGTTATTCGTGGTATGACGTCATGATAATGTCGCATGATACCCACTTTATCAGTCCATTTATTCTTGACAAGAAATTATTTTTAATGGTTTTAAGTAAATGTCGCTTTATCACTGGATGAGACGTACGCTGATATAACTCCGATTAGAATCGACGACAATGCAGTTACGGCGTTAGTGTAAGATGTGCTACGACTTTTTTGAAAGTCCGAAGTCCCTGTCTGTCTCCGTTTTTTTTGGTTCAATCAGAATTTCAAAAGCTGGATCTACTGAGCTGAAATTATGTGCTTGATTAGATAAAAACCCTTTTCGCTTTCTTCAATCACCCATTTCGTCTTCGGAAATTTCATCTGTTTTGAATTTATTCATTTAGGTCGATCATGCGAGGCTGCGATAATATGTGCACCTATTGTATTGTTCCCTTTACCCGCGGTCGAGAGCGAAGTAGGCCAATAGATTCGATTTTAGACGAAATTAAGAAACTCCGTGATCAAGTGAGAATATGCACCGCTTAGTTAATCAGGTACATATGATGATGCAGTGCAATAATTTATCTTGAGGGCATAAAACAGGTTACGTTACTTGGTCAAAATGTGAATAGTTATCGAGACATGTCCGAAAGTATGCATTTCGGTTTACCAGATCGAGCGACCGCAACTTCGGCATCAGAAAGGGTATCCGGTTTTTCGACCGTTTACAAACCGAAACAAGGCGGTCGACGATTCGCCGATTTGTTAGACAAAGTTTCTAGAGTCGATCCTGAAATGCGAATAAGATTTACTTCACCTCATCCTAAAGACTTTCCAGACCCAGTAAGAGTTGTGTTAGACCAAAATAGCAAATTTAAATATATTTTAAAAGCAGAGAGGTCAGTCCGTTTCATTTAATGAGCCAGCGATTTCATCTGACTATTCATAAAAAAAACATTAACATCATGGTTTTTTTAGCCCAGAGCTAATGACGCCTGGGCCATGCTAATAGGAATTTAGACGTTAGCTCGCGTTCTAATGACTATTGAGAAATTTCGAAGAAAAGTTCGAGAAAATTAGATAAAGATATCAATAAAGTGTGATGAAAAATTTAAAATCGTTATTTTCTAACATTTATTTTTTATAAGCATCATGAAAAAATGAACTAATTTAATTAGAATCAGATGAGAGCCTAATCCAGAGGTCCCCAAGGTCGAAAATTCAGGTAGGAGTCAAATCGTGAATTGTAAGGGTAGTACTTCCTATATGCCGCGCGCTGCGCCGTGACCTTTTTTTTTGCTCCCTACTTCGCAGGTTTCTTTGGTTTGAAAACCAGGAGCCAAATGGCTCCTAGACCTAAATTTTTAGGAGCCAAATTGAAATTTTTGGGAGCCAAAATTTTTAATTGAAGATTATCGAAATATGGGCTTGTAACACACTGTGGAACATATATAATTAAATTATATGGATTGATACGTGTTCAAAAAAAAATTACTATTCAAAAGTTTATTTCCAACCAGTGTTTTTCGGTTACAGGCGTTTTCCGACATTACAAAAATACAAAGATCAGCCGAGAAATCTATGTACAAAGAAATTTTTTATGCAAGAAACACGATATTTCGTTTATTTTTGCACAAACTATCTTCCAAGGTACATAGCCCTTGAGTTCATTTCTTTTTGGCACAAAAGTTTAGAGTTTTAAAAATGCAGCTTCTGTTCTTATTGTTCTGTTGCTTCTTATATCTTTCCGGCGCCATGCAACGAAAATTTTTCTAGATTCTGACGCTCTAAAATGCTGGAAAATCGATTCAAGGTTAACTTATTCAATAGACATAAGGCTCAAAAACATATATATATATATATATATCATTTTACAAATTAAAAAACATGTTCATGCTTTCATGAGTTTGAAGAAATTCAAATTAAGTTTGAAATTTATGAAAATCACCTCCATTATAATTATGAATTTAAACTCGGCTCCGTATTGAAAATAATAGTTACAAAAAAATCGAAAAATGATTATTTTGATCTCTTAACTGCAGCAAAATTTATTTTTTCCTTGTCGAACCCCTATATCTTTCCCCTTTGTCAAAAATTTTCCCCCCCGAAAGTTTGATTTGTTGTAAAATAGTGAATTTCGCTCCGGAAAGTTTTCGGTGTTAATGATTTTAGAATCTGTAAAACACTTACTTTAAATCTAAAATTGAATGAAAATGACTCTAATTCACTAAAATATAAATAAATAAGTCAAAATTTTAAGGGCCAAAATGGCTCCTAGGCCTAAAATTTTTGAAGGCATTTCCAAACTTTTAGAGGCTCGGGCCCCTAAAATGACTAAAAAAGGCCTGCTACTTTGTTACAGTGGGGGTGGTGTAGATACTTTCACTACAAAACAATTCTCAAAAGGAATAAAAAAGGAATAATGCCACCTACTTTACATTTATTACGGTCAAAAAACGTTTTTCATTCAACACTCGAAATTTTTCCAGTGTTTCTACCCCATTCCCAATCATGCAGCATGGATGTGCTAATTACACGCAGAGAGAGAATGGTCAGACCTTTTGGTGAAGATTGTCGTGTCAACTGATTCCTGCACATTTCAAAAATCGGACACAACATATTTTTGGAAACATCATTTGAACCAATATCATCAGGAGTATGAGCACATTTCATCACTAATAAGGGTTGTAATAGTGCTTCCAATTGGAAGTGCTGATGCCGAATCTAGCTTCAATATTATCATTCGCATTTGATTATGAATCACAAGTTTGAAACCAGACGTCATTCCTGCGCTGATGTGTATCCGCGTCAACGGACCTCAGATGTCCCAACTCAAAGCAGGAAAGTATGCCACAGCTTTGTTGGAGAAATATAACCATAATGCACACAGAAGACCCAACGCAGAAGCGGGAAAAAAGAAAGGAGAGGATGAAGAGGAAGAATTCCAAGAACATCATATTTTTCTTCCCGGGGGGCGATTTTTTGAGATTATTTTTTTGTCTTATAAATCACATATTTACATAACTCATTATTTGTTCTCTCAATTATATATATATAAAATGATATTCTACAAAAGTTTGATGATATCCTTTCCTAAAAATCGCTGTATGGCACAGAAGTTGCATACTTTTTCATAATCATGTGCTCAGTAAATGTGTCAAAAAGACGAGAGAGTAACTCCTCTCAAGCACACATTGCGCAATTTTTCTCGGATTACTATACCCTACTGAAGATGAGGTCTACCAAATTTTTTTACAATATTGAGCTGTTTTTACCAGGGTAGTAAACGAATTTCCAAATCTATGACCGAGGTAATACCCCCCCCCATGGGGTGCTCTGGCCTAATCCATTTTAATGCCCCAACATCAAGCATGATTTCATGAATCGATATTACAATAAAAGCAGGTTATTAGAATCGACAAACACACACATTAGTTTCGGACGAACAAAATATCATTTGCCAATCGTGCTAATTGTACTGAAATTTTTTTTTATTAGCGCGAGTGCTAATCGGACTCGTGCTAAAAATCAGCTGGTTGATATAGTGTAAATAATGCCTAATATTCTATTTGAAAAATAGAATTTGATTTTTCTGTGTCACTTTCTTATTAAAATACATGCTATTACGGGTCTAAAAAGAAGACGTGGAATCCTTATGTAGATTAGATTGACTTGAATTTTTTAACATGATGGAAATGATGTCCTCTCAAACTTTTCTTGTTCAAATAAATTTGATGATCATATTTTTTTTAATTTTTAGGTGCTGCAGTTGATCAAAGAAAGACCAAATATTTGTAAGCAAATTCATTTACCGGCTCAAAGCGGAAATAACGAAATTCTGGATGCCATGGGACGGGGTTACACCAAGGAAGCTTATTTGGAATTGGTTCACAAAATAAGAGGCATTATCCCTGGTAAAGCATTATAGTTATTCGTTATATGCTTGCGCTGTCTTTCTTACGAAGCTTCTTCTTATTTCAGATATTATGTTGAGCAGCGATTTTATCGCCGGTTTTTGCGGCGAAACGGAAGAAGCTCATAAACAAACCCTAGAATTGATAGATCGGGTCGTTTTTAGCGTTTGCTACACTTATGGATATAGTTTACGTGAGGTAAAACTAAAAATAGTGCTGCCAAAGAGCTCCAAGCAAAGATAATTATTTCACTAGTATTTTTTTCTACTGCATCTGGTATAAATCCCTTGTATCGTTGATTAAATTTTGATTGGCCGTGGTTAAAAGTGTTTTTGAAGTTAGAAGTCGGAGGATTGACAAACACTAATATATATTGGTGTCTAAAATCGGATGAAAAAAATGGTTGGAAATGAAAATGAAGAACAGCTGAATTTGCAAATAAAATTTCTGATTCAATCAGGAGAAAAAATTGGTTGATTCTTGATCAATGATTTTTCATTTAAATGCTAATGGCATTCCAAGTTTGTCAAAAATAGCGCGCCAATTACCATCGATATTGTTTGTAGTAGTCGTGGCCACAAAAAAGCTTTTTTTTGAAATTCTACCTCCGTCTATTCTGCATCCTAATATGTTGTTCGACCTTTTTATAGAAAACTCGAGCTCATCGACGCTTGATCGATAATGTGCCTGTTGATGTGAAAAAGCGACGAATTTTGGAAATGCGCGATATTTTTAGGCGAACCGCTGCCACTCTTCACAGAACTTACATTGGTCGAAATCAGCTGGTGCTAGTCGAAAGTGTGAGTTATTAGCCTTGACTCAAGTGCAGGCCTGTAGACAGGGGGCGTTGGGCGGCCATGGCCCCCAAAATGTTTCGAGTGTTAAAAAAGTAGAGGTTGTTCAACAGAAAGTCAAGTCAGAAATGCCAATTTTATAGTAAATTGAGTGAAATAAATGCCCCCCCCCCCCGAAAAAATTCCTGGCTACAGGCTTGCTCATGTGTCCTATAAAAGGTCTGCATTTTTCGGCTGATTATTAAACCGAAACGATACATATGTACATATAATGTTCCGCAAAAACGCTGATACGTTCGAAGGATAACTTTCTGTAATCTCGTGATTTTACGAAGATATGACTTTCAAATTATGGTCCTGAACAATTTTTTTCGTCAGCAAAAACAATATGAACTGGACTTTCTAGACGTGTTTCCTAGAAATGTCCGTAATTGTTATATCGTTTATCAAAGTAAAACATAGCTTAATTTTAGAAAAGCAGATTTAATTCATGGCCATATACACCTATTTCATTTGCCCCCTGGTGAATTGTGCCGATTTTCAAATGGTCCATTGTTATATGAGCATTACGCATTTGTGCCGTAATGCACCAAATGTATATGCCTCGTGAATCGCCTTTCTTTTTACTTTCGTTGGCATAACCTCGCGTTCAAAAATCGTTTACAAGGCTTTTTGTGTAGAATGCTTCTATCTAAGGCTGTTGTTGAGTTAGCGTGCATGTTTTCAACTCAAAACTCAATATTACGCGCCCTTGGATAGACAATTTTGGTTCTTTGCAATTTTTGCAGCTTATCTCTATTTTTCTCAGACTTTTGCTAGTCATCTTCGACATTGCTCGTTATGTTCGATTTTCATTATTTTCTTTAGTGATGTTCCTCGTTTATTTCTTGACATCCGGATATCCGAGTTTTTGGAGAGGTCGGATATCCAGATATCTAGTCATATATATGTCCACGGTTTTTGAATTTTTTGAAAACTGAGCTTCTGCATTTTTTTCGGTGTCATCATTGATGATGATAAATATTAAAAATTTTCCTATTTCAAATTGCCTTACCTCAACAATCATCAAGTGAGAAAAAAGTAAGAATAAAATCATTAGAAAAGTTAGAACCTAAAACTTAACGTTGAATATCAATGGCTAGTGAACAATGAACATTATTGATTGCGATTGTGTTAATAATGAAAAACGGTAGTCGACGTAACTAAAAAGAGACATCTTTTTGCTCCTGACGGTCGACTTTTTCTTCCACATTTGTGAAAAAGCTCAAAGCTACAAAACCCAAAAACGCTACAAGTGTAAATAAGAAAAAATGTTGCCCGTGTTTGGTACGTTCGGTTGATCGTATCACAACTTGGCGCCCTTCGTAAGTTAGCGTCTTGCATTCTTCTTCGGCGCCCTTGCGATGGTAGAACAATTAATTAATACATTTCATAGTACATTCCGTGGTTAGATTGATGAAAAAAGTATTGATTAAAAAGGAGAGAATGTATGCAGTTAGACTAAAAAAATCTGCCAAAGTAAACAGATTAGATTAATGTGGTGGGTAAATTTCAAATCACTGATCCTTTTCTTCATCTCAGTTTCTTATCGAAAATTTTCAAGTACAATCCAAAAATATTAAACGAGACAACATAGTAGGAAATTATTTACGTTTTGAACTGAATGTGCTGGAAATTTATTACCTACATAGCAGACCGTTTTTTGAGTGGGATTGGATAAATTCCGAGGCGTCCGCTAAGACACATTTAAAAAATTTACTAATAAATTCTCTGAGTATTTATTTCACCTAAGAAATGGTACTGTTAATGCAGTCAGATGAAGGAAATCAGAATGAAAAACCTAAAAAACAAACAAAAAAAAATGTCAACCACAAGAGAGAATAAAAGAAATACAAAGACAAAAACCGAAAATTTGTCGATAAAAGCATAACATGTTTATCATTAGCGCTCAACTTTTTTATTTTTCCACTTCCTGTATATATCATCTAAAAATAAGTTTAACTTGATTTCACTATCGTCTGTTCAACGAATCTTTTTAGTGCTCTGACTTTTTTATTTTCATTCTTCATTTGTATTAAAAGTTTTCCATGAAAAGTTCGGATATCCGGATGTTTTTTCATGTCGGAATATCCGACGAACATCACTAACTTTCTTCTTTATCCGCTCTTTTTCATATTTTTTTACAATTCTGTGCCTTTAGTACAGAAATGTCTTCAGAAACAGGGCAATAAACATTCACTCTGGATTTTACTTGAGTTGAAAAGTCAGAATAATGAAATCTGAAAATGGATTTGATGCTTATTATTTTCCAAGAGATGTTTCTACCAGGAAATCTTTCTTCACATAGCGCCACTTCCCCTTCAAATACGGCAGCTGATCGATAAACAAAGCCATCAAAGCCACGAGTAGCTTTACCCTTCTACGTTTAAAACATTCTATGAAAGGCTACAAAAATGGAGCATTTATTTTATTCTTTTTTCAGTACTTTATGTTTCCCATTCATTTAAATAATTTGGGGTGCTCCAAATCCCAAAAAATGCACATTGATGATAACTTACAATTCTTTGGGTTTGAGACCAACCGACCAACCTGTCTAGTCCTGTATGATTGTAATATTATTAAAAACACTAGATTTTTGCCTAGCTTGTGCGATCTTCATGACTGAACGTATTATGCATATTACATTTTGTATGGTGTTTTGCGAGTCTAATTAGAATATGGCGCAAATAAACAATGAGCATTTACGAATGGCGCATATGAAAAAGGCTGAATTGGTCAAACCACGAATATTCAAACATGTAATTGGGGGTGTAAAATTTTACGGGGACGTCGTCTCCCCTATCCAAGGGTCACCCTGTCCCATGGTATCTACGCCTCCAGAATGTCTATCAGGTTTAAATAGAGGAATGAAAAACAAGTTTCAGATCTTGACCGAAAGTGGTTGGTTTGATCAAGAAAGTGTGGAAAATGTCAAAATTTTATCTTTTTGGAATTTGAATTGGTATTGTTGAGTCAATTTTTAGACGAAAATTTGCTATATCTCACCTCACTCTCGACTCCCTCCCACAAATGATCAGCCAAAAAGTGTGCGGATCATACATGCACATAGGGGGGTAGAGGGGGTAAACCCCCATACCTGAGACCCTGGCCACCCCCCTGACAAAAAAATCGTCAAAACACTACCCCCCTGAACTTTTTTCGAGACAGCTTTTTTCATGATTTTTGTGCATATTTTGTATGAAAAACAGGCTTTTAGAACTTTTTTGTTTTTTTTTTGCTCACCCACCCCCCTAACCCCCCAGGAAAAAGGTCCATGGACCCTACCCTGGAAAATTCTTGCCGTGCATGTCTGGTGCGGATCCGTCCTAGCATAAGCCATACATGTAACAGCTGCGAGATCTAGGGTCAAATTACTTTTTTATGCATTAGATTATGGTTTACTCAAAAGTTTGGTTGGTAGCACTGTTTTCTTTTTTTGTACGCCACAAACATTTTTGCGTCCGTACAAAGATTTTTTGGTAATCTTTGTACAAAGTACAAAGAGATTTTATCGACATTAGATGGTCAGAAAACGCATCTTCAGACTCTAGTAGCAATGGTCTATCCACTATTTTTCTACAAATTGTGCTTTTTGGACAAAAAATTTCCGGAAAAGCGAAAAAAATGTTGGCGGCCCAGTATGGAAAAGACAAATTTTGGTGCGTTTCAGAAGGTCAAAATCTATTTTTCCAATTTTTTGTAACTGCAATTTAAAACATAAAGCCGAGTTTGGATTCAGAGCATCATGGAAGTAATTTTCAGGGATTTCAAGTTTAACTTGAAGTTTTTCAGATTTATAAAAGTATGAGTATATTTTCTTAATTTGTAAAATGATTATGAGGGATATGAACTCGAGTGCAATCAGGAAGAAGGCTCTTGCGGAAATACACGAAAGATGGTAGTGTTTTCAGTGTACAAAAAAAATTTTCTCCGCACGAAGAGTTTTTGGCCGATCTTTGTACAGGTACAAAGAGGTTTATACAAAAAAAAACACTGGTTGGTAGTCCAAAGCTTTTGCTTTAAAAGTCAGAAAAACGTTACAAAAGGTAGCTCCTTTGGTCTAATTCATATTTATGGCGTGGAGCGCAGAAAAAATAACATTGTTGACCAATTTTTTCCCAACAAAATTTGACATCAATGAAAGTAACATTTTTAGTTTTTTTCATTTAACACATGAGGGTATTCAAGTGCGGATTTAGGGGGGCGGGGTGGGGCCGCCGCCCCCCGGATACTTTTGAAATACGATTTTTTTCTGTATACCTATAGGCAAATTTGAAAAATTTTTGAAACTTTTTTGAATTTTTTTTGGAAAAATACTTAATTTTGAGCACCGCCCCCCCTGAAAAAAATTTATGGATCCGCTACTGAGGGTACTATCTCCTATTGTCCGTTTTTTTCCAAACGAATCGCGGGAAGAAAAAATATGCCTGCGTAGTTGGACCTGTTGGCCGCCTTTTTCTGAGATTGTTTGTAGCAGTTAGTTCTGCAGATTAAAAAATGGAAAATATTGGCTCCAGGCATGCACAGCAAAAATTTTCCAGGGGGAGAATCCTCGGACTTTTCATCGAGGGGAGTGGGGGGTGGACGAGCAAAAAAACAAAAAGAGATCTCTACAACACGTTTTTCATACAAAATATGCTAAATATCATCATGGGTGCTCGACAATTTTTTTCAGACCAGGGTCTCAGGAGGTCATACATGTAATTGGGGGGGGGAAGTGCTATGGGAACCCCCCCCCCCAGAAATCGTCGACCATATGGCTAGCCATTGGGCGACCCCCCAGGATTTTCCAATCCTATGGCTAGCCATATGGTAGCCCTAGGGACCCCCATAGTTTTAGTCGGAAAAATACTGAAAAATGTCATTTTTTCATGAAAAATGTCAAATTTTGAACAAAAAATGGTCAAAAACGTCAATTTTCTCGGCGCTTCGCGCCTTAAGTACATATTTTATCATTTTTTAGACAAAAATTACTACTTTTTAAACCGTTTTTCGGACATTTTTCATGTAAAAAATCGAATTTTTTTTCCTTCAGGGACCCTTCCCCCCAAAATTTTGGGAATTACTGACCCCCGGCCCCAAAAAAGTGCTCCAACCCCCCCGCCAGACCTCGGAGCTCCGTTACATGTATGCAGAAGGTATTGCTATATATAGCATTTCCCCCATCAAGTAGGTGCCATATGGGAAGCTTAGAATCGTTTTAACTTGGAGTCACACATCTTTTCAAGCTCTTCTTCCTCAAAAATTTTCAATTTCTTTTCTCCCAAAGGCGTATAAAGTACATACTTAAACGGCGCAAAGTGAGCTTTGGTGCGAGTTTATTTTTATAGATTCAGATAAATCTATAGAAATGAAATCACATCGAAGCTCACTTGATAAAAGTGGATTCGTACTTTGAAAACCTGAGCCTTCGAAGGAAATAACCTTATATACATACATAAAATATTGAAAATTACATGCAGGAAAGCAAACGTTCGGCTGATACATGGATGGGTCGTGCGGATAATATGGTCAAAACACATTTCGTCAAAACGCCTCTATCGTTTTTGTCTCGCAATGGCATTGTCGTTGAAATGCCGTCGATGATACCTCAACCTGGTGACTACGTCGTTGTACAGGTGAATTGAAGATCTTTTTTCCCAATGAGCCTCGGAAAGGAACAAGATGCTCATGCAAATAATGCGCTCCCCGCGTTCGCGGCTGCTTTGTTCTCAGATTGACTGTAGCAGTAAGGACCAAGAACTGAAAATGAATATGTTGGCTCACGATGCATGGTCATCGGATCATACATGCACGTAGGGAGCTCAGGGGGAGGTAAACCCTCCTACCTGAAACCCTGAACACCCCTCTCTAGCCTGAAAAAAATCGTCAAACACCCCTCCCTGAACTTTTTCGAAGACAGTTTTTTCGATATTTTTGCTGCATATTTTGTATGAAAAGCATGCTTGTGGAACTTTTTCCTGTTTTTTCTGCTCACCCACTCTTACCCCTCCTCTATGAAAGTCCGAGGACCCTCCCCCTCTGGAAAATTCTTTCCGTGCATGTCTGCATCGTATATAACTAAAAAACTTTTTTACCTATCATACAAAATGAAAATGACTAGATCTCTCGCAATTGCTGAACTTCAGTGCTATAAGTTCTGTAGGTAATTCGTACAGTTATGAACTTCTATTTGAGATTTTTTAATTTCTTGTTGTACGCTCCCGAATCTTGTCGAACTTGAACGTGAAGTTGCTACAGTTTTTGCTGATTTCGGTAGTGTTCCCAGGTTCTTAGCCTAGCATGTGGGCCGTTATATTCTTGTCATTCTCATTAATAATATTTTGTGAATACATTCAACGTTCAAACCTTATTTAGCTCTCAAGTCAATGTGATTTTGAAAAGTCCCGAATGTAATCACGTTTTCTGTATGATCTATACTTCATTCTTTTGCAGATTGAAGACGCGAATTCGGAGACATTTCGCGCTCGTGCACTTTACCGCACAACCATTACCGATTATAATGATTATTTGAGTATGAGTCAAACATGACGCGGATAACAGTGTGTCTTGACCGTGGCTTAGTTATACTTCGCATAGTCTCGTTTGTATGCATTAAATTATTAGTGCTTTTCTACAGATGTTCATGAAAATAATGAACTTGCGGCGTAAAAGAAAACCATCCTCTCAAATTGACTGCGGAACTGTAGCGTGTCATTACGGAGCAGGTTCATTATCTGGCTTCGGAATCCTTTGCATTTCGAGGGTCATTGGAAGATAATTGGGCTATATAAGAAGATTAAATGAGTTGTAATTTCGCATGCTTAACGATTACTGTATAAAGTACTTTAATATTGGAGTATATAAGTGTTTTACCCATGCAACATCTTGCTAGAAATTTGGGTAAACGGGTCACCTGAATACCTAGGTAGCACCCATGTTTCATTTTTGAAATTGGCCCGGTAGGTATACCCAGATACCCAAAATACCTGGGTACCCAGTATGAAGCAGGAATGAGGATCAGCAATCTAATCCAGACTTTCAGGTTATTCTCAGATTGGGTTGGTGCAACTAATCTCAGGTTTTTTATACATAGTGTATAACGACGCTGTTCTAATCACATGCATGAGTTGAAGAAGAGAAAATCACTATAATATGCCAATCACTTATTATATATTTATTACCTAGAGTTAGACGCATAGGTTCGGATCAGTCAGGACTCACAATGATATATTGCTATGGTTAAGAATTTCTCCACATTTGAGTGAAGTCATACCAATAGGTTGCATTTAATTTTTATTCACATAAATTCTACTGTGGTACCATAATGTACAGCTTAGAAAGTCAGCTGGGGGGTCAGCCAGTACAGGGGGTGGAATAGAAATTTTTTTCGTTCTTGATGACGAAAAGAAAAGTTTGAGGAAGGTCTTCTAACATGCAAGCAGCATATTATTCAACCTATAGTCTGTTTTTCTTGGAATGCTTCTGAATAATGAAAGTGGAAAGCAAGTAGTATTTCAGATTTTCACGATTTCCTGCTAAACAATATACTCGTATCATATAGGACTAGAAGTTTGTGAGCTTACTGACCTAACCTTTAACAATTTTTCGAGTGAAAAAATGTATGGTAAAGAGCTGTATTTCAACGATTTTAATGACAGTGCTGATTTGTGTCGCTTCTCGATTTGGAAGCATTTTATAAAAAACAGACTATTACTCAGATATGTGAAATTGTTTCTTTAGAAAATACTTCTTAGAGTTATAAGCCCTATTCAGAAGTGAAAAATCCTAGGATTTTTGTCGGCGATTCCACTTCTGAATTGGACTTTGGTTACTTCTTTGGAATCAAGTACGTTCTGTTTAGAAGAATTATTGAACTACAGCCTCATTTCTATTTTTATCACGACTTTCTCTCGTCCCTTGCTCATTTTCTCAATCAATAGGGGAGCCAAATCTGCTGGGGTCATTAAAATCTGTTGGGGGTTAAACCACCCCATGTGGATGTACGGTTGATACAATGTTATGGGAGGAAAAAATGCACTAGGCTGCAGAATATATTTTTTCACAGTTATGGAAAATTTTTTAATGGGAAAGAATGAAAATCCAATACTACAAAACTGGATTTTTCAAACTTTAAACCAGTTTACCAAAATCTAGCCCACCCCTTTTTTCTAGCTTGGCAACTATCCAAGCAGGCATATTCTTATTTTCTCTGCCCCATCGGGGCATTTTCTAATAGAGTGTCGAATTTCCGTAACTCTGCATGCTTATTTGGATGATAGTAACCAATATGGCTTTTGAGATATAATAGTGTTTTATATCGAATGTGTTCTGAAAAGAATTGTAACATGATGTAACATGATTTATAGGAAAATAAGCTTTTTAGCAAAAATATGGAGTTTATTGAAATGATGATAAATAACAAAACTGGAAAGCAAGCACTATGAGTACATTTTTACGATCTGATGGACGGCAACTTGTGAGCCTGCTCAACTGAGCCAAAAACTTTAGGACCACAAATTCCACAGTGAAATCTTTGCATAAAAGCTACTTCACCAATTTTGGTTTTTTTTTCAATTTACAGACATTCAATAAAAAACGAAAATTATCGTGTTGTTGTTCAGGTGTTTAAAGCAAGACATTAATGCTACTTTTTCAATGACTCAAAATTTGCTATACAGTAAAAATTTTGAGAATGGTTGAACAAGAAAATATACGAGAAAAATAAATTGATTGAGGTTTAATCCTTGATTTTAATCGTCACGGAGATATTTCTTCAATGGACAAAAACACTGTTTTTTTGAAATTGAATTCAGCTGACAGAGATTTTCAGCTTTGGTACCAAAAGTGTGTTATGACTAATGGTGTCAGCCGAAGCCTGCCGATCTAATCGGCGACCACTGATAGCAAATTTCCTGCCATTGGTCGTTTACTACAGAGAATTAAATTAAAAAGGAAAGACGCAGCGAAAACCAAAAAGAAGGTTCAATTTGATATGCAATTTTCACTTAGTGGAAAACCTGTAGAAAAACGCTAAATTGCTTTATGAGAACAGGAAAAGCTAAAAGCATTGAAAAACATCATGATTATCCATTGTCGATTTGGATACCTGCCAATATATGAGTGCTACTCGATATATTTTGACCATTTAACCGCCATTGGAGTTGTTTTGTCTGCCGCTTCTGACGAAAAATGTCTTACATTTCGCTACATAATCATTTCAAAATAAAAAGACGCACAGTTAGGATCAATAAAAATCTTTGGTAGAGAAGTTGAAAATTGTCCTTGAGGAATGAGAATTTTGTCCTTGAACTTAACTTCAAAAAGGCCGCACGAACCCCGGTTATTCAATGGATTTCAATTATTAAGAATTATCAACGTTTTCTTTGAGCTGCCGAAAGAGACTGGTTCCGGACGAATTTTGAGGGCTACTTTCGGCTGCTTGTGTATGAAATACTTGCTTTTCTATGAACATTTTGAGAAAAACAGGTTTTTAGACAAAATTCATGCGTTCGGCATGGGACTAGGCACCACACAGTGCTTGACCTCATCCAGAGATTTTTTGCTCTTAATGATCACGGCGCAACCTTATATTTTATGGTCCTCATGTGTCGAAACTTGCAAAAGTTCTGTTACATATGTAGGACACAGAACAAAAAAATTGTATTCTGATGGAGCATTAAAATACAAGAACAACTAAACAAACTGCCAATAATGACAAACAAATAATATTAAACGGACAATGACATTATACAATAGTATTCTTGGCAAACAAGCCAGGAAACCAATAACTAGGCGGTTTTGACTGATGGTCTATCCAGCATAAACCATCTCCGACCAATTGTGTCTAGGAAAGATCGCAATTCAAATGTTAAATGTAAAGCGTATTACTGACTGGCAAATAATATCGAAAATTTTCTCGTTTTTTGAAATATCTTCTCTCACAATCACTTTCAAAATAAACAGTTATTTTTAGTGAGTAATGAATTGTACAAAAATTAATTTTGAACACCTATATGCTAAAGACGACGGAAGGCATTACCAAATTTGAGGAACTTCTTATATGATCCTGAATAACTTAGAGTACTATGTTTATTATGGAAAAACCCCAACGTACCACAACCCTCTGAATGCGATTCGTATCCCAATTCAATCGCTGTCGCAACTTGTCTTCGGTTATAAAGCTATCGACCTAAAATTAAGAAATCATTGAGAAAGCGAAGCTTTGAATTTTAATTTACAATACTTCAGCTAATTCTAAAACTCTTGTATAGTCCATGTTTAATTCGCCAGGAATACTCTGAATGATGTAACGTCCGCCCGACACCGGTATAGATTGGAAACCGTTACCAAAAATCTTCAATTTCCCGATAGCGCGCAAAATATCGTCGCTGCAACAAATTATATCACTCATAACGAAATAACGAAAAAAAGCATTCTCGTTCTACTTTGTTATCTCGTCCTTTGTTCGCCGATTTCGTGACTTGGTTAGACGGACTTTCAATTCTTCCAGCGTCATTACGCCTGCAAAAGATATTGGTTAATTGGCAAAAATCTTTTGAATCAGCAAATCTGGAAGTGATAGGTTCAAGCCACATTTAGGGCTTTCTAAAAAAACAGAGGACAAAAAGTTCAGCAACAAATGATGCTGACAGCGAAAAATGATAACGAAACAATGTTTCATCCGACATGACCAACCAAAAAACTGGCTTGTGCAAATATATATATAACTTTGATAATGAAATAAGTTTGAAATCTACCTTAATTATTGTGACAAGTTCAAAATATGACTACCTCCGTTGATATGATTCGTCGACAGGCAAACTTCGATTATTTGAATACCCAGTTGATAATAAAAATCACCAATACCTAATTTTTCTGCCCAGAATCCTTTGCTAGCTGGATGAAAAAATACATCAAAGAGAGCAACAAAATTAATTAAAATCGACCGTTTTCTCACAGGCTAAAGGATCAACGCCAATAGACGCGCACATTTCTTGAAATTGTCGCCGAAACTGTGGATTCTTACGTATGTCATTACTATATTTATGGGCGAAATCTTCCAATCGAGTACGAAAACTTTCCATTTCGATCGACAACTATAAAAAGACAAGAAATTGAACGCTGGATTTCTTAAGCAAACAAATTTCTGATATTGTACAAACTTGATTAAGTTGTTCACTTGCGATTTCACTACCGAGCTCCTTGAATTTAGCCTGGAAAGTAAACATTTTTTTTACAAAAATGAGTCAAAGAAGTGTGCCGTCATCGTAGAGTTCGACGAACCTCGGTTTCTTTCTTTCGCTGAATAGCTCCAATACCGACACCGCGACGAGCCATTGATCTGAAGTATCTGCCTTTTAGTGATGAGATGGTAGATCTTCAGCTAAATCATATATGTAATTGGGGGGGGGGGGGAGTACTATAGAAACCCCTCAGAAATCGTCGGCCATATGGCCAACCCCCAGGATTTTCCAATTATAAGGCCAGCCATACGGTAGCCACATACATACCTGTAAGAGGTCCGACCAGTTGGGAGGGGGGAGGGGTTAAATCCGAAATTTGGGGGGAGGGGGTCGTAAAAAGTCGAAAATAATTTAGCCAGATTAGTAGAAACCCTTGTATTGGATAATAATAGATATATTATCTTGGGTGACTTCAATTTGCCCTTGCTGAAAAATTATGGCTACCAAGACAAAATGGACCATCTGTCTAAAGTCATCAAAAATAGTTTCTTAGTTTCGGGATTTGAACAATTGGTGTTAGACCCTACTCGAGGAGAAAATTTTCTTGATCTGGTGTTCTGTAATCATCCAAACTTGATAGGCAATGTTACTGTTGTGGAAAACTTTTCTACCAGTGATCACAATATGGTTAAATTTGATATTCTCCAGAGACTAAAGCATGAGTCAAGGTTAAAGGATATATCTAATGTTCAACCTTATGATTTTATCCATGCTGATTATCAATCTCTCGAGATCATACTAGCAAAGGTGGATTGGAATACTCTTTTCAAAAATTGCATTGCCCCCAATCATTTTTATCAAGTTTTCCTAGGAGTTACAGCAGGTTTTATTGATGAATTTGTACCAAGAAGAAAGGACCAGGTGGAACGGGAAAAACTAACTTTATTTTTGAGAAGACTAAAAAAGAGAAAACGTAAATTGTGGACTATATATGCCAACAACAGAAATACTGAAAACAAGAACAGGTTGAAGTTAATTTCAAAGAAACTTAACAAAAATGAATATCCATTATGCTAAGAAAGAAGAAACTATTGAAATCCCCCTCCTTAAAAAAGTTTTATGAATTCGTCAACAGCAAAACTGTAACGCGAGAAATGATCCCAACATTGCATTATCATAATATTGAAGTTAGTAGTGACTTTGACAAATGTGATATGTTCAACAAATATTTTGCAACTGTCTTTACTGTTGATGATGGAAAAAGTCCTCCTTTTCCTGGTAAAGGATTTGAATATCTCAAGTCAGTTAAATTTGATTTCACGAAAGTTTTGTTGGCACTGAAAAATCTAAAACCCACATTTTCCCTTGGACCTGATGGTCTGTGCGCCTACTTTCTGAAAAAGTTACACCTTGTTCTTGCTGAACCTCTTAGTATTATCTTTGAGGTTTCTTATAGGACTGGCACATTACCTGATTTATGGAAAACATCATACATTGTTTCAATGTTCAAAAAAGGGGACCGTGGCAAAGTTGAAAACTACAGGCCCATATCACTTTGTTGTGTACCATGCAAAAACATGGAAGGAAATATTAATAAGGATATTGTAGGTCATCTTGACAGATATGCCTTATTCAGTAGTAGGCAGTTTGGATTCAGAAAGAGTAAATCATGTGTCTTACAACTTCTTGAATGTAAAACTAAGTGGGTTAAGAAGTTGGTTGATCAAGTTCCTATTGATGTTGTATACATTGATTTTAAGAAAGCATTTGATACTGTCTCATATTCAAAGCTCTTACAAAAACTAAAAGGATATAAAATTGATAAATTCACAATGAATTGGATATGTGACTTCCTTACAAATAGAACTCAATGTGTAAAACTAAGTAATACCATTTCTGCTCCAACTCCAATAATTAGTGGTGTTCCTCAAGGAAGTGTGTTAGGTCCAACATTGTTCCTGATATTTATAAATGATCTGAGCGATATAATTAAAAGTGATCTCTATCTATTTGCAGATGATGCTAAAATTTTTAATGATGCATGTAATACAGTATTAATCCAGGAAGATTTAAACAGTTTCTATAAATGGTCTGAGGAATGGCAACTTTGTATGTCATTGCCTAAGTATGCGGTCTTACATTTGGGGAAAAATAATCCAACAAATCAGTACAAAATTGGTGAATGTGATCTTGATGCTGTCACTGAAATGAAAGATCATGGTGTTTATGTTGATGAAAAACTCAGTTTTGTTCCGCACTGTGATTACATGATCAAGAAGGCTTCTAGGGTATCAAATCTAATTTTTAAATGTTTCAACTCGAATATAAATGAATTAAAAATCAGGGCATTAGAACTCATGTTCGCCCAATCTTTGAGTTTGGTATAGTCCTATTTGGAATATTTCTCTAATGGGTGAAATACAAAGGGTAGAGAAAGTTTAGAGGTGGTTCACAAAACGATTATACGGCTTTAACTCTAGGAATTACCAAGAAAGATTGGAGTCCGCCAGTCTGCATTCTTTTGAATTCAGGAGAACTATAACTGATTTATGCTATGTTTATTCTATAATCTGTAACAGCATTTTGGACTCAAATAATTTTTTTTGTATACAGTAATTTTAACTATCGTATTAACAACCCATATAAATTATATAAGACAAAATTTCGTACACGATTACTCGAAAAAGATTTTTGTAATAGATATATTGATACGTGGAATATGTTACCTAGTCATGTTACATCTGCTGTTGATGTTCATGAATTTAAAAAACGATGCATTGCGTTTTTGAACTTATATTCGCGCGATACTAATCGCCTCTAAGCCACCATTTTTTTCCTCAAATGTGGTCTTTTGAGGAAAAAAATTTCAAAATGAGGAAAAAATTTTGGGTATGGTTCTCATTGTGGAAAAAATTTTGGGGAACTCTAAACCGAAAAGATGCTTTTTGGTGGACTTTAAAAGGTCAAAATCTCAAAATTTTCTGGTGCTTCGCGCCGGTCATGCGTATAATGATAACTATATTATATCAGGCGCGGCCGTTAGCATATCTACTTCAACTTTACTAATTAATGCTCAACAGTTTCTATCAATCAAGTTAGCTCGTTTCATTTTCTAATCGTTTACAGTCTATTATGTCGCCGAAAATAGAGATTTGTCATCAATTCCCTCAATTTTTTTCTCGATGATTGGAATTTTTTAAACGTTTTCAATCTGAACTTTTGCGTTTATTGAAGGTGGAAATTGAAGACATCATTCTAGACTGCGATTTTAGAACTTTTGTTCACGAATTATAATAATAATAATATTTTATTCGATAGTCGATTGTAAAAAAGAATACAAAAAAAAACGATTAGCAAAAAACAGTTAATAGAGAAAAAAATGTAATACGGATAATGAAGTGTAATAATCGACTATACAGGCGACTGAGTTGGAGAGATTTATTTTTCAGCGTTTTAGAATATAAAAACCCGAAGATTTCTCCAGCGCTTCGCGCCGGAATGGGGAGCAAATTACACTTCATTAGTCTGATTTTAATTTACTCCCCAACGTTATGAAGGTTCATTTTCCAGCGTTTTAGAAAGTGAAATTCCAAAAATTTTTCCGGCGCTCCGCGCCGGACCAAGAACTAAATAAAATTAGATGATTCTAATCGGAACCACAGAAATGTTGATAGCGGATAAATTCATGGGTAAACTGCAGATGACCGTGGCAACCGAATTTACCCACCTTTAAAATTTTCCTTAGGCTTAGGCTTAGGGTACAGCAGCTGCGCCCGAAGGGCGCAGCGCTATAGAGGCTCTTCCAAATGTTTTGGCGTGGCCACGGCCAAATGGTTCGGCGTGGCCACCGTCATCTGTAAAAACTCCTAATTCATGAGAACTCTATCGTTAACTTGCTTCATCGGCTCCTATAGAACACCAATATATTCTTTATGAGCTTATTTTGACCAACATAACCAGAATTTTCTCAATTTTTTTCCTAATTTTTGCAGGTTTCTGACTACAAATACAACAAAATGCTTGGGTATGCTCCTAAAAAAAGCAACCGTAGCCCATACCTATAAGACCTCCGACCAGTTGGGGGCATACCTGTACGTGAGGGGGGGGGACCCCCAACTTGGCCAACCCTTTACCCAAAATCATTTACCTCCCAACCCCCCGCCAGTTTGGAAAAAATTAAAAAAATTTGCAAAAAAGTGTATGTTTTTTGGCCTTTTTTGGGAAAAATTTCGACTTTTTTCTACCCCCCCCCCACTGGTCGGAGGTCTTACAGGTATGGTTGGGGGGGGGGGGGGGGGTAAATCCGAAATTTTGGGGGGAGGGGGCAGAAAAAAGTCGAAATTTTTCCCAAAAAAGGCCAAAAAACATACACTTTTTTGCAAATTTTTTTATTTTTTTTCCAAACTGGGGGGGGGGGGGGGGTTAGATGATTTTGGGTACAGGGTTGGCCGAGTTGGGGGGGGGGGTCCCCCCAACCCCCCAGGTACAGGTATGCCGTAGCCACATTATAAGCGTTTTTAAAAATGGGGGAAATTTTTGGAAAATGAGGAAAAAAATTCTGGGTTCAGTTCTCATGTGGAAAAAATCTTCGAGGAAAAAAACGGTGCTCTAAGCTCGTAATATTTTTTTCTTTATTGTTTTCTGAATTTATTTTTTCTAATGACGAATAAATAATGTAATGTAAATTGACATTGTTGACACAATTTTCCAACCAAAAATTTACGTGACGCGATTTTCGGCTTACTTTTTTCACGAGAAAGCAATGATAGACACCATCAATTTAATTACATCGGTCGGTGTTAAGAAGAAATTCGTAGTCTAAAATTAAGGAAAAATGTAAAATGCCTGGAAAATTCTACAAAAATATGCGAATTCACGCAGCATCCGATTTGTTTTCGAATCGTATAAAGTGCTTTCTCGATCAGTTTTTCTTATCGCACTGACGTGCTTAGATAAAAGTGAGCTGACACGATTTTTATGCAAATTAGCGCGGCGAAAGTATCTTTAGTTACGTTTCTATCAAACTTCTGGCATAAAACTTTTTAAAGGTTTTCAGTATATGTTTTTTAGGCTGGAAAAAATTTTTTATGTTATTGGTACAAAATTTTTTGGCCCCCTGTGCCAATTGGCACAAATGCCCGTGCACAAAAAAACGCTTGAATGGGATCAGCGTTTTTTTTGTGCACGGACATTTGTGCCAATTGGCACAAGAGGCCAAAAAAATTTATGCAAATAGCACAAAAATTTTTTTAAAACTAGAAACATTACTGAAAACTGCAGATAAGTTTTAGGCCAAAAGTTTGATAAAAAGTTAACGTTTAACGCATTAATTTTTTGTGAAAATCGTGCCCAAATCTATTTTTCAGCTCACCATGATGTCAGTGAGATAAGAAAAAACTGTGCAACAAAATAGTTCACGAAAATCCTAAAAGAAATAGAATGCTGATAAAATTTAAATAAATCTTGAATTGTTCAGGAAGTTCAAATTGATTCAATTTTCGACTACGTGTTATTTAACAACAATGTAAAGACTAGAGAAAATAAAGTCGAAAATCGTGTAAATTTTCGATCCAAACATTGTACCATTATCAACGATATCGATTTTTCTGTTTGAATCAATCAAACACAAAAAGTAAGAATTTCGGTTTAAAATCCGAATCTCACTGAATGAACAGGGAATATTCAGAATTTCTTTTTACTCACCAGTCTTGAGAGCCTATAAAGTTTGCTGTAAGGATACCAATACACTGTTTGAAGAGAAATAGTTCGCATTCAGGCTAGGCAATTCTCATCTTGACATTGACAAATATAGCTTTGCTAAACGAGTCGTTCATACATGGAACACATTACCCGATCACGTCGTAAAAGCGTCTTCAGTAGAATCTTTTTCTCGAAAACTTAAAGATACTATCGATTTTTCTAAATTTATACGAGGATATTAATATAATATGATTTCTTTTTTCTTCATTTCTGTGTTGATTTCTCCTTTTCGTTCATCGGGGCGCGCGTAAGTGTACTTCTGTACCTGCATGTCTCCGTATGCAAATTAATTCATATTGTCTTTCACTCACTCACTGTATTGTTTCATTTTTCAATATGCTAACATTTTCAAATTGCTCTTTATTTTGTACTGCATTAATAACCAATAATCTCGATGTTTGTTGTATTTATTTATCTAGACTAACATGTGTTTTTGTTCTTTCTCTTCATTCGAAAAATAAATTTTTCTTCTTCTTCTTCTTCTTCAAATCTACGAATAGGAATTATTATATTTCATTGACTCGGCGCGAAGCGCCGAAAAATTTTGGCATTTTCAGCCCCTGAAACGTCTAAAAATCAAGGAAATTTTATGTTTGACCAGCCAAAATTTTTATGCCAATTGGCACAAACGCTCAAAATTTTTTGTGCCATTCCAAATTTTTTTGTGCCAAAACCTGAATGAAATGATGATGCAGTTAATACAGTAATACATAACTATCGCGCAATGTTTATGTTAACACTTTGCACATCTATACATTGAAAAGTTCTAATCATAATCATCGATCGGATTTTAAATATTTGCTTGGTTCCCTCACAAAACTGATCGATGATCCGATCTGGAATAGCGTGAATCATTATTTGCGAGTTGTTCTAAAATGGTGCATGTTCCAAGTAGTTACAGGCGCCACTCCGTTGAGTACTGTCTTTCGACAGTATATGCGAATGCGGCGCATTGAGTGGCAAAGCATTAGGGAGCGAGATCTGTCATCAATTTGATTGGCGGAAAAATTTCATTCCTCCAATTTGATTGGTGGAAAAGTTGTAGTCTACTTCTTCCCAACCGTCAGTCCAAGCCTAAGCCTAAGCCTAAGCGTAAACCTAAGTCTAAGCCTAATCCAGAAAATTTGCCAGAAACAACTGTAAAAATCAATAAATTTTTTCGACCAATCAAAATGATGACAGATCTCGCTTCGTAATGCTTTCTTGATTTTTGGCACGAAAAATTTTTGGAATGGCACAACAAATTTTGAGCGTTTGTGCCAATTGGCACAAAATTTTTGGCTGGTTATTGGTCAAACATTAAATTTCCTTGATTTTTAGTCGTTTTAGGGGCTGAAAAGCTTTTCTTCCACGCTTAGGCGTAGGCTCAAGTTTAGGGAACAGTAAGCTAAATCGAGAAATTTTTTCGACCAATCAAATTGATGATAGTTCCTGCTTTGCGATGCTCAATCTCCCAATCCAGCTGGTGAAAAATCGGCGAAAAATACAGATTTTTTGGTCGAAAATGATTTTTTGGATCAGGAAGCGGAAAGTTTTTGGCGCTTCGCGCAGAGATAATGCTCAGTGTCACTTTAAAAAAATTCATTGATCACGGGCGTATTTTGTCCATTTTTTGGTCTAAAAAACAATTTTAAGCCGTTGCTTATCCCCTTCCCTAAACTTTATAAGGTCAGCTACTCCCTCCCCTTAAGGTGGCTTTTATCGCGTATCCAGTAGGTTGGACTTCTTACAGGTAGCTCCGCTTTCCTCCGTTGCGGCACCATCTAACGTAATCTGACCATAAACTAGAAGAAATACGGCTCACTGTTTTTTTCCACATTTGCACTATAATGTGGAAAAAAAATCTGGAATGTGGAAAAAATTTTTGAGGTCTTTCCACAAATGTGGAAGAAAAATTTGGGGTTTTCATATTGAAAAGATGCATTTTGGTGCATTTTAAGAGGTCCAAATCTCAAAATTTTCCGGCGCTTCGCGCCGGTTATAACTCTAATAATCATCATTATTCATTAAGTAGCTCAGGCGTGGCTTTTTTCATGCCTACCTTCATTTATCACTTAATCTATAATAGTTTTCATCATCTTAAACGTAGTATCTCATGTTTTAATTGATAATCTTCAACATTTTATCATAATATTTAATGAAGATTCGCATTTTTTCCTTTTGAGAAAAATCAATATACGCCAAGTCTCTTTGCTTTATGATGCGATTATTTCTTTGCTAACAAAAAATCAATTCAAAAGCTTCATGGAAATATCTTTCGGAAATTTATACTCTTCTTACTTATATATTTTCGACCAAGTTCATGAGAGTTTACAAATAAATTACAGATTTTAAAAATTTTCAATTAAAATTCTAGAAATTACGACTCTTGAACACAAAATTGGAATCTAATTCTTGAAATAAATGTTCGGAAAATTGATTTTCCAGCATCCCAGAATGTCAATATACCCAAAAAATTTTCCGGCGCACCGCGCCGGAAAGATTACCATCCTTTTTGGGCTTTCGCTTGTCATCATAGAGGACTTGACGTTGACCATTGATTTCTTGTGTAATTCAAGTCAATTATGCTCTAGGATAGTTTGCTAGAAAATTTGTTCAACAATGCTTGTAGATTAGGCTTTTAAGTCGAACATTTCAATTATTTCTTCAATTTTAATGAATTAACTTCTCTAAAAACACCGGAAGGCTTGAAAAAGCTCAAAAACAGTGCGATAAAGCGTCTGTGAGCATTTTTTAGCCAAAAAACGAGGATTTTAAGACGAAAAAAATTTTTTTCCACATGTGGAAAAAAAATTTGACCCCTTTCCACATTTGTGGAAAAAAGTTCGTGGAAAAAAAACAGTGATACGGCTATTCGCTCCAATAAATTATTGAAAAATTTATTCAAAAAATCTTTTTTTTTAGAGCTGAAGCGTCGAGTGGATGATGAGCAATGATCCACCAAAAATTTTACAACTACCCGAAATTGTCGTCAGTCGAATCGCTGCCGGGGAAATAATCAATCGTCCAGCTAATATTGTGAAAGAGCTGATTGAAAACAGTTTAGACGCCGGTGCTAATCAGATAACGGTTTCTATAAGCGATGGCGGTTTGAAACTCATTTCCGTTCTGGTATACCTTCATTTTTCAGAAATGTGTGTTCTGGATATACTATACTCGCAATTGTGGGGAATCGCCCAACTCGGTCGAACCCACTACACAAATTTTGGTACCCCCAACCTCCGAAAAACCGGGCAATAAAAGTGCTTTCCGTGGGAATTTTTGGAATTTTGATTGGAAACTGACTTTTTTAGTTTTAGAAGCCATTTTTGATAACCCTCCATATTTTGAATTCACACCCCCAACCGACCTGTGGTCTTACACGCTTTTCGGTTTAGTTTACGCCTCGGTGGCCTTCCGAATCTCGCACGCAACTTCGATTTTCATGCTTTTTACGATTGATGCACTATGTCTCTAGATGCTATAAATTTTAGGGAAGAACTGAAAAATATAGATGTTGCTAATTTCTCCAAGGGGATGTAGCGTGCTTCTGTTTCTAACCTGCTACATTCCTGTTTTATTAACGTTTGATTTTTGCGCCTTTATTTTTGCGACAATAGACAACAATAAATGTATATACAGTCTAACTCGGATATAAGACACCCCCTGGGGACTGTGGCCTGCTGTGTGTTATAGCCGAGTGTGTGTTATAACCGAAAACATTTTATTTTTAGACAGCGAGATTTTAGCGCAAAATTGTGGTGTTTTATAGCCAAACAGCCGTGTTTTATAGCCGAGGTTCTTTTTTTAGTCATGTAATTCGAGCAGTGTTTTATAGCCAAACAGCCGTGTTTTATAGCCCATGTTGTTTTAACACACAAGTATAACAAAGGGACTTTCCCAGCTGTGTCTTATAGCTAATATCCGAGTGTGTAATAGGCGAGTTTTCCTTATATGTTAATACACTAAACGTGGCCGGGACCAACAACCTAGGTGTCTTATAGCCAGGAAAGTGTTATAGCCAGGGTGTCTTATAGCGAAGTTTGACTGTAATAGGAAAATGGGGGGAACTCCCATCCACATTTCGGTTTCTCCCCAAATGGCTTGAATTGAATGTCGGACGAATATGGTGCTAGGTAAATGAATCTGAACTCATTTACATAATTGGTAAAAAACTCTTGAACACGTCAATTTTCGCTTTGGGAGGTTTTGAAACGGTCAGAAATTGAACCTGCGTCGAGTATTCCGGTCTAATGTTGTCGGACAACTACGGCGACTTATAACTCCATCTATTCTACATAAGTGCCCTTGATAGGAAGACCAGAGTTCTGTTCATTCGTTCTTCAGCCTATGCCTAATAAGTCTTAAGCTCAAGCTACGCAAAACTTATACAAGAGTCCGAATTTGTCACTCGGGCTTTTGTATGATCCGAATCGCATTCATCGTAAAAAGTCGAAAGCCAAGACTCTAGAAAGTAGGTAACTAATGACGTTTACTTTCATTTATTTACAGGATAACGGCTGCGGTATACGTCAGGAAGATTTGGAAATTTTGTGCCAGCGTTTTACAACTAGTAAGTTGCGCAGTTACGAGGACTTACAATCGATCGGCACTTATGGATTTCGCGGCGAAGCTTTAGCGTCAGCTAGCCACGTCTCACATCTATCCGTAGTTACAAGATGTGTCAGTAGCCAAGTTGGCTTCAAAGCTGAATTCATCGGTAAGGTGCATATTTTTTGCAAGAAATTGACTGTACTCATCATGATCGATTCAATATGGCTCTAAAAATTTTAATCGTGTACTTTGTTTTGTATCGAGTTGTTATTTTGGAGTTAAGACGGAACATTGAAATCGAAACCCAAACCGTGCGCCGCTAATCAAGGGACTTTAATCAAAGTCGAAGAATTATTTTATAATATGCCAATTAGAAGAAAAGCCTTAAGATGTGCGAAGGAAGAATACGCTAAATGTTTGGATATTGTTACGAAATACGCATTTCATAGTTATACAGTTTCGTTTTTAATGCGAAGGTTGACTACGAATAATGATCAGAGTTCAGTAGGTGAGGAATTTCTTTGGCCGAGTCTTCTGGATTTATCAAGTTAGAATTGATGGCAGCGTACATATCGAATTTTCTCGAGATTACCACTGGTATTGAAATTAAAACTAAATTATAATCCGGAATTGAATTTCATGGAGAAATGTCTTGAGAAATGTCTTCCTGAATTGAATTTCATGAGAACTTGAGGCTTTCGCATTCGAAAAGTCTACTCTGGCTTGTTGAAAAAGCATGCTTACGCGAATAGACATTTTACGCTTGTATTTTTAGACGTTAGAACTTCTCATGCCGATGCCACTTTGAAGAAGAATTTGTCAATCCTGATGGGGCCTTCCGTTGCCAAGGATGTTTTAACATTTCAAGTTCAAAATGATGCGTTGTCTTTTCACGTCAACGGTCTAATATCCCATCCGAACTACGCTGGTAGAAAGTTCAATCTAGTCTTATTCATTAACAATAGGTTGGTCGAATGTGATTCTTTGAAAAGAGGTAATTTTTCAATTCATTTTTCAAAGCAAACAGATAAAAATGAGGTGTGCGTTACTCGGGGCCGTTCGGGTTTTAGCGGCCTTGGGCGAACTCGTCCCTCAATTTTTCAGTAGTTATTACCACGCTATTTTTAAGTTATGATGATTCGCGACTTTACATACTTTAAAATGTCGAAAAAAGACGCATAATTCCATTGTTACAATTCTATTCACTAAAAATAAACACATTATGCACTGGTTGAATGACTACAACAGACCCTCCGACTCTGAATGCTCATGTATAATAGACGAAATTACACAGCATATAACTTGTATCTAATGCAACTTCTGCAACATAACACCTCAATAAAACGCGTAATAACAATAGGATATAACAAACTGCGCTAAACTTATGTGTGCCGATATTTTGTACTGTCTGCATACAACAAATATTTAATTGAATTAAAAAGAAATGAAAATTTTGCGTTGGAAAATTTTATTAAGAGCCACTAAGAAGGGTCTTCTGGCGTATACTATACAAATTTAAGCGGTCCAGGGCGGTCGTCCAGTTCGCCCACCCCTAAGAACGGTCCTGGCGCTAATGATGTTCGTCAGATATTCAGATATCGGGATTGGAGAAAGTATATACACAAATATTTGTATATGCGAAGTGATCAAATCAGGTTTTATTTTTCATTTTTTCTCTACAGGCCAATCGGAATTTTAACGAACCAGAACTAAAATGTTTGTAAACGAATGTAATTGTAAAAAACAGCTTTTTCAACAAATTTATTCAAAAACACGCTTCAAAATCACAGCAGAAGCCCGTATAAGAGATCAAGCATTTTGAATACGTTTTTGATCACACACAAGATAATAAGGATCATATATTAACTTACAGATTTTCTGTCTTTGTTTTCAATTTATTCTCTCCTATGGTTGACGACAGTTTCTGCATGTTTTCAGGTTTTTCATTCTGATTCCCCCATCTGACTGCTTTTGTGTATTCATTAGCAGCACCATTTCTCGGCTCAAATAAATAACACGAAGAATTTATATTAGTAAATTTTTTCCATGTCGACCGTTGACTCTTCGAAATTTGAATCCAATCCCACTCGAAAAACCAGTCTGCTGTAGGTAATAAATTTTCAGCAAATTCACTTCTAAATGAAAATATCCTATTATTTTGTCTCATATTATTGTTGGATTGTATCCAAAATGTTTCAGTATGAAAATGCGATGAGCTCCATTACATGTTTACTTTTGAACATAAATGGACGACTTTTTAATCACATTTTATTACAATCAATCCATCAGAATGTTTATCTCAAAATTTCAAACTTAATTCTCTTGCAGCATCTCAATCCTTGATTTCTTTGTAGCTTCATATATGTAATCATGCGAGCAACCTTTTTTCTGACCTTTTTTGCAGGCTTGGAATTGGTTACATCTCAAATTTTGCCTAAAGGGAATTTACCCTTCATTTACATCGATTTATCTATCGAACCACGGAACGTCGACGTCAATGTTCACCCAACCAAATCACAAGTTCATTTTTTACATGAAAGTTTAATTTTGAAAGCGTTAGAGGATGCTATAGAGAAAAAATTGACTTTGTGCAATGATTCGAGAACATTCTACGTTGGGCAAATACCGTCGACTCCTCGTACGATGGAGTTCTATCAGATCGGTAAAGCTAATTATTCATACAATATTTGATGGCTGTTTAGTTTTTCTAGTCTTTATAATGGATAAAACATAATAATATGGAAATTAAATCTGTTAGATCCTAGTTCGGCTGATAACAAAGTCTATGATCATGAATTGGTGCGAATGGATGCTAAAAAACGCAAACTTGAAGAATTTTTCGTTTGTACACCACTGGAGAAAATGGAGACGGTTCAAGTAAATTTTTTCGACACCGCGGTAAACGTGGAAGGCATAGAAAAAGAGACGGGCGATGAATATCGAAGTCCATGTCACGAAATTACTGAAGCTTCGTACAACCAAATAGCTCTCGAGAATATGGACGTTCAAAAACCGCAATGTTCTTCGGCGCAAGATTTATCAATCAGAGTAAGTTTATTCAGTTCGAATTTTTGTTCCATTCTGTTTTTTTTGATGGAAGCAGTCTTTCTTACTTCTCAAAATCCTAAATATTGAAAAATAGTAAAAGGATATGTTACTGTTTGAAATTTTTGGCAAAGTATCAATTTCTTTAGCAAACTGACCCAAAACCTACCAATTGGCCGAAACGCAATTTGAAATTGGCGTCGATTCACCAGCTGAAGCGTCAAATTCAAGATCGGAGTAGTCCATTTACGACGTCGTTGTTCAAAGAACATACTGTGGTTGGGTGTATTGACGCTCGTTTGGCTCTTATTCAATATAAAACCTCGTTGTATTTGGTCGATACGACCAAGTTGAGTATCATGTATTTTTATCAGGTAGTGTTGAAAAGTTTTTATTCCTGGAAGAATTGATGTAAGTTTTTCTAATGCATCATCAAATTGAAAGACTCTGCAGACAAAAGATTACAGCCGGGATGTGCATCTTTCAAACATTCATAAAATTTTTGTAATAAATTTTTTTTGAACTTAGAAAGAGAAGTTGAGTGTTTTGACCCGCCAAAGCTATAGATTTAAAGATCTTCTTGTGAGAAGTTGTACATAAGATTATTTTCCTTAAAATCTTGAACATTTTATATGGGTTCATATTGCTAAAGCGTTTACAAAATTTTTAGATGTTCATTGAGTATGCTCACGAATTTCCATTTTTGTGTGAAATATTGTTGAAAAGAAATAGTAAAAAATGAAGCATTTCATATACCCGCTTTAGAAGGATATCAAGAAAAATATACTATAGAAATAAAACTGAATCGCTGTCAATAGAAAATATCCGCATTGAATTTCTGACAGCGGATAACATAACCATGATCACGAAGTTGTGATGTGCCCAAGAGTCCATGTCTGTAAGAATCACATGGATTTAGGACAATGTGGACGAGTTGAAGAATTTTTTTTCATTGTTTGGAAATATAGTGTACAACTTTTTAAGCTGATTTCGAATCCGACAAGCATTTTGCACAAATAATTTTTTCATTGATCTGTCGTCGTAAAACGTGTTCGAAATTTGCATATTAGAATAATTCAATATCACCACTTATATTTTTCTCAATTTTCAAGATTTTTGATGCGATTTTTCAACCGATTGAACAAACTTTTGAAAAAATTTTATCAATTGTCTACTCAACTGATAGGTCTAATAAGTGTGCGACAAAAGTCGAAAAAATTGAATTTCTATACTTGATAAATTTTCACTTTAACCATTAAAACTCTACCTTGGTCAAATAAAATCGAACCTCATTTCACCACAACATTTACTATCTATATGCATGCAACTGCATGCAAAAATTCAGAGCTATATGAAAAAATCTTTTGACAAATTTTAGCATATGTAAATACAACCTCAGTTTTGCACGTTATGAATAGAATCTTTTTTTGCTCCAAATTTTCAATCATGCCTTGGGCAATTTTCGGCTCATGCCTTGGGCAATTTTTGGCAACTCCTCATGCAATTTTTTACCACAGATTGACAAAATTTCAAGTTTGATACAACGTTTCTGGTACTATATAATCAAATTTATGTTCCCACGGCATGTAATATCCATGTATGCGGCAAATATCAAAGATAAATGATGAATATTGAATGACCAATTTTTGCAGACTCTAATCAAATTAAACGAAAAAATGAGACATTTGCTTGCAGTACGAAAAATTAGGCACGAAGCACCATTATTCGATGTCATGTCAAGTGTATTGTTTATCGGGGAAAATCACTAGGAGTCAAGGTGTCCAGCAGCCCGGAAAGCCTGGAAAAGTCAGGGAAAAATTTTGTGCCTGGAATACCAGGAAAATCGGGAAAAGTCAGGGAATTTCGATTGGAACTGATATAGTGTAGTTTTCATTGAAAAATTATCCCGAATTATTAAATGATAAGCCAAATTTGCGTTCCAGAAGTTAAAAAGCTCTAAATTTTCTGGTGTTTCGCGCCGATTATCATTACCATCATTATCTGGGTTTGGCTAAAGTGTGGTTCTTAGGAAGTTTAGTACCATTACTCAATTAAAATTTAATGGTTTTAATGCATCTGTAGTTCTATTTTGTCTCTAACTATTAATATTTAACGGTTAATGAAGAGAAATTAGGATTTCAACTTTTCTGATGATAATGTTTGCCAACTTGATGTTTGTTGCAACGTTGTCATTTATACGCATCGAGCAAACATTCCGAAAGCTGACTTTTAATTATGATTTCCATAGCTAGTAATGCAGTAAGATTTATTTTTGTTAAACCTATACCCTTATGAGTAATTCTTTGTATAACATTTATTCCTTCTTACATAACGAAGTTAGAACGAATTCCAGGAAATTTTATTTTCTTTGGTTTTGAGAATTTTCTATGTGAGTAACAGTGCACTGGAAAAATGCGTCTAAGAATAAGAATAATAGCATCAATTTCAGCAGCATTAGGAAAGGGAGCATTTGTAACTATTGTATTGAGATTTCATCAATTTCCAATTTTCTGATAGCATTAAACACACATTTTTGGTAAAAATTGTCTGTTCTGAATAGAGATGTATCGGGGACCCATACCCGAAACGAGACCCGTAATTACCCGACCATTTTGCTGGACCTGGACCCCATATTGGTCGAATTTTGGACCCGGACCCGAAGAAATTGTTACAATTCTGATTCGGATCTGATGTATAACATAGTCATTCGCTGAAAACAAACACTTAATTTTTTAGATAATAGTGAGACTGACTTGGAATTGAAATCTACAGCAACCAAGTTCGGCCATTCTAGATGTTTATTAAAAATATTAATCTAAGGATCAAAAGGAAATTATAGAGATGCTCATACCTGGGTAAACGTTATCGACTCATCTGATACCAGCCAGCCCAAAAAGTTGGTTGGTTCCCGAATCCTTTTGGTGGTTGCCATTCCAACCAAGGGTGGGGAACCATATGCATAGTACATTTGTTTATCCTATAGAAAATGGGCAGAATACAATCTAAGTTGATTTTCAAGCTTAATCCAGAGTTTACACATCTTTAGGATATACCAGCATTTTCACTATACCTGGAAAATCTATAAAATCAGCGGAAAAAGTTTTGCCTGTAAAATTTGGAAAATTCTGAGAACTTGAAAAAGTGCATTTTTGTTCATTTTAGAAAGTCAAAATGTCAAAATTTTCCAGTGCATAGCACCACACCAGTGTTTATTTATCGGATGCGACTCAAATGCAACACTTAGAAGTTTATTATTATAACTCAATTAACATTTAATTCAATTTTTCTGCTGATCTTATTAATATATTTTCTCACTTTGTGTATGTTATGAATTATGATAGTTATATAGGCAGCAGGGTTTTTTGGGCTAAATAGGAGCCATTGATCCTAAAAACTCCAATTGGCTCCTAAAAATTTAGCGGCACAAGCCAAATTGGCTTGTAAAAATTAGAGCCTAACGACCAGTGTTTTTTTTTGCCGGAGGCAAATGAAATTTTTTTGGGGCAAACGAAATTGAGGTAGTCATGTACAAACGGCTTTTCCCCGTTTAGGGAAGAAAATTTTGGAGATAAGGTACAGAAAATATGCGTTTTGGTGCATTTTAGAAGTTCATAATCTCAAAATTTTTCAATAACCATTATTATGTATTACCTAGCTCAGACGTGGCTTTCATAATGTCTACCTTCACCTATCATTCAATGTATAATAGTTTTGATCATCTCAAATGTATTATCTCATGTTTTAAGTGGTAATCTTCGATATTTTATCTTGATATTCAATGAAGATTCACAGTTTTTCATTTTAGCATTTCTTGAGAAAGATCAATATGTCAGGTCTGTTAACTTTTTGAAGCGATTATTCCTTAACAAAAAATCAATTCGGAAGCCTCGTGGAAGTAGTTTTCGGAAACTTCTACTCTTCCACTCATATCGGCCGAGTTTATGAGAGTTAACGAATAAATTACTGGTTTAAAAATTTTTCAAATAATAAAATTTTAAAAATTACGACATTTGAACACTAAATTCGGATCTAATTCTTGAAATAAATGTTTGGAAAATTGATTTTCCAGCGTCGCTGAATGTCAATACACAAAAATTTACCAATTAACGGAAACATTAACATCCTTTTTGGACTTTCACTTGTCATCATGGAGGACTTAACCATCAGTTTCTCATCTAATGCAAATTCATTATGCTATCGGGTAGTTTTCTAGACAAATTGTTCCAGAATGCTTGTAAATTAGACTTGAAACTCGAAAATTTCAATTTTTCGCTCAATTTTAATAAAATTTTTTTAGTTTTTTTAGAGGTATAAATAAAATTTGAAAATTACACTGATTTGGTTATTTGTCTTTGGCCATCAGTCAAACTGAAGAACCAGTCTCGATTTCACAGTCACTTAAACACTTTTAGTTTAGTCAAAAAATATCGACGCATCCGACACACATAGTCACATAAGAGTAAGAAGCGTCTCTGTCTCCAAATTATTTCATACATTTCTAGCATGTTAGGCACATGACTGAGAAACCAGGCCCAACTCATTTGATATCGAAGTACAGAGTTGAACCATACATGTGACAGAGCTCGAAGGTATAGATGGATCAATCGACATTTGTATGGGTGGTCATCGATTGTCCAAAATTTTGTGGGCTCATTAAAAGAAAAATTCGGAATAAACCATTTTTGTTTAGAAAACATAAACGAATGTCCAAAGGAACTCCTTGATGCATTTTTTGGGTTTTTCTTGAATTACAAAAGAAGCATTGTTCAATGATATGCATGTATATGCTGCGTGCCTGGAAAATTTTAGCCTTTGAAATGCATTGAAATGTTTCCTTTATGAATTTTAAAAGTTTTCGTCACGTCCATTATGATATCGATGCACTTAGATGACTTCCTGTAAGATTGTTTTGTTCTGCATTGTTGCAATGTATAATTTTGCTTCAAGGACAGCTAGAAAATACGAGATTTCGATCTAATAAAATGCATAAATACCCCTTTTTTGTTAAAAGAATTTTTGAGACTCACTTAAAGTCACTTCTGAACCGTTTTGTAGTGTAACTCAGTTTGACATACAACCTGCATGTGGCGGGTTTCGAACTTCGTACTTTTATCCAGTCAATAATCAGCCCGTCAACATAGGGCGATTTCGGGTGGGGTTCTTAAGGCACTGCAACCTTAATTTCAATTACGTGTTTTTTCTGTGCAAAACAAACATTTTTTGTTCTGTAGAAAGATTTTTTAATATCTTTTTACAAAGAACAAAAAGATGTAGTCGGAATTACCTGGTCAGAAGGCTCTAAAATCAGAAAACACCGAAAAATTTTCAGACTCTATTGTATAGTTATTATGATTGGTTCATCCACTGTTTTCCCCAAATCATGCTTTTTGGAGAAAAAATCTTCGGAAAAATTTTGGGGTTTGACATAAAAAATGTGAATTTTCGCGCATGTTAAAAGACCAAAATATCTATCTTTCCAACTTCTTTTTAACTGTTTTAAACATGCAGCCGACTTTAAATCCAGAAGCATTATAGAAGTAATTTTCAGAAATTTCAAGTTTGAATTGAAGTTTCTCAAATTGATGAAAGTATGAGTATTTTTTTTATTTGTAAAATGAAAGAGAAATGTGGAACAGAAAATTTGGACCTTAAGTTTCTTTAATAAGTTATTGGGAAATCAATTTTCCAGCATTCAGGTGTATTCTTCACCTCGCAGTTTTGCGCTAAGATCATGAACTCAAGTGTTATCCGGAAGAAGGTTTGTGCAAAAATACACGCAAAGTCGTGGGTTTTTTAGTGTACAAATATTTACTTTGTGCAAAAATTTTTGGCCGACCTTTGTATATACATGTCAAAGATACTCGCACAAATAACACACTGGAGTTGAACCAATTTTTCAATTATAAATAAGATAAAGACTAGTCTCCGACCAAGCTTCGCACATGGAACCCTTGACGAATCAATGAGAATCAAAAATCAAAGGTACATCGATTGAGAATTTCAATCCAAAAAATATGCTGTACAATTGCGCAGTTTGCGAAGTGATGATCCAACCAATCAAGCAAAAGCCGAATTATCAGATAAAGTCAAGAAAGCTTATGTAGCAGGCAGCAGATTATTCTGAAACATTTATTTATCCACTGGTGGAGGATCCTAACTATATAATGTCATTTCAATTCATATTTACATATTGGAAAGGAAATTCATGCCTATATATACTGATCTGCTTGAACAAAAAGTAATGTCACCACTAAGTCATGCATAAATGCTTCACTGGATTCGATTGGTGGTCAGTGATCATGATGGTTAATTCCCTGATCGCTTGGTTCTATTTTTTGGATGTTTGATTGATTCCTCTCTTGGTTGATTGCCTCATTCTTTAGTTGATCGGTTGAATAGTTGAGATTGGTTTACTGATTAGTTGGATCATTGACACACTGATTTGGTTCGTAATTTCCTAACTGGCCGTTTAGTTGGCCGATTCTTAAGTAAGTTGCTTCATTGATGTGATTGTCGATTGGTTAATTTCCAGTAGTTTGGTATTCGGTTGATCCCCTGATTAGTGCTAGATGGTTGACTTTCCGATTCACGAAGGGATTTTTCGGTTGATTTCCTAGTTGGTTGGTTAACTCATTGATTCCCTGGTTTTTTGGTTGATTCCCCGACTAATTGGTTAGTTAATTCCTTGACTTTTTCCAGTTAGTTGATTTGGTTGCTTGATTGATTCCCTGATTGGTTGCTTGGCTGTTCCCCTGACTGGCTGGTTGGTTCATCAGTTCCCTGGTTAATTAATTCCTTGATAAGTTCATTGATTCCCTGGTTGATTGATCGATTTACTGATTAATTCATTCACTGACTCCCGGACTGATTAGTTAACTAATCTATTCACTGGTATTTTGATTGATTCCCTGATTGCTTGGTTGGTTGATTCCCTAGTTGGTTTCTTCACTGATTCCCTGGTCGGTTGATCCCCTGGTAGGATGGTTGTTCTCCTGATTGACCGGTTGTTTTCCTGATTGGTTGGTTGGTTGATTTCCCGGTTGCATACCGTAATTGAATGTATTGAGGGGACTCCCCAACTTGGTCGGGTCTATTAACCAAATGTTGGGACTACCAACTCGAAAACATTTGGGAAAAAAAGCTTTTTTGGCCTTTTTTGGGAAAGTTTTCGAAGTTTTAGCATTTTTTCAACGTTTTTTCTTGTGTACACCCAAAATTTTGGGAAATTGGGTACTTCCGCCCCACAAATTTGCAGTTTACCCCCCCCCCAACTGTTCAGACCTCTTTATAGGTATGCCTGGTTTGTTGGTTGATTCCCTGATTAGTTGATTGGTTGCTTCATTGATTCCAGGTTGGTTGGTTGGTTCCCTTATTGATTGGTTTATTGATTCATTGACTCCTTGATTGGTTGGTTAATTGATTCATTGATTCCCTGATTGTTTGGTTGATTGTGTGCTTGGTATGCTGTTTGATTGATTCTCTGGTTGGTTGGTTGTTTCTCTGATTGGTTGGTTGCTTGATTTATTGATTTCCACGTTGGTTGAATGATTCCCTGATTGGTTGGTTGGCTCATCAGTTCCGTGGTTGGTTGTTTCCTTGATTGGTTCATTGATTTCCTGATTGGTTGATTGACTGATTAGTCGGTTGCTTTACTGATTCCCCGATCGGTTAGTAGGTTGATTCCTTGATTGTTTGATTGGTTGTTTGCCTGGTATTTTGGTCGGTTGCTTCATGGATTTTCTGGATGATTGATTGATTGCCTGATTGTTTGCTATATGTTTCTCTGACTTGTAGGTTCATTGATTTACTGATTAGTTCATTGATCTACTGATTAGTAGATTCATTGTTTCCTTGACTGATTGCATCCAGTTGAACCTATTTTCCAGGTATGGAGATGCTTAGTCACCAATATTCAACTAAAGAAGGCCTGTAGCCCTGAATTTTTTCGGGGGAACACACATTTTTTTCACTCAATTTACTGTAAAATTGGCATTTCTGACTGAAGTTTTTCTTGAAGAAAAAACAACGAAAAATTTTCCTTTCTTTTTTTCCTTTTTTCCCTTCCCTTTTTCTGACACTTGATAAATTCCCTGTCCCTGCCTACATGACTGTATATATATAAATAAATACATATTAGTGACTCGAATCCATTTATTATGTTATAACCAAACCATATGTTTTTAAAATGTTGTCTCTCACATGCATTTTAAGATGCAGTTTCTGAGAAGATCGGTCTTGAATATAAGTTGAAATTGAATCATACCCAAAAATAGGGTATATATTGTCTGATTTTGTATACTGCATTTGAAAATTTTTTCTAATGTTGGTTTTTTCATGTTTCACACTTCTTGAAGTGTCCAGAAGGAGGTGGAAAAAGCCGAAAAAATCATTTGAACCACTTTCTGGACACTTTCCCATAGGATGCCCCAGTATTTTTTCATCATTTTTGTAGGCACTAATGTCCAACATATTGTGCTGATTTAAATCCAATTTGTGTTCCATTTTGGGAGTTGTAGCAATTGGCACAAACTGCACTGTCATTCAAATATCGATTTGAATTTGAATAAATCCCCAACCAATAGAAAAACAGGATTCGTCATTACCTATATGATAAATTGGAAAAAATGTGGCTTAAGTCTTGGTAAATTTTCATTTATTTAGCTTTGATAATTGCTGAACGACATGCATTAAACGAAAGGTCAAAAATTTTAAAAAATTTCATTAAATTTCAGAAAACGAGTCATTCCTTGAAATTTATTTACAGAAAAACGTAACAGTTATTCCAGTGCATTCTGTTGTATATGAAAGGCATTACAATCGACTATCATTTCGTTTATCTTCATCTGGCTAACCTCAAGTGGTGTGAAACAGGGTACTTTCAACTGTAGAGAATTTTCTCACACCTTATAACATAGGCTGGAGTCAGATAGATGTCATTTTTTTGTAACATTATTCGCAGCTTTAATTTTTTCAATTGAATTACCGAAAAAAATTTCTGTTGCATCTCTTCCGAGACACCCTGCTGCACAACCATTACGAATAGATCGATGAAATTGTGCCAGTGATTCGACCAACATCCTTTCTTTTTATTTGTCCAACGTGAATATTTTTAATGTTTCCTGCATCCCCATTGATCACATATTTAGTGGCATCAAACAGCATTTTCGTGTCAATTTTCAAGATGTGCAGCAGACATGCACGGCAAGAATTTTCCAGGTGGGAGGGTCCTTGGGCTTTTTATCCAAAGGGTAACGGAGTGGGCGAGCAAAAAAACAAAAAACAGTTCTGCAAGCCTGTTTTTCATAAAAAATATGCACAAAAATCATCAAAAAATCTGTCATGGAAAAAGTTCAGGGGGTGTTTTACGATTTTTTTGGGCCAGGAGGGGTGGCCAGGGTTTCAGGTAAGGAGGTTCACCCCTACCTACCCCAATTATGTGCATGTGTATGATGTGCAGACATCTACAGCTACCAAAACGGTACACAAACCTGATTTAAATTTTAATACAATATGTTGGACATTAGTGGCCATAGAAATAAAAAAAAAATTCCGCGGCGTCCTATAGGAGGTGCCCAAAACCGACTTTCAAGGTTATTCTGACTTCATTTTTGAAAATTTAAAATGACATAAAAAGTGTAAGGTAAGATATCAGAAAATTTATCTCCTACCTTCTGCATATTATGAACAGTTGGAGATTTACATTTCGAAGCACGCGAAGAGACTCAAAAATGCCAACAAATGTAAAACTTCCAACTTTTGGAGTACCACTGCAGGCATGCGAATTTTGATTTTTCCGCCAAGTGAATGCTGTCACAATGCCCAGCATGTAAAGCCACTAAAAATATATCATTTTCATATATTAATAGTTTCCAACTTAACATTGGTCAATGGAGCAGTAGGTCAAATCTATCAGAAATCGGTTCTAAATAATGTCACACAGAATAGCGTGTGGAAAAATATAACGGACCCGAGCCCGAAATGAGACCCGAAATTACCCGACTCTTTGGCTGGACCCGGACACGATATTCTCAAAATTTTGGACACGGACCCAGACCCGATATCCTTGAAATTTCAGACCGGGACCCAAACCCTATATTCTCAAAATTTTAGACCCGGACCCAATATTATTAAAATTTTGGACCCAATACATCTCTTGTTGTGAACGGGAGTTCATCATTAATTCTGTATCCATTTTTAAGATTATTGCTGCCGGAATGCAATTGATGACAGATCTAGTTGAAATTCTACTGACCATTTGATCGACTAGATTTAAAGTATATTATGTCGTAGATGCATTGAATTACTCGACTGTAAAGATTTTAACATTATCAGCAAAATAAGCTTTCCAACATTAATATTGTCTTTCAATAAATGGGAAGTGTCATTTATGCAGATTAAGAATAAAAAAGGTCCTTAAGTCTACCTCGAAATATATATTTTTTGAGCAGGAACGTGCTTTTGAAAAATCTTTCTTACTTGTGAAAAATTTGACGCTTTACGATGCAGGGTGCAAAAGTACATAGTTATTCTTGGCGCGGCCGCTAAAAAGAGCATACACTAGAAAATTTTTAGCGGCCGTGGGCGGCCGCTCAGTTCGCCCTCCCCTAGGAACGGCCCTGAATTATGATGCACTATCTATTGGTATATACGATATATACTAGACACTATTTCATTTTCTTGTTAAATTTCAGATTCTGTATGTAAACTGTATATATACCATGAAGCATATGTCGAGCTTGGATAATTTTTGGCCAAAAGCGCAAAAAATCAAAATTATGAATCCACATGTTCCTTGTGCAAATCATGGGTATGGTACAGGATAAACTAACTTTGGTAGTGGTAGCTTTGAACGCTCGGTGCCACCAATCTGGTTCAAAAGAGAAGAATCATTGTGATTCTGTGTTCGTTAGTGTTATCAAAATCGTCCAAGTTTAGCTGATACAAATGAAAAACTCAATCTGCTATAGTTACTGACAGGAGCGAAGCGCCTTAAAATTTTTAGATTCTTCTCAGTGATAGACACGAAATCCACATATGACAGAGTTCCAAGAGGGCAGTTGCCCCCCGCCCCCTAAATACGGCCTTGGGTGGGCTCATTGATTACCTGGTTGGTTATTTCCCTGATTAATTGACTGGTTCATTGATTCCCTGTTTGATTGATTAATTTACTGATTAATTGATTTACTGATTAGTTGGTTCACCGATTCTCTGACTGATTGATTGGTTAATTGATTTACTGGTTGATTGGCTGATTCCCTGTTTATTTGGTTAATCTTTGAATTCTCGATCTCATTTTCTTTCAGTTAAAATCGATTCCCACATAAAACATAACCTTTTGCTGAGAATCAAGTCATCTGGTATCGAGTTGCATTCAGTTGAACATATCTTCCAGGTATGGCTACAGGATCACTATACTTCTATATTTTGAATCGGTTGCACATAACACAAAATCCTGAAAAATTGGAAAATTCCAAAGTTTACGAATTACGCGAATTTAGACTTTTATGAAAAAAAAATTCCGATGCGATACTCAGCATGTTAAATTCACAATATTTTTATTTTCAGATATCACAAATTTTTTACTCATCATAGCCAAGGTTGAATTTCTCAGAAAGTTCGTCCTGAGTCGAAAACTTACCTATAGTCTGTTTTTTATAAAATGCTTCCAAATAGAATCAGTACTGTCGTCAAAATCGTTTACATAGAGCTCTTACTGCAACATTTTTCTCAAAAAATTCCTAGGGGTTAGATCATTATGCTCACAAATTTCTAGTCCAATATTGTTTATTGTTTATTGTTTATCATTGTTATCATTATCATTATATATCATTATATTGTTTATCAGCAAAGCGTGAAAATATGAAATACTACTTGCTTTCCACTTTCAATAAAAACAGACTGTAAACAAACATATAAATTTTTTGACTTTTGTCGCTCATTGTGTTAGAACTAACAACTGGTTTGACAAATGCTAATATTATTTCAAACGTCTGTTCAATCTATTATCGTTTACAAAAAACCCACTTGAAAATCTTAAAAATTTCGTAAACTATAAGTTGTAATACGGAATTATACTAACTTGCTAATTTCAAACACTGTACACCTCGACAGTTCAATAAGAAGTACTTTTGTGCAAAAGGCTTATTGTATTCGGAACATACATGCACATAGGGCGTCAGAGGGACGTAAAGCCTCCTACTTGAGACCCTGGACACTCCTCTCTGACTCGAAAAAAGCGTTAAAAACCCCAGCCTGAACTTTTTGGAAGACAGTTTTTTTGATGATTTTTATGCATATTTCGTATGAATAACATGCTTGCGGAGCTTTTTTTGTTTTTTTTGCTTACCCTTCCCCACTCCCCTCGATGAAAAGTCCAAGGACCCTCCCCTTGGAAAATTCTTGCTGTGTACGTCTGATTCGGAATCCGTATAAAAAGTTGCCCAATAACGACGGAAAACAATTCTTGGACTTATGATTCCTAAAGTTTTCTTCCATTCTTCACACGCAAATTATTCATTCAAAAGAAATCCGTGACACTATATTTTTTAGACTCTTGTTGATGATTTCGGTAATTTCGACATGTATCGTTTCGTCCAACCGTTCAAACTCGAAGATCTGCTCAACTTGGCATTGGAAGAATGGAACAATAACCCACAAAAAACTCCCGTTACGAAATTTCAGGTCGAAAAGCGTGTTAATCAAGCCGTAAAAGTTTTAACTGAAAACGCTGTTTTACTTTTCGATTATTTTTCCATCGAGATTGACTCCAAAAGCGGTCATTTTCTAGCTTTACCGATTTTATTGGCCGAATATATTCCGCAACTAGAAGGTCTGGCGGATTTTTCTTTAAAATTAGCGGAAAATATCGATAGATATCGGCGGAATGAGCTGGAATGTTTACGTAGTATTTGTCGATTGACGTCAGAATTTTATTCGTTGAAAAGGAAATTTTGCACAACGGATGGAAAAACGAGCGCTGTACACAACGCGGCTCTTGACTGGCGGTGGGTCGTCGAACATTTGTTGTATCCCAAGTTTAAAAATTCAAATTTTTCGCCCGATAAGAATTTAGTTACCGATGGCATTTTGCGGAAATTGACGGATTTGAAAGATTTGTACAAAGTTTTTGAACGCTGCTAAAGTGACAGCATTGTTCGAACTTTTATAACATAATGTCTGATAGATTTCACCTTGGGTCAACAGAGTGCCCGGGTAGTAAAAAATAAAGTGGACCTCAAAATTTGCTCTACGTGATATTGTTGTGCGCTGATAACAGCCGGGACCTGCGTTCGAGCTGAAAACGAAAGCTCAGTATGACAAAGTTGCAATTTTTATATCTTGCCAAAAAGATCTGGGCGAACGTCAAACGAGCTAACTGTCCTAAAACTTGGCTTCTATAGTCTGTTTTTCATAAAATGCCTCCAAATAGAAAAGTGATACAAATCAGTACTATCGTCAAAATCGTTTGCAAAGAGCTCTTACTGTAAAATATGTCACCCGAAAATTTTTTAAGGGTGAGGTCAGTACGCTCACAATTTTCCAGTTCTATACGACATATTGTTTATCAGAAAATCTGAAATACTACTTGCTTTCCACTTTCATTATTTAGAAACATTCCTCAAAAACAGACTATAGTACACTGTTTTGATTGCTCTTCTATCTAATATATTAACTAAAAATCTGTATGCGCCTTGAAAGTTCAAATTCCTTGATTGCACAACACATTTCCTTGAGCTGCGACTCATGTTGTGGCGAGCCGGGCCTGAAACCCTTCATTTACGTAGTGTCACAGCCCAAGCTCCACTTGTGACTCGGGTTCTTGTCAAAAGACAAATTCTAATGGCAAGTCCTAAACGACTTACTTTTTATTGACCAGGAAATAATAATAAACAATACCGAACTGATTTACAGAAGATAACACAGGCTTATATAAAAAAAAGTAGCACAACTTTACAGCTGAATGAGATTAAAAAAATACATCAAGCACAAATTAGGCCAAGCCCTAAGCATACAAATACTGCTGATAATACTGATGAAAATATGTTTCACTTCACTACTTATTAAGATTACTGTACCTGTGATACACGATAGAACAAAACTAGATACAGAATATACTGTAGGAACACTAAAACGGTTGATATCCTAACTGGGTTACAAAAATACCAAATCAAGTGATATGGAAACAAAGTACATAGTACAAAAATATGATAAGTCAACAGGGTTCCTCTTGACAGTAGCCCTCATTAGGGCCTCAATCCTCCATAAGCATCGTCTGGAGCTTGTCAGGCTATGCGCAAGAAAAGCCCAAGGCGTGGCTCGCCAGACTGCAGTTCTAAGTATGTTGTGCAAGAAATTTGAACTATGACAGTCTTCAAAACATAAACTGTATGGATCTGAGTATTAATTAATATATCAGGTGGAAGAGCAATAAAAATACTGGAAGAAATGAAATCACTGATTTTTTCAAATAGTTATATCAGCAGTTAAAGCAGCCATAAATGTAAATTGTACGCAGTGGCCTCAAATGTGTAACATCGCGTTAATGTCTGGTTTTTCGCCTTGGCTATATGTCAATGAACAGATTCAGGCCTGGGTCCGCCATATATACACTGCTGCTCCAGAAAATATGTGAACTTCATTATGCATTAGTAATGGTTTGCCTATGGACAGTAAGAGGTAGAGGGACCGTGTTCTGGTTTGGTCAAAGTCCACCGAGCTACTGTAGGTTGGCGTCTGATTTACTATTAAGAACAAAAAAAGAAAAGAAGTCACACCAGTGGGCTACTGAAAACAATAATTCTCTACCAACAGAAAAATAATCATTTCACAAGACAAAGGTGAAAAATGATACAAAGAACAGTTGGCCGAAAAACGTCGCGAAAAAAGTGCATTGGGTGGTCTAAAAAATGAAGAAAAACAACAGAAAATAAAACAGAAGCCAAACAGGCGTACAGATATGGAGAACGTGATACATGAGAAAGAAAAACTAAAATAGGCTAGAACAAATAAAGTTTGGAATAAACAAAAAAAATTTTAATTATACTACACATTAAAGCAATGAAACAAATTTCAAGGGACATAAAACATGAACCGTGCGGGTTTAAATGTTACTTAATACATCAGAAAAAATGAAAGACGGCGGAAACAAAAGATGAAAACGTGAAAACATAAGCAAAACGAAAGAAAACGGAAATACATGCAAAGAAAAATGTAAGGTAAAAGAGGGAAATATGAAGAAAGTGTTATTACTTTCCTGATCGCTCGTTTGGAAATGCTCTATTGGGAATTCGCTCATTTGGGAATTCACTCAATTGGAAATCGCTCACATGGGAATCGCTCAATTGGGAAGCGCTCACATGAGAAAACCCCATGCATTATGTGTTATTTCTGCGTGCGTAACGTAATTGTGTAAGATTTCCGGTTTCACCCCTGAAGAACGTTTCTCAAAAGAGCGAAATATGTCTGAAAAGTGTTTTATGTCCGTTCGGTAGAACGCATAAAAAATATTCAGTAAAATTTTAATGCAAATGAGTAAAGGCTCATTTATACGCGCCTTTTCCAAGGGAACGGATCGTCAACAGCTTGAACTGTTCAGCCTGAAAATCCATTTTCGGTCGAAAACTGAAATTTTGCGGAAAAAGACCGACAGTTACCTCCAACCGAACGGAATGAAAATTACCCTTTCGTTCGGTTACATTCCATTCCGCATGAAAAGGTGAGTATAAATGGGCCTTAAGATTGAAACTGTATGTATAGGTATAGTAAGATGCATGGAAGTGGTTTCGAACACATTCCTGCCCATTCAACTCGCTAAGCTGTTGCCATGATTTATGACCGACAGATGACATTTACATGCTTTTCGGCTAGACTATACTGGACAAACAGTGTTTGAGAAATATTTGTGAATTATTTGGGCCATGACTGATGAGTGTTCAAAAAATGGATTGTATGCCGGGTTGGCGAAAGTGCCAGGTTGGCGAAAGGGCCGGGTTGTCGAAGAGACCGGTTTGGCGAAAGGACCGGGTTGTCGAATAATGTTATAAAATTCCGAGTTGTCGAATGAGTTTAACAGGTAGTAAAAAAGCGTACCGGGTTGTCGAACAACACATTAGAATATTATACATTATTTGACTATGACGTTTGATCTTCAGTCTTCACTGTCCAGGATGGCTAAGGAAAGAACTCATGTTTCCTCAACAACATATTTACGTTAAATAAAACGGTGATAGAAAAATCATAGCATCTGACAAGTGACAACATTCTTGAGTGATTTAGAATCGAACTAAGTTTGTTTATGATCTCAAGAGAAATTCATATTTTCGATCAAAAAGCGTGAACAAATGTTTTTACCGTAATCAGCCTGCATTATTGCAAATTGCAATCAACAATGATGATATTAATAATAATAATAATAATATTGAACATAAAACTACGTTTTAGCATTAAGAATCGTTTAACATTGTGAGAAAAATTTTCTATTGCAACAAAATAATGTCTATTTTTATCCTACAAACTGACTTTACCTAATTTGCATGAGTACCGGATGTCGAGTGCTTTTTTCGACAACCCGGTACACTTAATTTAAAGCGTTATTCGACAAGGCGGTACACTTTTAAAAAACGATTTTCTGCTTTCTTTTTATAACATTATTCGACAACCCGGTCCTTTCGCCAACCCGGTCTCTTCGACAACCCGGTCCTTTCGCCAACCCGGCACTTTCGCCAACCCGGCATACACCCAAAAAATGTTTGTACTTTGTCTGTGGAGTGGTTGAAAGTATTTTTCGTCTTCAAACCTTTCTTAAACAAGGCCCAAACAATCCACAAACTGTTTTGTTTGTAGGGCTGTATCCCTATTCCTCGAAAGTCCCGATTCCTTGAGAAGTGGATAAAATTTCCGATTCCTCGAAATATGCTTTAGTGCATCATGAATTTGCTTTCCTGATTCCTCGAAAAGAAGATAAAATTTATGATTCATGGAACATTGGCTTAGGCTTAGACTTTGATCACAATTTTTTGACTTTGATCACAAGGTGGAAAACACCGTGGGAACTTTCGCGTTACAAAATGGTAAATTTAAGCCTGCACATTTATTATTTTCGAGGAATCGAGACTTTCGCTAAAACGGAACTTTGTAGATAAAATCTTAAGCACTATTCGAAGAATTGGGACTTTCGAGGAATCGGGACTTTCGGTGAATCGGGAAGTTCGAGGAATAGGGACATTTGATAAATCGATACAGAATCGTTTGATCTGAAGTTTGTAGGCGTTGTTTGTGCGTCGGACTGTAATTTTTTTATTAAAAATTGAAAATAATAATTTTTGAATTATTTTTCGCATACGCAAGGTGTTTTTCCCGCACCAGCCCCTCTGCATCTTGCGGAAATTGACAAAAAAAAATTTCCGCAACACCATTAAAAATGACTAAAAATATCGAAAGTGTTTCCGTTCCATGCGGAAAGCTCCGTAAATTTTCTGTACGACTCCAAAAAAGTGTGCGGAAAAAACCCTTGGCATATACCTAAAATTAGTCATCATCAGTTTCAGAAATTCGATCGTTTGTTGTCATCCACTAGTTGATGACTTACATTATACGAAATTTTCTCAAGTGAGCGACCCTGAAACCACTAAATGTGCTTGATGTGTTTGCACATGCACATCATGCTGGTGCACGTGCATATGGTTTTTGGGCATGCAACTTATGCCCACGTTTTTGTTGTGTTATTTTTCGCCCACCGTGGGCTATGTAAATTTTATGTGCGCGTCTTTTTCCTGTATAAATAGTTGGGCCTTAGGCCAACTATTCATTCGTCTCTTTTCCATCTTTATTTACCATCCTTTGTATCTACGAATAAATTATGTTAATCGGCTGTCGTAACAGATACCTCAACAACCACATAATTGTATGTGTGGGCTGCCAGTAGAGGATAAACCTACTGACCCACACAACAAATTGGCGCAGAAAGTTCGTCGAGGGTACAATACAGTATGCCGACAGATACCTCCAAGGGTACAATTGACCCACAATGGTACGTTACGATACGCCAACTTTCCTGGGGTAAAATTCGACGCCAAATCCGAATTTTGACTCGATTCTGACGTCTGCAAAAGGCCGAATTTACGAATTTTCGAAATTTTACAGAAAATTTTGAACTTTTGGCGATTTTGAAGAAAAATGGCCACCATCCCAATCCCACCAAATACGCCACTGTGGGAGCACCCATCCACCAAAATTCAATGCCTATCGATGTGGAAGCAGCAGGTCCACGTCATGTATGACTTGACCGACGCCCAACGCGCCCTCAACAAGAAACTCAAGAACCCAGAAAATAACTTAATCATGTACGCGCATCTGGGAACTGAGGCCATCCGACCATTCGAATATTCACCAGCCATGGGTCAGATCCAAATGATGCCGCACAACAAGTTTTACAGCCCCATCGTCGCGATGTTCGAGCAGCCGACGCCACAACCCATCTCGTTTTACCAGTTCCGAACATGCAAGCAATGCAGGGACGAATCAACGTCAGAATTCCTCAGTTGGCTACCAACTTTACAAGAGGATTGTAAATACGACAACTTCAATGCCGACACTGACCTTGCCTACATGCTCGCCCAAAATTGCTATTCGCAGGAGACTCAAACGGTTATTTTTGTCGCACGCCCCCATGCTGGATGTTTACGTCAACATCATGCAAGCTGCCGAAAGTGCCGACTGTTCATCCACCGCAATCCCCGGGGGTTCAAAAGATGTCCATGCCATCGGTAATAATAGTTGTCATGACAGTGACAGATACCTCAATTGTGGTCGAGATCAATTGCCGAATTGATCAAAGCACCCACAATCACCTACGAGGTCAAAGCATTGCAGGGGCTGCAGTTCGACACGTCATAGGTATTTATCACCCGATTGCAAAGCAAAGGACAGCAAATGTTACAATTGTGGTCATATGGGACATTTTGCAAAGTATTGGGAGTGACGTCAAGGCAAGTCAAACCGATCGAGTGACAAGGGAAAAGCCATCAAGACAATCCACTTATAAAGTATTATGCATAGTGCCGCCACCTCCTACGAATGTACATTTCGTGTTATCCATCCAAATGGAACAGACTGTTACACCAGCGATATTGTTGATTCAGGAGCCGAAGCCTCATTGTTACCACATTCGCTTTACACGAAATGGATTGGCGCGCCACTCAGCCAATCGAATGCTCGATTATTTAGCTTTAATAATACAGAAATTGCTGGTCTAAAAGGACAGTTTACCGCAACAATCGAATACAATGGTCACTGAGCGAAGGTAACTCTACTTGTTCTAGATACGATCAAAGTTGCGACCTGGGGTACCGATATGATCGAGGTGCTACAATTGGTCATCCACGGAGCCACACGACAAATCAACTTTGTCCAATTCATTGATTCGACACCACCAGCCGCTGCAGTCCAGCTGGTGCAAAGTACTCCTGCCATAAGTCAAGGATACCTCAGTGATATTGCCCGCGACTTCCCCAAACTCAGGGCCAACAGCATGGGAAAGTTTCCAGACTTTGAGCATCACATTACGCTTATGGATGACGCCATTCCCGTAGCCTGACCAGTCAGACAAGTGCCGATCTCTCGTCCTGCAGCAGTTGAGAAAGAGGTCGAACAAATGGTCACCGATGACATTTGGGAATGAGTTACAGTGTCCAGCACATGGGCCCTCAACCTTGTTACGGTTCCGAAGCCCGATGGCAGAATTTGAATTATGACAGATTTCTCACTTCTTAATAACTTTGTTGTTTCAGAATGCCGTCCACTGCCACGAATCAACAATTTGTACACGCAGTTGCCAGGAGCCACAATGTCCACCAGGCTCGACTTGTCAAAGGGGTACTTCCACATTGCATTGGTGCCTGAGTCTCGTCCACTTATGACGACAATTACGCCATATGGTTTGTTCCAGTACAAAAGCTTGCCAATGGGATTGACGGATGCCGCATCCATATTCCAGCACCTTGTCTCGCAAATGCTTACGGGATGCGAAGGGTGTATCAGCTACTTTGACGACATATTAGTGTTCAGTTCCACGGCCATGCAACACAATGAATGACTACGAGCCATGCTGCAATGCCTCAGCGACAAAGATTTTTGTCTCAACATGGCAAAGTGTCAATTTGCGGTCACCGATGTTCCATTCCTAGGACATCTGATATCAAGCACTAGCATCAAGCCTGACCCAAAGAGCCTCGATGCCATCCAAAATGTGCCAATCTCGCAGTCAATCACCGATGTCCGCAGTTTCCTTGGATCTATCAGCTACCTCCAGGAATTTTTGCTGCATCTTGCCGACCATGGTGAGCCACTCCAGCGTTTGACACGTACGTCCGAGCAAACCAAGTTCAAATGGAGCGATGAATGTACGACAGCATTCAACAAATTGAAATCACTGCTAACAAACAATTTACAACTCGCAATATGTGATCCGGATCGTCCGACTATTTTAGCCACTGATGCATCCAACATTGGTCTCGATGCCTGCCTGTCACAGATAGCTTGAGGACGATTAATGCCGATTGCGTTCGCCAGCAAAACCCTTACCAACCAGGAACGAGTTTAGGCCACGAATGAATGCGAAGCTCTAGGTTGTGTTTGGGTCTGTGAACATTTTTCTAACTTTTTGCTAGGCCGAAAGTTTACGCTGATCACGGATCACCAAGCCCTTGTTTCGATATTGGCGCAATCCGGCAGTGGACGCAAAGCCCACAAATTTGATCAATGGGGTGCCCAACTAGCTAAGTTCGACAATGATATTCAACACAAGCCTGGGTCAGACAACGTCATCCCTGACATGCTTTCACGGTTGCCGCAACCACTGCCTACGAAAGTCAATTCAATCGTTGCTGAAAACTTTTCGCTCAAGACATTTGGAACACATACTTCCAAGGACGACGTCTTGTGTCTCGTGATCAAATTGGTCAACGAATGTGGTTGGAAGGCCAACCATCACCAGGACAGATACCTCGCTCCATATTACCTTATTTGAAACGATTTAGCAGTCCATCAAGGATTACTGCTCAAAGCAGATCAAATTATCGTGCCATCAAAGTTACGCAGACAACTGATGAACAAAGCGCATGAAAAACATCCCGGCATCATCAGAGCCAAAATCAAGTTACCTGAAACGTATTGGTGGCCGGGTATTGAGGCCAACATCGAAGAGATGATCTGCCATTGTCAAGGTTGTCAAGACTCTGCAAAGTCAAACCCACGATCGACGATTCCAACCACTCCATTGCCACTACCGAAAGCCCCATGGGAGAAAATTGTGATGGACGTCACTGGACCATTTGCAATGGCACCATATCACAATTGATTTGCAATCGTCGTCATTGATTACCACTCTTGTTTCCCCGAAGTTCGATTGTGCCCCGACCACACCACTGAAAAAACGATTGAATTCTTAACCAAACTTTTTGCCCGATATGGTAATCCTGTCGTTCTTGTTTCAGACAATGGGCCCGAATATCGATTGGATGCATTCACCGAATTCCTCCCAAAGCGCGTTATACAGCACCATGTGATGCCCGTTTACCACCCGCAGTCAAAAGGCAAAGTCGAAGTGTTCAATCGCTCGCTAAAATTCCATGCCCAGGCAACAGCTACCTCAAATACGCCTTTTGCCACTGCGATAACCGATCTATTGGCTCAATTCCGTGTGGAACGCCCAAATCCTGAAACATTGTCGCCTGCAGAAATAATGTTCAATCGATGTGCCCGTCTACCGTTTGAGCCACGTCAAAGCATCAGTGAGCCTGCCGCGCCACAACTGAAAAAGGTGAGACAAAACGTTCGCTTTGAGGAAAAACATGGACCGAAGCAACAGATACCTCCTCATCGAAATCCATTGTTCAATATTGGTGATAAAGTCCGCGTCCGACGACCAGCCAGCCTTATAAAGAAGGGGGAGTCGCCTTACTCCGATGTTATCGAAGTCATCGAGGTTATCAGCGATTATGTTTTCAAACTTTCGGATGGCAACATCTGGAACGCATGACGCATGCAAAAATATTATCCGCTGATGGTATTGAACATTCGAGCTGATGATAACACTGAACCAATTCCCCAATTGTGACCCTCCACATCTTCAACCCGCGGTCATGCTCCCCGACGATTTTCACTTGGTTGAAGACATTTCAAGAAGGGGACAATGATGTGTTTGCATGTGCACATCATGCTGGTGCACCTGCATATAGTTTTTGGGCATGCAACTTATGCCCACGTTTTTGTTGTGTTATTTTTCGCCCACCGTGGGCTATGTAAATTTTATGTGCGCGTCTTTTTCCTGTATAAATAGTTGGGCCTTAGGCCAACTATTCATTCGTCTCTTTTCAGTCTTTATTTACCGTCCTTTGTATCTACAAATAAATTATGTTAATTGGCCATTGTAACGGATACCTCAACAACCACATCATTGTATGTGTAAGCCGCCAGTAGAGGATAAACCTACTGACCACACAACAGTGCTGTTCTCAAAGTGTGAATTCTTCCTTAAACTTTTCTTCTTTTCTTTTTCCACTTTTGTTTTCTACTTTACTGTTCATTTTTTTTATTTTTTCTGCTCTTTATGGTTGTTATTCCTTTCTGTTTATATATCTCGCTTATCCATGTGTTGTTTAATTGCATGATCTGTTTTTCTTATCCTTAAAGTTCTCTAACCAGAATGTCACAATCGTCACATTATACCTTGATGCGAAAACAAATAGGATAAAGAGACACAGAAAAGAGAAAAGAAATGAATGAAGCAAGTGGAAAATGAAATAACTGTAGGAAACAGAACGAAAAACACTAAAAGAAATATAAATTGAAATCGGGCATGTCAATAAAGGAATGCAGAACAAAAACAAAACACCAAAAGTTGCAAAAAACGCAAAAACTAAAGTAAGACACAACCAGCTCAGTCAAAAATTTTTGAGACATGTTCACAAATTAACAGAAGAATCTATAATCTGTAATGAATATGCAAATCAGGCACCTAATTATTTCTTCTCTGTTTTTCTTTCTCATTCCTGTAACACAATCTCTTATTTTCCTTTCCATCTTTTGTTTGATATTTTCAGCAACAGACTTTGTTTCTCTCAAATCATACCACCCACAATTTATTATTTTGTTTCTGATTTGACGTCTTTTTCTTTTCATTTTGATGCACAAGCACATCTCGGATTTCCCTCTGGGGCCCTCGATTGGGTAGCAGATCCGCTACCTACTGCACATCCGCTACCTAGTGCACGACCGCTACCTAGTGCATATCCGCTACCATAGTCAGATCCGCTACTAGACAGCAAAAAAGTGAAAAAGGTTTTGCTATTGTTTTCATGAGGGTTTTCCGAAGACAAAAGAATAAAGGAAAATGGAATATGGTAGGCGTTCTGCGTGGTAAAAAATATTTTGTTTGCCACTTTTATGGAACCGCAAGAATGTTAAAAAACGTAATACTACAGAAAGTCTACCTGAAGATAAGTCGCTAATGAGTAAAGATACGTAATAAAATCATAAAAATGACCACGCAACCACATTCTAATGCGTGAAAAATACTTATTTACATAACAAACTGACCACACAAGCACCTCGAGTGACAGAACAATCAGCCTAGGCGGACGTTTTTCATTCTTTACCTGTACCAATCCGGGTGATGAAAATATCGTTTTCGTTTTGTTTTTTAATTTTTTTCAAATACTTTTTTTAATTATTTTCAAAATTTTATAATTTTGAGTTCAAAATTTAAAAAAACTATTGTTGAATGTACCTCCCGAGTAGACCAAGGACTGATTATTTTCAGCAAACGTGGGTCCATGGCAATTATCCCATGTCTAAAGAAAATTATTGGGATAACCCTAGGGTTTAGAGCAACAAACCACTGCATCTCACCGGGATTCGTGACATGCATTTGGCAGAACACAATTTCTTGCATTTACTTCTGAAAATACGGAACAAATTGAAAATTTTGAGTCGCATCGGTTGCAACCGCATATTTCCCAATTTTTAACGAATGAAATTTTTAATTTTCACGATACATGCACCATCTAACTGGTAAAAAAACTAAATGAGCCTAATAATTTGGAAATGTATACCGTACATTCTTCCATATTGAAATCCTGCCTAAGTTATTCAACGCAAAAAGTAAATGTAACGTGTTACTTATATACCTCAGCAGAAAGTAGCCGATATGCGCTAGGTAGCGGATCTGACTATGGTAGCGGATGTGCACTAGGTAGCGGATCTAGCACCGACCCGGGACCCTCACACGAGTGTTTTTCCATGCCTCTTTTGATTGACTGGTCAGATGTGACTATCGTATTTATTTCGTCCGTTTGTTCGATTGTTTTTTTTGTCGTTGTCTGGTCAGTTGGACTGGAAGGTCGACAGGCAGTAAAGTTGAACTCTCGTTTTGCTCTTTTCTTTTAAGCTCGTGGGTCTAGGCTATCCCTTACAGCATTCGTTAAAAATGGGTCATAAAATTATCGGAGTCTGGGTTTGCCATGCCATCCTACTATCCATAGGCAGCCTAATATTACATGGTGCTGGCACCAGGATATTCTTTCTGCGACTTTTTGCAATTGGTGTATGAAGTCTACTTGCATTATGTTGCATAAACTACCATTATCGACTAAAGTATAAGTTTGAACCTTATTCTGACTAATCCGAACATAAATATTCGCATGAAGAGACGAATCACAGTGCTTAGTATGGGTATGAAAATTAGTTTCTTCTCCGACAATCCCAAAAGCAGAAGACTGACGATTATTTGATTTGGATTTCCCATTAAAATTCTGGCTAGTATTTTGTGAATTTTGTCCTGCAGGAGTAGTCAGCATGAACGAACACTGATAAGCCCTATGCCCTTTATTATTACAGATAAAACAAGTTGAATTTGAATCGCGATTTGGTTGGGGACAATTTCTTCGGGTATGGCCGATCTGATTACAATTGTAACAATTAAATGACTGAGTTCGTCCATTATTTTGCTGATTATTATTTTCTCGAAAATTTGAACTTCTTTTGAAAGAAAACTTATCTGGTTGGTATTTTCGTGCATCAAATGGAGTAAAAGTTTCATTGTTAGGAAGAAAAGGTTTGAAATCAGATTTTATTTCAGACGTAGATTGGAAACCTTTTGTGCTCCGAGATAACGTCCTTGATTTAGCCAACTGACGTAACGAAATTTCATTTTCAGCAAAATTTATAGCATCGTCGAGAGTAACACATCCTTGTTTTAAAATTTCGAGACGAAGTGATTCATCTGTGACCGCTTCAACGTACATTGTAATCAGTTCCGACTCATCAATGCCTGGTTTCTTATTAATATAGGCTTTTCGAGCTTTTTCACGAAAATCTTTAGAAAACTCTATAATGGACTCATCTACTTTTTGAATGCGTCTCCTTATTTCATTTCTCAAACGATCAAAATGTTGTGTAGGAACCAGTCTACTCAACAGTTCACTTTTCAGTGTTGTCCAGATTTTTCTGTGCTTCGGATCTATAGAATTAAAAACATATGCAGCACGACCATCTGTGAGATTTACTATTAACCAACATTTATACTCATCACTCCAATCCGAAGCATAAGCTGTTCTTTCTTACAAGCTTAGCTAACCGTTCAAGGAAATCTTCAGGACATGTTCCATCACATGATTTAAATTGACGTGGAAGTTTGTACTCTTTTTCATTCTTTTCATTGAACGTAGACTTAATAGGAGAAGCTACTGGGCTAGATGTATGTGATACGATTCTGTCTTTCTTAGCAAGATCAGATTTTTGTTTCTCTTCATTAGAAGTTTCGGATCTTCTAGATTTTTCTGTTGCCTTTACGGGAGAGCTCAAATGAAAACTTTCGAGTTTAGCTCGGAGTTCACAAAAATCTTCTTGTTAGTCTTCACTAACTACAACATCTTCAATTTTCGAAAAGATGTTAGAACAAAAATTTAAGAGATAATGGATTTTTTGAACCTCAGATGCGTTTTCTATAGAATCATTTTGCAGCTCAATGATTCTTTGATCAATTTTCAAAAACATATCACCACAAGCTACGTCTAACCTATTCAGCCCTTGTTCGTAATGTTTGGATGATGTCAGAGTGAATATCCTCGAACCTTTGTGAAGTGCTGCTTTTCAAACACATGCAAATTTTGTTTGAGAGCAGAAATTTGACCTGTAAAATTATCAAAATTAGCTTTAAGCTCATCGCGCATTGAATTAATTGCAGAATTTAGTTCCACAGTAGCTTTTTCAAGATTTCCAACTTTATCTTCGTTATCAGCGTAATATTTTATAGCCACTAAGCACCGTTCAACATCAGATTTTAATTTACCAAATGAATTAGTTAATACAGTAACATGTTGTTCAGAAAGCTTTTCCACTTTTTTAAAGTTTCACATACAGTAATACCGAGTTGGTCAGCCGAAACTAGTTCAGAAACCCCTGCATCATCCTTTGGATCAGAATCATTATCGCTATCAGAAATTAGTTCCCAATACGCTGGATCAAAAGATTCTTTTAGTTTAAATATAAATGCATCAATGTTACTCTGATTAGTTCCCCTTCTAGATGCTTTCAGGCTATTGATGACATGCTTTGTAAGCTGTACCATTCCTTTCTCTTTGTCAGAAAAATCTATCTCGAGACACAAGTCATCCGAAATGATTTTAAAGACAGGGTTATCAAAAGATAAAACTTTGAGCTGTGAGAATATGACTGTTTATTTTCTTACTGGAATCCATTTAACGAAGCACTTGGCACTACGTTAATCAAACGAACGAGCGGCAGATCGACGATAAAAACGCAAAAAATAATCCCAGAATACCGAAAAATATAAATGATAACTTAAACGGCGAAATAAAATTGAATATGAAAATTACAATAAAAGAAATAGAAGAGGCTTTCACTTGTCCAAACGTCTACTCTCCAAAAAGCTCTTTTTTACGATGTTATTGTCTGGGATATCCATCTATCCTGGTGCCAGCATCATGTAATATTTGGCTGCCTATGGATAGTAGGATGGCATGGCAAACCCCGACTCGGATAATTTTATGACCCAAATTTGGATATCTGTGAAACCAGCATCAAAAAAATTCGTAGTTTATCCATGAATCCTCTTATTGTACTGGGTGAAGTTTATACCTCAGTAACTTTAACGAAAGATAAACAAACTCACATTTTTAAAACCTCATTTCTTTTGGTTAAATCTTTACCATATGATATCCTTCTTGGGGCTGAAGCTATGAAAGATGGAAGCTTAATGGTCGATGTGAGCCAAAAAGTTGTATCAATAACTTCGAAAGAACCGGTTATGAAAGTTGTTTCATTCTCAAGCTAAAAAGACTAATTCTTTTGCTGTGAAATGTGATGAAAGTTATTCCACCTCGAAGCATTGTAGTACTGTCAGTGGCAATTTTGGATCAATTGGGTTTTGAAATGGGCTTGTTGGAATCATGCTCATTTGATGAACGGCAAGGTTTTTGTTGTGCTGCAAGTATTGCTCAAGTGGTGGATGGGGGATCACGTCAATTTGGCGTATGACAATTTGGCGTACGACAATTTGGCGAAGACAATTTGGCGTATGCCAATTGGGCGTAAAGTCAATTTGGCGTATATGACACTTTGGCGTATTGCTGTATTATCCAACCGAGTTGCATATAATGACACAAAACCTTATTTTTTGAATGCCTGTATTGGAATGAATATGGTCAAACAGACGATGGCGATGAATTTTTGATGCATGATTCAGGTTATTCATACATATTTTTTCATTTAAATTTTCGATGCCTCACAACACATGGCATCATTCGACTTAGGTTTAACAAAATTTTTTGTATTCAGTAATTAAAAATCATAGGACAAGTTGTGAAATTCGCTGGTAGTCGACGACACTGGAAATTTTGGCAAAATTTACACTAAATGGCAAAAAAATTTAAATTTCCTCCAAATTTTTAATAACTTTTAACTTTTCATGGAGAAAGCATTGGTGATTTAATTAGAAAGTTCGCACAATTCCTGCACAATGAGTATGGCCACAGCTTTATGTAGGTTCCACTGAAAATAAGAATGCAAAATTTTATATTTTTGAGCCGGAATTCAAGAAGCTCACAATAAGAAGTACATTGATTTGGATAACTGCATTAAAACTGTGGTTTTGAAATTTAATGAGACAGGAGAAATTGATTTTTTACGTGGCATTGCTTATAATTTGGCTTGAATTTATTAATGTATTTTCATTTTGTTGAACACTTCTTCGTTAAACTTTTTCAGTAAAAAAGTTTTCTGTCATTGGATGTGGGGCGAGATAACACAAGGTTTAAAAAAATTCGTTTTAAGAGTCATGAAAATTCGAATTTAATTTGCATAAATATCAAAAAATTTGAAGCTGTTGTTTCTTCTACCACCTACAAAATAAATTTATAACATTTCAAATTTTTAAATTCGACTACTAATTTTTTTTAAAATCTAATGCTTAATTTGAAACCGAATTTTCACATTTCAATTTTTCACTTAGCCAAACGCGAAACGACTACGTACATACACTAAATTGACACATTACGCCAAATTGACATATACGCCAAATTGACTTACACGCCAAATTGACATACGCCAAATTGTCCTCGCCAAATTGTCATACGCCAAATTGGCATACGCCAAATTGATGTAGACCCGGTGGATGGATGCATCCCCATTTTACTCGTCAATTTAAGTGACGGAGCAACTGGTTGCAAGAAAGGCACAATGTTCGGCAACCTGGGACCTTGGGAAGAGGGGTCACTTAGCTACAGTCTAAGTCCGATGGTCTGTCCGGATTCAGCTATTGGTACGGCTGGAGGAGATTGTGCACTCCTCTTTCAGGAACGGAAGTTTCCTGGTGTTTCTCCCTCACCACAGGATCCAGTGGTGGAGCAGAACAATATTTTGGGTTCCAGTGGTAATTCTGGATGGAAGGCAGCAGTGGAAGGCGAAGTCACTTTGAAAATTTTAGGCGAGCTAATTTTGGTTTCTACTGGCGATAATTCAATTCTGAGGGAAAAGGGAAAATTAGAATTGATCGACTTATTAGTAAAGAATGCTAATTTGTTTATAGAAGTTACACGTCACATAGGTCGAACAGGTATAATTAAGCATAGTATTGACACTGGAGTGGAACCACCATCAGTCCAGAGAGTAAGGCGAATACCAGAGTTACAAAAACGCATCATTGATGAAGAAGTGGACAAAATGCTTGAACATGGCATAGTACGGAACTCAACCAGTCTATATCGAGCAAATTTTGTATTAGTTAAAAAAAAAGATGGAACATGGCGACCTTGTATCGATTTTCGAATGTTGAATGTGATTACAAAGAAGCATGTGTACCCACTTCCTCGAATCGATGATACATTGGATTCTTTGGGTGATCTTTTCCACCATCGATTTGTCTCAAGGTTATTGGCAAGTAGAATTGGACGAGGAAAGTTGCGAAAAAACTACTTTTGCAACTAGAAAAAGGTTATTTGAGTTCATGGTGATCGTGCCGTTTGGTCTCTGTAATGCCCCTTCTACTTTTCAAAGATTAATGGACATCATTTTAAGCCCCTTCTGTTGGAAACTTTGCATGGTCTATTTGGACGACATAATTGTGTTTTCTAAAACGTTTTCAGAACATCTGAACCATCTTCAGAAAGTTTTGGATAGATTGAGAGATGCAGATCTTGTCATGAAAGCAGCAAAATGTCTGTTGTAGTGACATTTCCAGTCTTCCACAACTGTTTTAATATAACTTTACAACTTCTTGTACCTTACAACCAAAGAGCATGTCTCAAGCATCCCATCGATATTCAAACCGCGCGATGCAATTACTGTAGTCATTGCGTCGTGTGCCAGAATTTTGGTCAGTGAATTAGATTTTTCGTTTTGTATTTTTTATCGACTGCTCCTACCTCTGCTGAATAAACTCCTCACCGCGCATTTACCCCTGTCGTTCGAATTATTTTAAATTGAGAAATCAACGATTTCTCAATTTAGAATATTGAATAAAAATTTTGAAATTTTAATTTTGAAAAATTACTGTATTGCAAAAAACGCGGCAATTGAAATTTGACGAAATTGAAGGCTATTTGTTAGGAAAAAAGTTGGAAATGAGAAAAAAATTTGTGCACATGATTCTTATTTAATGAAAAAAATTTGAGAGTTAAGATTGTGATATGGTTGGTGCACTTTGAAAAGTTGAAATCTCAAAATGCGGTGCATGGCGCCGCAGCCCTGCTTAGCTTTTTCTGCGCAGAGCAAATTGTAACATACCTGCTAAAGCAGTACTGTAAATATATAGCATACTGTATGTGATAGACATTTATTAAATATTATTTCATTTTCGTATTTTATTGTCTCAAGGGTGTCTGGGATTCACACCCAAACATTCCTATAAAATTACGTGAAGTACTTTATTTTGATCCCCTCACACCCTAGTAGCCCAATTAAGATGCCCCAATTAATTTGCACAAACGGCAGCTGGTCCCCTAGAACCTACACTAAACTACACATTCCACAGCTACCGTAATCCCCCGTAAAAATCATAAACAACACCTGCACACAGTAAAATAAGTAAAAGCCCCGCCAGACAGTAGTCTCAAGTGCAACGGTAGCGACGGCCCCACAAAACATGTGTATTCAGAGAAACAGATACAGGAAGCATGCAGAGAAGCACAGAGGTGTGGCTAAGCCCACCCTAGGAAGCAAGCAATACACGAAAAGCATACCGTACTAGAAAAGCGTTAAAGGGCGTGGCTAAGTAAGCATGAAAAGCAAAGCAGGAAGCGACGATTGGCGGAAGAAGATGGACAGAAGCACGACCTCCCGCGATGCCCAGGGAGTGGCCAAAAACGTCGTATTTAAAGAGAAGCAAAGCGTGATTTTATTATTATTGGTTATTATTGTAAGTCTTCGTTTTTTGATCCGCAGCTGTTCGTTTTTATTTGCAAGCAACCGTTTTCAAAAGCAGTTAAACGGAGTAGTATTTTTATTTGCAAGCAAACGCGCCGTCCAATTTTGTGTAGTCGAGGTTCAAGGGACCGACGACCATTTGTTGTATTATCGTAGCCATTCCGCCCCGCACCCAGTTTTGTTCGCTGTAACATCCAATTGGTTAAAGTAAAGTGCTTACAAAATCTGGTCATTATAAAATATATTTTCTAAGCTGTGTGAAATTTTTTTGGAAATTTGTCACACTGAACAGAAATTATTTTTAAAAGAATTATTGAGTTTAGTTAAGAGTTCAGTCACAGTTTATCTCCGCTGGTTAAGCGATTACTAACATACAGTCAACAACGATATTATCTCGACACGAAATTCTGCATGCATACTTAATTTCAGCATTTTTGCGTTACAAGCATTTAAAAAAACAGACTATAAGTACTTACCTTCTCTGTATTGAGGCCTAGTTTCCTTTACTTCTCATCAAATACTGGAGGCTAGACCCCGTAGGACATCTGCCTTAGGTTATTTTCCAGCTTTTTATAAGATGCTAACAAACTCTCTAAAAATTCTTCATACCCCACCGGGGAATAGCGCTTCACTAGTCGCTCCCTTGCACTTAGCAACTCACTGTTTGTCTCTGAGTCCTCAAGTAATGTAGTTTCCACGCAACTGGCGCCAGTTGCACAGACAGTTGCGTCGTCAACTTTCACTCTACCACAGGTGGGATAGGGTCCTCAGGATTCTGTGGATCAGGTGCAAATGTCAGTTAATTTGGCACCTATTAATCATCCTCAGGTGCCTCAAAATTTATCTGCTCAGTCACCCTATGTAATTAATATTCTAAATTCAGCTCAAAATACATCTCCTATTCTTTTTCCTTGGCGCTGCTGCCTCAGTCAGTTGCAGCTCCGATTTTGCAATCAGCAATTGCTCTTATTGGGGTTACCAGTTCTCAAGCAAACATCCCTCACAAATTCAGCCGTCACTTTCATGCCATGCTATTTCTAGCTCTCAACAAACTTCTGTACAACCTGTTTCTTCTGATTCTGATTCTGTAAATGTTGATTATTCTGTAATGTCCTCTCCTCCACTTGTAAGAGTAGAAAATCTCAGCCTAAAAGCATTGGTGATGCCTGTATGGCTGAGATTGAAAATTTTTGAGCCGAAGCTTCAGCCCAGTTAACTGCCCTGGCAAAAGCTACTAAGTCAGTTATGCAAAATATTCCTACTACTGCCACTGTTAATCAAATTCTCGGTTTTGTCAAAAACAAAACCCAAGAAAGTGAGGAACGAAATTTGCGACTTTTGAATGAACTTCAAGAGAAGCAAACGAAGCTTTCCAAAACTCAACAAAAACAAACTGCCACTATTTCTGCAACTCTAAGTATTTTAATGGAGCAAGTCAAACCTCTCATTTCTGCTAATTCTATTAATTCTTCTGCCCTAAATCACGTAGGTAATTTAAGTATGCCTCCTATTTCTGTACCTCAACCTGAACATCTGGCCTCTCATTGTATACCTGTAACTAGTAATGTACCTGTAATGACTCACATACCTGCTATAGCTCCTGTAATTAAGTTAAAAACTCCTAATTCTGAGCAATCTAATCCTCCTAGTCAGCACTATTCTTCCATAATTGAAGGGCATATACCTAATTCTAAGATACCTCACACTTCCTCGCATACTGTTCCTCCTCCTGGTTTTTCTGACTATCCTCCTGTAAACTTTCCACATAACTATGATTATCACACTGCCGATATTTGCTACCCATCACATTGAGATGAGGAAAGCCGGATCGAGGGACTAGTTATGAATATGACAGCTCTCTGCATTAATGAAGCAACTCGTGATAAGTGATTGCTGCACTTTTTCATTCGTCTCAAAAGTGAGTTCTGTTTTAATTTAAGTAATTATGTCAAGATCAGCACACTTTGCAGATTAACTCGTAATACTCCTAGTGATACTATTCAGAACATCAATGACTATGAAGAAGCTAAACATTTGTTAATGTTCTCTTTTGCTCCCACCTGTGATAAGATGAGCCTCGAACATGAGTTAGATTCAATGACACCGAGTTCAGGAGAAGACACGGCTGCTTTTCTCAGCCCAGTCATGACTTATATTCAACCTCTATTTTCCGATAAGGATCAAAAATTCTGCCATCAGAAAGTCATCAAGACGTTTTTGATGAAAATGCCTGTTTTCTACCAAATTTCAATTGGTGATGATGCACAGGAATTTACTACTGTTCAACAACTTGCCACTGCTGTCTCTAAAGCATGTAAGATTCTGGAAGCTACGAAAGCCAAGATGGGTACCGCAGAATGACCCATTCTCATCAATCAAGCTGATCCTCAGTCTCAACCTCAACCTCCTACTCCTCCTTCTCAAAGAGGACATAATAGAATACATTTTGCTTACTCACAATCTCCTAATCGTAACTCTTATAATATCACTTCTGATAAGCCTAGAGGTATGATCACTAATCTTCTTCAGCAAATCAGTGATGGAGTTCATAATTATAAGCAACCTGTTTTCCCTTCTGAGTCTTGACTTCCTCGATCTCAATATCTGCCTAACAGAAGTCAGGATAATTCTGCTCACCATGATTTTTCGGCCTCACGCAGCCAGGTTCATTCACACTCTGATAATTGTTATTTTCTTCCTCCTTTTGATAGGTCTAAGAGTAGGGATTGTAACTGACCTCTATCCATCCAGTCCACTGTTTGCTGGTGTGAGGCTCACAAAAGCAACACACACAACACTGCAGACTGCAAATGGTTAAAATGCTTTAATCCTCAAACTCAACCTTGTTCTGATCATCAAGTAGTTCCTTATACTGATAATAGGTATCAACACTGTTACAATCTAAACTTTGGCAAGGATGTTGGCATCAACTCAAATTGGAGAAATAACAGAGGCATCTACAGTAATAGAGGAAACTCTTATTATCGTGGCAGTCATGGTTCGTACTATAACACACATGCTAACTGCAATGCTGATGTTTGTAACATTGCCACTTCTGCTTCTCATTATGATTCTGCTAATTTTTCTATTGAGTATCACACCTACCCTAATGGGACCCCTCCGGCAAACCCTTGGGCTGAGTTTCCTGCTAATAATAGGCGTTTTACTGAGACAACCTCAACTCCTCTTGTGCTGCTCCTCAATCTCAAACTCTGATTTCTAGTACTCCTGAACCTACTCAACAATCTGAATCAGTTTCTCAACCACCTTCTGCCAATATGGTTAAAACTGATCCTAAGCCTGACAATTCTGCTAATGCAACTCTGTTCTTTCCTGGTATTATTAGTTGGGATGTGGAAAATATCCCAGGGAATGATCCTTGGATCGCATACCCAGCAATATGCCATATAGGTAACTGCACTCCTGTTTCTGATAATTATGTAAAAAACTATCTGCCTACTAATGCCTTCGTCATTTCCATCAAAATTGGATGCATAACTGCAAAGGCTCTCATGGATACAGGTGCTCAGTGTTCTGTGTTATGATCTGGTCTTGTTAGAAGAGCCTTTGAGAAAATTGATACCCCTCTACCTGTTTGTGGCCACATATGTGCCACAGATGGAGCAGTGGTAAAGACCCACAGTCCGGTTGTATTTACTATGGAATCTGATTTCAGTCAACATCGTGTCAAATGTGTCATTCTTGATGATGACACTGGGGACTAGTGCATCATTGGAACTGATTTTCTGGCTCATCCTGATGTCCAAGCCATTTTGAACTTTAAGCAAGGATACATTGAGATAGCCAATAAATGGCAACCTCTTACTGTAATTCCCAGACATCTGCCTAACTCACCTGAAATAATTTCAACTCTTGCCAGTCTTGAAGGACCTATTCTAGAAGAAATTCTGATTCACGCACAATCTTTAGACTATCCATCCTCTGAAAGTGAGGAACATGTCGAAGAGATTGAAGCTGAATCCTCTGATTGACCTGTTCGAACCCACACTTCCACAGTTGTTGATCCCAACAATCTACTTGTCGCTGAACTTGCCGAACCTATTTTTATTGTTGCTGCTGCTACTGTTAAGATTCAACCTTATTCTCAACATTGGATTCATAGTCATGTTTTTCCACAAACAGACTCATCCATACCTGATTTAATAGTTCAACCTGCACCTAACACTTCTAATGGCGAAGAATTTCCCATAGAAACTTCAGTGATTAATATCTGTAAATGAACTTGTCCACTTCTGTTTGTCAATAATTCTTGTAACTGTCTTAAGCTTAGCCCTAACCAAGTAGTTGCTGTTGTAAAGCACTCTCTGAAAAAGTGGCACACCAGCTCACAAAATACTCCTTCTCATGTTGCTGTAGCTGCATCAGAGCGTGATCCAGCTGATCACTAACCTGCTGCACTAGATCACTCTCTGCCTAATACTTCTGATTCTCAAAAACTTCACTTAGCTCTTCAAAAAATGACTCAAAATACCTCTGTCTCACCCACTCAGAAGACTGAAGCCATTAAGACACTCAAACAGAATCAAGATGTTTTCAGCTAACCTGGTGATCCTCCTAGTTTTACTCATGAGCTAACAGTGAATATCAATACTGGTGATGCTCAACCCATCACTAGACATTACTATCGTGCTCCCATTGAACAACATCTGGTAGTTAGGTCCCACATTCAGGAAATGCTTGATAAAGACTTTATTGAACCTTCAGGGTCCCCTTGGGCTGCTCCTCTTTTTCTAGTGAAGAAGAAGGACGGTTCTTGGTGTCCAGTAGTTGACTATCAAGGCATTAAAAATGCAAAGTTTTTCACAACTTTGGATCTGAAAGCAGGCTACTGGCAAGTACTTCTCCACTCTGAATCTTGTGATAAAACTACTTTCATCTGCTAGGAAGGACTTTTTTGGTTCAAAGTTTTACCTTTTGGCTTGAAAAATGCTCTTGCAGAATTTCAATGTCTGATGTAAAGAATTCTTCATCCTTATATCTTGAAAATCTGCTTGGTCTATATAGATGATATTATCGTTTTCTCGAAAACTTTTGAAGAGCATCTGGAACACATTCAGATGATCTTCAAGGTGCTCAGAGATGCTAATCTCACTCTTGGACCTGATAAGTGTATATTTCTACCTCCTAAGGTCAAATTTCTTGGTCACTTTCTGAATTCTGATGGCATCTCGGCTGATCTGGATGAAGTAAAAGCTATTTGGGATTACCAATTTCCAAGTACCAAAAATCAAATGCAAAGCTTTCTTGGTCTTGTAAAATGGTGCAAACACTTTATTCCTAAACTCGCTACCTTATCAGCACCACTCTATGAGCTGCTCCAAAAAGATGCGACCTACACAGTTACTGATCTTCAAAGACAAGCATTTGATGGTATTAAAACTGCTCTCACATCTACTCCTTTGCTGCTTTACCCTGTTTACAATGGTAAAGCTCAATTTATCATCCAAACAGACACCAGTACTACGGCAGTAGGTGCAGTTTTGTATCAAGAATCTGGTGAGGATAAGTGGATAATCGCTTATATTAGCCATGTCTTAACGGATGCTGAAACTCGCTATAGTACTACTGAACGTGAATGTCTTGCAATTGTTTATGGTTCCCCAAAGTACTGACATCATGTTTACGGAGAACGTGTCATAGTGCGTACTGACCATAAACCTTTACAGTAGTTAAAAGATGAGAAACATAGGAAAACTAGATTTTAATGCTTCACAATTAGCTTGCAAGACTATGACTATAAGCTAGAGTATGTCAAAGGAAAGGATAATGCCTGTGCAGATTTCTTGTCTCACAAAGATCTTCGCGAACTGGCTCCTATCCCTCTGACCAAACAACTCGCTTCTGAAATCTTTAGGTCTGAATTTTGCTCTTCTGAACAACCCCAAACTTCTTCTAAGGAAATCTGTTCCTCTATCACAGCGACAGATACTGTTTCAACTACTGCTACTGCGCTAGATATTCCTATCATAAACATGGTTACTCACTCTATGGCTAAGACCCCTGACACTCCTCAAATTGCTGTGTCCAATCCTCAAGCTTTGTTAAAGGATGATTTCCTGTTACCAGCAGTAAAATGACCTTTTATTGCCTCTCCAACTGAAATCACTCGACTTCAAAACAAGGATCCTGTTTTAATTAAAATGATAACTGCTCTTAACTCTGATAATTGTCTTAAGTCTCCTACCTGTTTTTTCATTGAAGATGGTATACTCTACCATCAGTCTAAGGCACTGAGCCAACTCGTTGTCCCTATAGCACTTGTCGATACTTTTCTCTACCAATTCCATGGTGCAAAAATTATGAACCATCAAGGGCACAATCGTACACTTGATGCCATAAAGCTTCACTTCTGGTGGCCCAGAATGGAAGATGCTATGCGAACTTGGATTAAAACTTTTAAAATCTGTCAGTTAACTACTGCTAAACTGCTTACTCCTGGGCCTCTGATTCCTATTAAGCCAACATATCTGTTCGAAATTGTCGCAACCAACATTGTTAATATTTCCCCTGTAGGCGATTATAGATCATACGTCATTGTTTTCCAAGACTATTTCACTAAGTGGGTAAGTGCTCACCTGATCCCTGATCAGAAGGCCTCTATTATAGTCGAATATTTTGTAAACAATGTCATTCTGCAACATGGAACTCCTCAATTTCTGCTTTCTGATCAAGGTAGCTGTTTCACCTCAAAACTCATGCAAGGTGTTTGTGAGCTACTGAAGATCAGGATGGTTCAAACTACTGCCTATCACCCTCAGTGCGATGGGATGGTTGAGAGATTCAATCAAATGTTAATCTCTCAACTCAAATGGTATACCGTGGAAGACCCCTATAATTGGGAACGATACCTACCCTATGCAGTCTTCGCTTATAATGCAACTCCTCACACTGCTACTCCCCATTCTCCTTCAAAATTATTGAGAGGTCATGAGCCTCAAATCACTTTTGATTACGAATGTGCAAAACGTCTGATTTTACCTTTAAATTATGACACTTATCAGCATATTCTGACTCAATCTCATCTGAATCTGTATAAGAACGTTAGCGAAAACCTGGATAAAGCAGCAACCTCTAGTAAGTCCTATTATGATAAGAAAGCCAAACAGCGCAAGATCACCACAAACGACCTCGTGTTACTGGTTAACTCTAAGAAAGGTAATAAGATACAGCCCGACTACATCAGCCCGTACATTGTTACCGATATTTCTACTCTTGAGCATAATGTCATCACTATTGATGCACTAGATTCTTCTGGTAGACCTCAGATTGTATCCATTTCTCACCTAAAAAAATTATATTCCACAATCTGCTAGGGAAATCTTTTTAGCTGAAGCTAGTGGTCCTCCTCAGCCATCTGCTCTTGCTAAATAATTAAGTTAAGTTTGTCAGATATCTGCATTTATTTTCTGTAGGAGTAACTAATTTCCATAAATTTTGTAAAATTCTAAAACTCCCAATTTTCAGTACCTCACTTCTGCATTGTTATGTATTTATTTATGCATATAGTCCCCCCAACAACCAAATTCTTTTGGCTCCGACTACTTTCTAAAACATAGTCTGAGTTTTCCACGTCTGTTGTCCCTCTGTGTAGGAAATCTTATGTATAATCTTGAGTTGTATACTATGCATGCGAAACATGACATATATACATGTCCCTTCACATCTGCACTTCTGGTGTAAACTCCTGCATCTACCCTATGGACATAGGTAGAGGGACTTGCCCATGGCTATAGGTTCTGATCAGGGAGTGATCTTTCAGCTCAGTTTCGACTGAAATAGACCCTCAAATCTCTGAGAGCAGACCTTGGATGACCTTCAGGATTTCAATTCTTGCATGATGCTTGTTTTTGTTTTTTTCTGTTGCAAATGCTTTATTTTGGTTTCTTTCTTTAGCATAGAAATCATTTTATTTCCAAAATTGTCCCCAATTTTTTGCACTTCAAAAGTTTTGAGATTAGTTTATGGTGCAACCCACCATTTCTGTAGCTACAGGGCTGCCGCCCTTGCCGCCGCCTTTAGTTCGCCAGCCACCACCCATCTTTAGCAACAGCATCAACACCCAGGAGCACTATGCAGCTTGGGCCCATACTTGGGGATGTCAAAATGACGTTTCATTTTTTGTGGAGGGTAAGTTGCATGCATTTTCAACTGCTTTTTATGTGCATGTCCTTTTCTTTCTTGGTCTTTCTGGTTTGAGTTTCCCACTGTGCTTAGTTTCCGACTGCCTAAGTGCCAAAAGACTCACAATGGTCAGTTTCTGCCGATCTGATCAATCATTATGCCTTGGCCTAGCTCGCGCACATTCTGATGCTGAGGCTGGAGACTGCTTCTGAAGTTAATCTCAAGTTAACTCTAGTTGTGAAGGTCATGCTCAAGTCCATAATCGAGAAAGCCATCTGCCTAAAATTAAACTTCATTTTCAAATAGTAAAATTCTCAAAAATCAAAACTTTTGAAAATTCTCGAATTCCAAACTTACAACTTTTCAAAATTTTCACATAAAACTATAACTGATTTTCCAAAACTCAAAACATTCTCAGCATCATATTTTCAAATAACTTTACTTCAAATTTTCAAAAATTCCCTTTCTTATTTTCTACGATTTTGGTCAAAAACTTTATTTTCTAATTTCCAGATCTGTTTAAGTATCTCCAAGTACCTGCTCTCAGTCGTCTTCTCTTAAGAAATGTGTATAATTTATTTCAAATGTTTTTAGAGTTCAACATCAAGCAGCTCATTAGAGTAAGAGAGCTGGAGCAGTGGTATATATCACTGTTCTAGTATCCTCCTAGTTTCATCTCCTCGCCAGAATTTGTACTCCCGGGCCATCTGCATTCAGCATTGGCCACAGTACAGAAGTCCAATTTTTGTGGATACACTCTGATCGGCTTTGACACTGAATCGATTAACACAACACACTTTTCAAAGTTTTCACATTCTTCTTTTATACCTTTTAATTCTGATACCAAGACTGTACCTAGGTATGTGCAACTTGCCTACCCAGATGGCAGGGCTCTCGTTTTCAAAGCTCTTTCGGCCACGGGGGAAGATTGGACTGCCTTCTTTAAGCATTTTGATAACACCCACACCATTGTCACGACATTCGATGCCGACAATGACTGGTGTGCACTGTACACTCTCGTAGGTCCTTCTTTCGGCACTGCCAGTCAAAATGCGGAACCTATGGTCATCCCCAAGATACCGATGGTCGACATTTTCTGATGCCTGAAACAGATTGAGAAAACTCCTGATCTTTTCGAGAAAGCCCAGCTTATCAGCTTTTTTCCTGAATGCCGCAATCTCAAAGCATGCATAGCCTGCATGTGGGCTTGGGATACGGTTTCTTTTAGCCACCACTTTTCTAAAAACCCCATGTATTATGCCACACCGTCCAATCACAAACTGTCCAGCGATAAGCTAATGTATGCAGGAGTAGATGCTTTCTATCCCATTCTGATGTATCTAGCTTTAGGTCATTATAGTTTTCTTGATGAGATCTTTTGCACAGCCCAAATCTTTCCTCACAACTTATTTGGCCCCCCCATTATCGACCATATGGCTAGGGTTCTTATTTGTCATGGGTTAGACAAGGACTCTTCTGTTACCTACCAGGCTTGACATTCCTAACAACCCCACGCTGTCTACAGAATTCCTACCTGCAGTGATGCATGACCAGGCATTATCAGTCCTCTCCTATCTTTTTATAGAAACTATTCAGCCCACCCACGGTCAGGGGATGTGACTGGTTACATTGACCAATGATGCGGGGCCCTTAGAAGCTGTTCAATGTTCAAGTTTTCCACCTCCTCTGCCAAAACTCTCTCGGATTCAACACCATAATCTTCGCAATGCTCAAGCTAATGACCCTCAGTAATTACTGGAGTATCCTGGGATCCTTGATAATCCTCTCGATCTTCAAACGGCCAGAGCCACAGCTATGCAGTCAGGAACAGCTCCTGACTTGCACTAGGCTTTGGGTGCACCTATGTCCATTAACTATCTGACACAGGTTTTTCACAGCCTAGTTAACAATTCTATTTCCACCTCTGATCTGTTTCCTTGCAAATCTGACCCCTTCGCTGACTGCATGTTTGTGGATCAAAGGATGTGGGGAAAACAGTACAGCAAAAGTTACCAGTACCCTTCTCAATTTTATCTTCAGTATCTGACACCTAAGAATGTCCACCCCTTGAATCTTCTGACTATTAGTCTTCCACTACCAGAGCTGTTGACCTCTCCAAGCTCCCTGGAGGAATACAATGATGTCGAAAAGACAATTTGTAATGCCATCAGTGACATGGATGATGAACTCAGGAGGTTTTACACGCTCCAATGCTAGTTGGACGTGAGTGGCAACCTTAAGGACATCCTTACTAGCTATAAGAAAACTTTGCCGTGTATGTCTACTAACGATTTACCAAGTTTTGACACCACTGTCTGCTATCCTTAATTTCAACCTTTATAAATCTCGCACTTCTGCGGATACTCAACTTTCAAGGCAAACCAAATCTGATGCGGAGGCTACACTTGCATCGGAAGCATCCACAGTTGCAGTTATCACATCTGACACTGATACTCAATCTCAAGTACCAACAGTCACTGTCGATAGACCATCTCACCCTCTAACTGAGGCAGAGATGGGACTCTCTAGTTTAACTATTAGTTTGAACCAGACTGAAGAACTACAGACTGAGCCACAAGCCCAGTCTGAAGCTCCTTCGATAGTTTCGGTCACTTCCACGTCTGAATCTACTACAGTTACAACAAATACACTGACTCAACCACAGGTCACTGCTACTGCAACTTCCACTTCTGCTACACCTTCTACTCAATCTTAAACAACTCTTGCCTTAGTACCTACGCCTGGGGTTGACCTCGATCAGCGCGTAACTCTTGACCAGGAATTGTTTCACTTATAGTCTGTTTTTTACAAAATGCTTCCAAATAAAAAAGTGACACAAATCAGTACTGTCGTCAAAATCGTTTACATAGAGCTCTTATCATAAAATTTTTCACTAAAAAAATTATTTAAGGTGAGGTCAGTATGTTCACCAATTTCCAGTCCTGTATTACCCTGGAAATCGTGAAAATCTGAAATAGTACTTGCTTTTCACTTTCACTATTTGGAAGCATTTCAAGAAAAACAGACTATAGCAGCTAATCTTCTGAAACATAATAACTTACCCACTCCTCCTCATATGGGTTTCTCACCTTCCCAACAAGAGCCTAGCCTCTTGCTGGACCGTGAATTGCTATTAATGTATGAGATGATTTTTGGCCCTCTACCTACTGCTCCTACCCCATCCTCAGGTCAGCCAGCGACAATTCCAACAACAGTAGCCATACAACCAACTGTTTCTGCTTCACCTTCACCTCAGAGCACAGCACCGCAGCCTCAAGTTGCTGCTCAGCCTCAACCACCCACTTCTGAAACTCAGTCAAGCTCATCTGCTAAGTCTAAGCAATCTTATCATATTCCGAAGGTTGCTGCAGCCTCAGTAGTCCCAAAGCCTTTACTTTCCACTTCTGCTACTCCAATTTCTGGTCCTACGCTTACACATGAGGATCTAGCTGAAGTTTTGGCTCAGATCCAAGCTGGTACCAAGACTGTCAATGATTTCCACATCCTTGACATCTCTGGCAAGCCTGTGACCAATGTTCTTCACTATCTCCATTCTCAACTAAAGAAACGGAAGATAGATCCGCAGGACAAATCTGGTAAATCTCACAAATCTATGGCAAAGTCTTCTCCTGCCCCTCAAAAAGGCACCAATGCTTCGAAGACCAAACCGGAATCTAAGAAACCTTCCACATCCCAACAGTATGAACCTCACCATTCTCGTGTCATGCCTCAGTGTTTCACACAACCTCAGGCCTCTGCCAAACCAGTAGCTAAGACAGACCCTAGGCAACAAACTGTTCCTAGGGTGCCTAGAGAGCAGCTTCCATCACTGTTTTCAATCTCTTTTCCACCTGGTTTTGGTTGACCGCAACAGCCGCCTGCTGCTGTTGTGCCCATCTGCCAGCCCAATGTTCAACATCCATACCAACCAGCTGTTGTTCCTCAGTATCAGTACCCTGCTCAATTTCTACCTCCTCCACTGGCTTATGCCATACCACAGCCAAATGCTGGGTATCAGGCACCACTGGCTGGGTATCCTATTCCTTTTCAACAACCTGTGGTTCAGTTACAGCAACAACAACAGCTAATTGCTGCTGTTGCGGCTCAACCTCCACCACCTGTTCAGCAAGCTCCAGTAGTTGAGCAATCAACCTCGTCTACCACAATAAATGCAACTACTCAGCTACCCTCCTCTAGCGCAACTCATTCCATGACTTCTACTATGTCCACAACTGCTTCTACATCACAATCTGCTCCTCCATTGGTGCACCAGCCCAATCTGGCTGAAACTCATTTCAAGCCTAGAGCAGTGACTGACCCCGATATCTTCAACCTCTTATCTCACCTTAATATTAATTTGCCGTCTGGTGCCTCTCAAAAGGCAACTGATGCAAATACGTCTCTTTACCAATGGTATTGAGACACCTATAAGATCTCCTTTTATAGGGCTATTGAGCACACTATTCCTGACACCCTGTTGCGTACCATCCTTGACTGGTTACTCAACTGGGCTACCACGTATGGTGCTGCCACTGGCATCCAGATAGCTGAACTCACTCTCTTCTTACATGAATGTTGATCGTCGAACAAAACATCACATTACCAAACTGCCTATACCTCATCAGTTGAGATGTTCGAGGCTATTCTCAAGAAACTTCAAGAGGTAGGCGTCCTTGACCATCATAGGCTACATGTGTTGGCCATGGTTCATGCCAATGCTCACGCTGAAGGTCAGGTCACATGCTGCATCCTTGGTCAGTTTACTGTACCAGCACTTTCTGATTTACCTCCAATGCCACTACCTCACAATTCTACACCCTCTGACTATCCTCAAATAGTACATGGTGCAAGTATACTACCTGACTCTAGGCCACAATCTTCTCAATCATATCATCAACCTTCCAGCTCCTGCACCACTCGTCCTTAAGTCAGAAGTCTATCCCTACTACTGATATTTTTAGTTCTTCTGCATTTCTTTTGTTTGTTTTCTTTAATTTCTGTGCTCAAAAGTTTTAACCTCTGTGTTTTCATTTTTTACTTAAAATTTCAAGAGCTTTTGTACTGTTTTGGACCAAACCTGTGAAAAATTTCCTTTTGTGCGCATTTTTATTTGTGATGACCAAATTCACACAACCAGTTTGCCATTGCCATGTCTCACCTAGTTAAGTAAGTATCTGTAAGCTCATTTCCTCGCCAGTCTCGATTTTGTTACATCTTGCCCTCATTCTTCCACAAACGAGGTTTGGAAATTCTCCCACTGCAATTACTCAGCCGCACCTTGTAGCCTTGATCACTTGAGGCAATCTGCTGCAAGGGGGAGGGATGCTGTAGTGACATTTCCAGTCTCCCACAACTGTTTTAATGTCACATTACAACTCCTTGTAGCTTACAACCAAAGATGAGCATGTCTCAAGCATCTCATTGATATTCAAACTGGGTGATGCAATTACTGTAGTCATTGCATCCTGTGCCGGAATTTCAGTCAGTGAATTAGATTTTTCATTTTGTATTTTTTATCGACTGCTCTTACCTCTGCCGAATAAACTCCTTGCCGCACATTTACCACCATCTTTTGAATTATTTTAAATTGAGAAATCAATGATTTCTCAATTTAGAATATTTAATTACTGAATAAAAATTTTTATCATTTGCTGCATGAAAGGGAGTATGTGCCCCGGCCCAGTGCTAGGTAAGTCTTAGTATTAAGGTCTGAACCTCTTTGACAAAAACTCCTGCCAAATCATTTTCAGTTCAAAATCAAATCTCAAATATTTTGGTGGATCACCAATCAAGAGTCCCACAGTTAAATTAACAGTATAACATGTCAATTTGGCTGGAAGTCCATTCCGTTTCTTGGGCATGTTATTTCTCCAGATGGAATCAAGCTTGACCATCAAAAAATTGCAGCCATAGTAAATTGGCCCATACCTAAAAATAACGAAGAGCTATCTTCATTCCTTGGTATTATTCAGTATTATCCAAGATTCATTCCAAATTTTTCTCAGAAAGCATCGAGCTTAATGGAGCTTCAGAAAGGTAAAAAGGTATTTTCTTGGAATGAGGGATGTATGGAGGCGTTTTCCAATTTGAAGGAGGAAGCCTTGAGTTATCCCACTTTAAGATATCCTGATTTTTCTAAACGATTTATTATATATACTGATGCATGTTAAAAAGGCATTGGTGCTGTTTTAGCACAAAGGGACAAAGGAAATAAATGGGCAGTTGCTTATGCTAGTCGAGTTTTATCGAAAACGAGTTCAGGTATCATTATTAATGAAAAAAATGCTATCAGTGTATTGGGCTGTTACAAATGTTTTTCGTCCATACATTTTTGGCGGAGAGTTCGATTTAGTAAGTGATAGTTCAGTGGTGAAAGCATTCAAAAGCTATAAGGGGAATAGTGGTCGAATTCTTAGGTGGCAACAGGAGCTAAGCTCTTATAAGTTCACATTGTTTCATAGAAAGGGGTTAGTAAACTCGAATGCTGATGGGTTATCAAGACGCCCAGTTGAAGAACCATCTTCTTTGTCAGCTGAGGTGGACAGGGGGTTAAATTTCACTGATTTTTTAAAGTTTACACTTTCAAAGCCATGCACAGAACCCATTCAAGAGTTAGAGGATGTTTCATGTGCGGCTTCTACCAGCAAAATTCTTCAGGTTTCTGTAAGTAATGCAGCGGAAGTAGCTGACTATTTGTTAGGGGAAAAAGATCTACAAAAGTTTCATGAAGATTGGCCCAATAATTGGAGCACAGATCAATGGGAAGATCTGTTTTGTCCAAATTTTTGTCGTCTATTTGCCTTAGATCAACTACCAAGTGAATCTAAACATGCTGAAACTATTCTTCAGGAAGCTAAAAACTTTCTTTTGGCAGAAGATAATCAACTTTATAGAAGGCTAAAATTTTCAAGTCATGAACTTTGGCAACTTGTAGAGCCATAAAACATTGAAAAATGATTTTAGAATATTATCATGATTCTCTATTTGGTTGCCACATGGGGATGGTAAAAACTTTAAGCAAGATTCAAGACAAATATTGGTGGCCACATATGTAGGTTGACATTCAAAATTGGGTTCGGAGTGGTGAGGTTTGTCAAGCAGTGAAAAAGGGCAATATCACCAAAAGCCCACTGCAGAGTATAAAATCAGGGAAAATATGTGATTTAATCACCATGGATATTTTGATGTGCTCCCAGAAACAGAGTCCAAAAATAAGTATGTTGTGGTTTGCACTGAATATCTGTCAGGTTGGGTGATTGCTTCTGCTCTGGAAGATAGTCAAGCTGAGACTATTGCTCAGTTTTTACTTGAAAAAATCATTTTGCAACATGGTGCCCCAAAGGCATTGTTGTCTGAACTGACCTGTTGGAGCTAAGTCCTTGGCGATGCCTCGGAGATGGTACAACAGTCCAGTTCCCCCAGACCTGGCAACAACAAAGACTAACTTACTTTTAATTGAGGAGCCTCACAACGGAGCCCTCTGAGTCTCCTAGGAGAGAAAGGTATCCCCTCCAGGATGGACTTACTTGCAAGATCTCTAAAGGGTCTTCCTGAGCTTGCTGCGGGCAAGCTGGCATCTGGGCGTCTGGCCTTTCGCTCTAGTCGCAAATGTCATATCTAAATAAATCGAATATAAATAAAATACGACAAAATATTAAAAAGAAAGTGGGTACACCACTAATATTTTTATGTAAATAAATACAAGTTTGCTGGGTAAAAGGTTCACTGGACACCAGCTTATGTTTACCAAAAAATATAATAAAAAATATGTGACAATGATAAATCACTATCATTTTCGGCTTTCTGTGGCGCTCCACTTCTATGCAAATGTCTGCACCGCTGGTTGTCCAATTCGTTGATTTGCATGTCCATTTCTCGTCGCAGCTTGCCAGCAACAGGGTGCCCAACATCCCTTGTGCGTGGAAAACAACATATGGGAGGTAGAAAAAACTTTTGGCTGGGTTTCCCCAGCATTACTAAAATTACCAAAAAGTCTACCATTTGGCCCACTCCCTGTTTCCCAGTCTGTCTTGGCTCAAACTCCCGTAATGGTCATTGGACACGATGAATACCAAGGTTTTCACCACAATGGCTAGCAAAAGTGACACCCGTTTTGACTTCGGCTTTGATGGAAGACCTCCAGTCCTAAAGAGTATGAGGTTGCCATCAGCACCGAATTGGGTCAATTTCGGGTTGGGTTGTATGGTCTGCATATTGTGGCAAGTTGTTGGTCCACGGTCTAATCACATACAAACCCCTTTCCCGCGTCTCTATATTTTTCTAAAATAAACTAAAATATGAGATTATAATATGACACAAAAAGACGACGCGGGAATGTGTGAGTATCACAAAAATAAAATGTGCTAAAACTTGAGTAAAATGTGGCCAAAAATTTTGAAAATATTTTTTTTGCGGTTGCTTTTTGCACCGTTTTTGGAAAAAAGAATTTTGTTGGCCAGCAGCACTGAGAAATTTAAATAATATTTTTGGAATTTTGTGATTTTATAATTTTTTGGGTTTTTTCTAGTTTTACTAGTGTTTTTGGGTTTTGTGTTTTATGAAATTAGTAAAATTTGTATGAAAAAGTGAATATTGGGCCAAAATTGTGCAGCTATTTACTGCTGCTGCCCGCCGCCTCTATAGCCTCCTCGAGGCTTTCCTCAATAGTATCCCCTCTGGCCTGCCATGGTTTGACCTCCATTTTGGCCTTGGTTTTGGCCTCCTTGGCCTCCACTGTGTCTGCCAAGCGGTTCAAAATTTGGATTGTGAAATTGTGTGTCCAGGTCTTGGCCCTGGCATTGCCAGTTTCCTTAGGCTCTGTAGGGTCACTGAGGGCACCCTCCAAAACCTAATCTGACTTGGCCTCTGCCATACCCTGGTCTACCCCGGTATGGGGCAGGGTTTGAGAATGGCATCATCTCTCCCCTGTTGTCTCCCCACTGAGCCACTGCTTGTGGAACCACTATACTGTTGTTTTTGGGGTCGAAAAGTTGAGTTTAATGATTTTGATGATGTTGATTGAGATTTGGAAAGTGGACTATTGTATGAAGAACTAAGGGCTCCTCTATGACCTCTGGCTGGTCGAGCTAGAAGGTTGCTGTGTCGACAGCTGTTGTTTCTTAGCTGGTGGAAGTCTAGGCACCTTAAACTTACCTGGGCTCTTGGCATCTGTGCACTGATATTTATCAGGCTTCAGTTTGTCATCACCCAGTGCCTTCCTTTTCAGGCCCATCTGGTTTAACCTCTGGGACCCCAAAGAGATGTATTGATTAAATACCGCAATGTAGAATTCATCTACACTGTTTCCCCGGGCTTCGACGACTAGTTGTCTGTTCACAAACAAATACGCCTGGGCATACCACCTACCAATTGCGGTGGGCGTGATCAGGGTGAAATCCAACTGTAAAAATATCATCAGGGTTATGTACCAGATGGCCCTAAAGATGTCTGAAGCGTCGTAATCCTCAAGCCATCTGGGAATGTGAGCTGAAATGATCCACTTCCAAATTTCTTCAGGTATGCTTTCTCCGTTGAACATAAAACCACCTTGCATTTGGAATTGCTGGCTGTAATTATCATAAATCATGGCCATGGCATCATTGACCATCCTGTAAACTATTGGCTGTTCTTGGCGGTCAAAGGCAAAATAATTGGCCACCTCTGGATTTTCAAATGATATAGGGCCAATCATTTGCCTTTGCTCTCTCTGCCATTCCCAATAGTCAATCAGAGTCTGGGCTAATTGACCAGAAGTGACCTATTGTTGTGGTTCCCTTGCAGGTCTATTAGCCACCACATTCAATTTGACATTTTTGATCAATTTCTCTTCCGATTCATAATCGGGCTTTACCAAAATGCTTCCTGCCTGTTTTTTACTCTTGGCGGTATAGGTTGTGGGAATGGACTTAGATTTGCCAGATGAAGTACTAACCTCTCCGAGGTTTTTGATACCATTCACATCTGAGTGAATGTTGCAGCAGATGTTGTTGCTTTATCCAATCTCCTTTGACTCTCTGAGGTCTCTGATCTTGACTTATGAGTTGTTGTGACGTCCGGGGTCGTGGTTTCTTGGGCCGTATCATAGGCATCATTTTCAGAACTGGTCATAGGTGTTCCTTGCAGCTGCTGTTCAGCTGCTAGTCTATGTGCCCGCGCCTTACCTATTTAGATACTGGGTCTTACTTTTTCACTGCCTAATTGTTGGATAAATCTTTTTGACATTCCTTCAGCCAACATCTGCTGAACTTTTTCGGGTGAATAAACTCTGGGGATTCCTTCATCATAAATTCTTCCCCTTTTCATCAGCTCTGTGGCTGCTACAGCTGAATCTGAGCTGTCATCAGCATATGACTGCTCCTTCAACGTCTTCTGCAATGTCCCCTGGCGCATGAATTCCTGCTGTGCCAGGCGTTTTTGTTCCTGAATTTTTGCTTGAAGGGCTTCTCGCTTTGCTTGCAGGTCATGAGCCTTAGGATCTTTAGGCTGGACAGGTACTTCCTGGGATGCTTCCTGCATCTTGTCCAGTCTAACATTAATTCCGGACATTTTTGTGGCCATTATGTCAATTAGAGTCTGGACTTTTTCCTCCTCTATCTCTTGTTGCTGCGTCTTAGCCTCCATGGAGTCCTTTTCCTCCAATTTCTGGCTGGTAGGTTCTAGAATTTCACCTTCTTCCTCCTCTAAACTGGACTCGGAGTCTGAATTTCATATCTTCCGCAAAAGCTGTTCAATTTTAGCTGGTAAAACAGCTGAAGCTGGAGGCACCGATTGCATTATGGTGACAACTTCGGGTTCTACCTCTACCAGTTGCTGAGCTTGAGGTACTGTAGTTGGCTGTGCTACTGCTGGTTGTGTCTGCTGGGGCATCACAACTACCACTGCAGCAGCTTGCATAGCTCTGGTGACCAACGCTTGTTGCTGCCTTTTGACCACTGGCACTGGTGCTTGCTGCTGTGTCTTGACCTGTCCTGACCCTCCAGCTTGCGCTGTCTGGGATATTGAAGGACGATTTAATGGTACCTTTGAGACTAATTCACCAGCTGGGGTATATGTTAGTGTATACCCAGGCATGTCTGAGGCCAATGTTCTCTCCTGAAAGCTGTTGCTGATGAATTCTGGTCTGATTTCGAGCGGGTTGCACGGTGCGTATGCTGTAGGGTAATCCATTGGATCCGTGTCTTCCTTCATAGGGTACCGCAATCCTGGTGTTGAAGTCTCAAAACCTATATAATAAAAAATTATATAATAGTAAGGGTTTACTTTTATAGGCTTTGTCCTTTAATATAGGTTTATAGTTGCCAATTTGGAGTGCTTCCTCATCTTGTCTAAATTACAACGGTATAAATCCAAATCGATTTTGCCATGCATATACCCCTGTTTTCAATGCATCTCAGGGTTCCGATGGTGGCAATGTCACTGCTAACTCTAAAGAGTAGGCCAGGCAGGCGCCTGACTTCCAGGACATGCATTTTATCGCTTCCTGGCCATCCCTGCTGTAACTATTTAGAATGCTATAATTTAATAGCTGAGCTGTTTAAAAATCACATTCCGCTCTCCAATGAGGCCATGCGAAATGATAGGCCAAAGGCATGAATTTATAGACTTGCTCTAACTCCATAAAGTTTCGCTCATCTAAAACCTTCAATATTTTGGCCAGGTTTGGCATATAAAAGTTTGTCTTATAGACTCCTTTGTGGCCTTCAATGTCCACTGGGTAATGATTATTACCAGAGAATGCTTCCTGTGAATATCATCAGGCTTCCTGGCTTGTAGCCAGTATAGCTTAGCCTTCTCATATAACGTTAGGGATATTTTACCATCTAAATCCCAGTAAGACTTACCCCTTCTGAGATTTTCCAGGTTATCTCGACTGATATTATCCCAGTCTGGAACTTGGACATCATGTATATTGTTGGGATCACTGTCTTCATTATAACCATCATTTTTAAGTGGTTTACTATCCCTTGGAATTAGTGGGTAGAATCCCCTTGGTAAGGTCACATCTCATCCTCTGGAGGGGTTGCACTCAGATGCTGAGGTATAATAACCTGTGTTACTTCCCCCACATTTGGATGGCCCAATGGTTATACATTTCACACTTCATCATGTGGTACACCATGTTAGGCTGTACCTGATCCGTTTCCATGGCTTGGGAACCTAGTCCCATTTCATGATTTATATGCCCTGGAATTGTTGAGTATTCCTGATAAAAATGGAGGGCAACTGTATTGATTTGTTTGGGCTCCATTCTATCATCGTTGAAGACCTGCATTTGCATCAGCAGGTAGTCGCCATGCCATATTTGGATTGCTGCAAACATGACTAATAAAGAATAGAACGCCTCTAGAGCTGCATACCTCAGCCCTTCCGGTAATATGCCTCTTTTGGCAAACCGATCATGGTTTGCCTTAAGTGTGAAATTGTACTGGTAAGGGCCCATGTCTATTGAATAAAACTCTGTGAACAATCCCTTTAACCTAAAGGTTTGGGGACATATCTGAAAACACTTTTTCTCTAGGTTCGGCCCAACCATTGTCAAGGCAAATCAGTCTAAATCGAAGTACCGACCTCTGGTCCTCCTTAGATGTTCCCACAGTGGGACAGTTTTGTCCCTGTCCTTGCCATCTTGTTCCGCTCTGCATACATTATATATGCTAACAAGGTCTTCTAGTACCAAATAACCTGCAAATAACATATCTGAATTTAAGAATTCGTGTAAACTTACCCATCTTCTTCATTAAGCTGGTAGTATTGATAACATAGGTTTGACTATTCATTAATGCAAAGTTAATATATCGGGTGAACTGTTTGCCCATCAGATTGTCGACCTCTCTTGTTTTGAACAAGACAGCGACTTTATCTTGATGTACCTTCTCCACATTGAATCCACACACTGGATGTCCTCTGAAGATAGAGACTTTTCGGACATATTGGAGTACTTGGCTAGCCTTCCCTATGTCTACTAAGACTGGTTCCTTGGGATTGGCCAGCCAGGATCCAAAGGTTCCTTTGGACCATTGGTTCAGCTCGTGGACTCCTACAACCTTTTTGATGTTATAGTCTAAATAATTAAAAATACTATAAGTTTCATTATTCATTCCCCTTTTTTCAGCATCTATTTAAGGTCTATAATACCAACACCACTACACCAAGTGGGTTAAGTTTCCGGGAAGAAATAAATTAGTGCAGGCTTGTGTTAGGTGAGCCACTGATATAACAAACATTGAGCTGGTAGGCAACTAACACCTTACCAAATCTTACCCTTGCTACCTCTATATGTTGGGGAGGGTAGACCTGATCCGATTGTCTACCACTTGATTGGACACCAATCTCTGACCAGCTACTTGAGGGACCAACTATGCTCCATTTGTGGCGCTCAGTATTTACAATTTTTATAGCGCTCGAGATTGATAATCTTTTATGATTTTGATTTTGAAAAATAATAGAATTTGAATCGAAAATAATTAAATTTTTGATGAAATTTGATAATTTGAAATTTGAACAGGCTGAATTCAAGATTCTAAGTTTCCCTCGATAGGTCTAACTCTCACCAATAGCAGGTCTATTTCCAACTTCGGAAATTCCTTGATTGGCTATGAGTTTCTGATTCTCAGTACTACCATTTTTTGTCCCCTCTAAGCCCTAACCGTGTCTGCCCTTTGGGGTGCTGAGCTGGTCTTCCAGTGACTTCTGGGCATTTCCTGCGATTTCTAAAAATGTATGATAAAAATAAGTTGGAAACTTACTGTTGATGAAGAAGAACTGGTTATCTTGCCAGTGTTGGGGTCTTCCGTACTACACATGGCGCTCACTTGCGCGTTGGAGCTTGTTGGCAGTTCCGCGCGCCTTTTCCCATTTTTCGAAAATTTCTTTCTTTTTGATTAATAAAATTTCAAAATTTATAAACATTTTGTACTGCTGAAAAAGTATAATTTAGCAATTCTGCTAATTTCCTTTTTATATGCCGTTTGGGGAATTTTAGTTCTTCCTTCTGATGGAAGTATAGAATTCAGATTAGCCGGGCAGCAATAATTTGCTTTGGAAAAATGAAAAATTTGAAAGTTATAATTTTTTGAAAAGATCTGAAAATTTTTTGGGTTGTCACTTTGGTCTGAAATTCCGAAGAATCTTTCCCAAAGTCTGAAATAAATAGAAAAATTTACAAAATTAATACGAATAATACTTTAATGCAATAAATATTACAAAATATTACATATTTAATTTAAAAATAAGTACCTACATGCGCGAGATATATACATAATTAAAAAAAAAATCAGTGCGAGATCGCGCATAGATTCGCCTTGAGCGAATTTCAAAATGATTTCATTTGGTTTGGCGCTCCAGTTGTAACTGTTTGCGCCATATTGGAAAGTGATGTGTTTTTGTCACGTGGTCGTAAATTGTGTGGCACTCCTGGTCATGATCTCTCCACAATTCGTTCAGGACTGGTCTAGTGTCATGAATATCCTTTGCTGGGGATTGTTCAGCATCATCCTCCTGTTTCTGAAATCTATTATGGCTCCTACCTGAGGATGAGCCAGAAAGTCTGTTCCCACGATTACATTTCCACCTGCTTCAGGTATAACAATTGCTTTAATAGGGAACTGTCCACACTGGGTATTCATCCTAAATTGAATATACCCATGGGCTTGGACTGTTTTACCATTGGCTACAGTGACATTTTATATCCTCGGATATTCAGTGTAATCCGGGCCCAAAGTTTCTTTCAGAAACTTAGCTGACATAACAGTACACTGAGCTCCTGTGTCAATTAAAGCCAGTGTCTTACGACCTCCTATAACAACCTCAATGTGGAATGGGGCTGTTTGGGGGTAGGTATCCAGCAGATTTTGTTCCTGAGGGCTAGCTGGTGTGCCTCTCTTTATCACCTGTACTGCTGGTACTACAGTTTGTGCTGCAATAGCATTCATTCAGACAGTACTGCCCAATACTACATTAGGGCAATTCACTCTCTGATCTATCTGGCCCAAAGGATTCATTTGTGATTGCCTAGCAACCATTACACTAGAATAATCCTTCTGGGGCTGCTGATTTGTGAATTGACCCAGGTGCAGAGTCTGAGTCAGTCCCGTAATGGCTTGAGTTGCCTGAGGTGGCTGTAATGCAGCTTGCTTCTGGAATTGCTGCATCTGCTGACATTGCTTCTGCAGTTCTTTCTGCCTTTTGAATTCCATATTGTTGTAATCTGAATTCTGTTCAAAATTTTTATGGCTATCCTGATATCGGGAGTAGCCAACATGATAGGCTCCTCTGCCTCTGTTTAAAAAATTAAAATTAGCATTCGGGTAACCTCCTCTACCTCCGTTGTTACCTCTAGCAAAATTGTTGAAGCCTCCCCTATTGAAGGTAGGGAAGCTAGCTCTGATTCTGCTCCTACGCTCGGGCAAAACTCGCAGTATCCTGCAGTCTGCAGTGTTATGTGTTATGTTCTTGTGGAACTCACGCCATGGCTTTGTTGGATCTCGGGAGACTTGACCTCCCTGGCTGGTACCGTGTATGGCCACATCAGACCGATTTTCCACTTGTTTACCATCAACTTTTTGCTGGAGTTGATCGAATCTCTCGACCAGTTGTACCATTTCTTTAGAAATTTTGAACAAAAGAGACTCCTTCTTACCTTTTTCAGTCTGAGCCCTAGGGGCTTCCCGAACTGGATTCTCCTCTTTTTCAGGTGAATCACTTCTAGACCTTTGGGTCTGGGCTGGTATCTGATTACCTGAACTTTGATATAGCTGGCAAGTACTCCTGCAATTAGCAACTACTGCAATTTGAGGATCATGCCCAATCTGCATGGCTACCTCATTGATAACATTTGGATCCTGCTGAGTACTCTTAGGTCCATACCTTTGAAAAGCATTCCTATATCTTCATTCAATATCATGAACTTCTACTGCTAAGCCATACCAAATTCTAAAGTTATGCTTAGAATTTTCCTGTTCAGACTGAAATGTGGGATCACTTTTTTACACAAATGTATCAATAATCAGTCTCTGCTTTGACTGATATTCTAAATCTCCTTTTACAAGTTCCACTAAAATGCTGACTCTCTTTAAAAAGTCAATGACCTGTTTTTTGGGCCTTTGTTGGATCTCAAATAATTCCCTGGTTAACATTACCAGGTTACACTCTGGTGCAAAGACATTAATTATGGCTCTCCTCACATCCCTATAAGTCATGTTGTCACTTGCAACAGCCTTCAGTCTGGCCCTAGGAAAGCCTCAGCAGTGCTTCATACTTAGCTTATTCAGGTGTATCCCTACGGAATTCCCCTTCTAGTGCTGTCAAGAAGCTAAGCACTTATTGATTTACCAAACCCTCTTCTAAAAGTTTGGGTAACACACCTCTAACGATATTTCTTATAACAATCTCTTGTGCCAAATTATTTATTGGCCTTTCCCTCTGATCATATGCTGCCCTTAGAACTGGATCCATATTAGAGTTTAGAGACTGCAATTTGATTTGACTTGGATCTCATTGCCATGGTACACCTCTTTGATTTGATGGTAAATTTTCTCTGTCAAATCTGTAATTCCTATATGGGAAACATGGGAATTGATCTGGTCTAAGGGTATTTGGATCAACTATATTTCTTCTACCACCATAGACCACTCTTGTAAGTCAGATGCCGCTGAGCTAGCTCATTTTGATTCTTCTGGTCTGCAAATTGCTTGGCTCCCTCCAATAGAACATCTCTAGCTGGACCTCTCCAACTTTTGGGCTCAAAATTGAGTCTTTGCCCTTCATCACATTCTGGCCTATTACTAGGCCCTGCACCTGCATATGTTTCAGCTAAGAGACGGTTGTCTCTTTCTGCGCCCCTATTACATGGTCTAACCTGTCTATCCAGCTCCTGTCGGTGACTGTCAGCTTCCCACTTATTGTCCTCTGTGGGGACATTCGTGATGATGTCGAACAAGGCTTCGAGGTTCCCTTTAATTCGCGTAATTGCATCACCAGTTCTTGATTCGACATCTCAGGAGCTCTTTCCAGCTGATGAAGCTGCTCCTGATCTTGTCAGATCCTCTCTAATCATTGCTGTTTGGTTTCGGGGTCCACTTTGTTCAAATTTGGTCGAATTTTGGGCGTAACAACGTCCCATTTCGGTCTTGCTAATCTGACCCTTGGTGGTGATCTTTTTATGTTTTGCTGCAGCGGTCCATCTGCAACTGGATTTGGATTTGCCGGGCCTGCCTCTTGCCGTTCAATGGCAATCGTTGGTGGGCGGTCTAATAGCACCCTCACATCCTGGGGTGTAAAATGCATTGCCTGTTATTGCAATGGCTGTACCCTTGCAGAAGTCTGATCTGGAATCATTGGGTCCAGGGCAGCATGCTGTTTCTGATCCCCCTCTCCCAAATTGAGTAGATTCTCAGCACTCGCCACTTTGGGTGATGATCTATGTAAAGTATTACCTCTGGGTATCCTTTCATTTGGCATTTTAAATCCTGCTAATTTTCTGTAGAAACCTGGAGGATATTCTTTTCTCCTAGTATGACTACCAAGTTCCATTATGAGAAGTTAAAAGCCACCACTTGTTGTGCAGGTCCTTCCTTAAGGGTTTAAGAAAAGATTGGTGCTTGTCTGAACTGACCCCTTAGAGCTAAGTCCTTGGCTATGCCTCGGAGATGGCGCAACAGTCCGGTTCCCCCAGACCTGGCAACAACAAAGACTAACTTACTTTTAAATGAGGGGCCTCACAATGGAGCCCACTGAGTCTCCTAGGAGAGAAAGGTATCCCCTTCAGGATAGACTTACTTGCAGGATCTCTAAAGGGTCTTCCTGAGCTTGTTGCGGGCAAGCGGGCGCCTGGGCCTCTGGCCCTTCACTCCAGTTGCAAATGTCGTATCTAAATAAATCGCATATTAATAAAATACGACAAAATATTAAAAAGAAAGTGGGTACACCACTAATATTTTTATGTAAATAAATACAAGTTTGTTAGGTAAAGGGTTTACTGGAATGTTTACCGAAAAATATAATAAAAAATATGTGGCAATGATAAATCACTATCATTTTCGGCTTTCTGTGGTGCTCCACTTCTATGCAAATGTCTGCACCGCTGGTTGTCCAATTCGTTGATTTGCATGTCGATTTCCCATCGCAGCTTGCCAGCAACAGGGTGCCCAACAAATTGTGGTCGAGTAGGAGACCCTGTTGTAATTGAAATTGGAAAAAATTTAAGATGCGGAATAGTTCTTTGCCCAAATGAAACGAAAAATCAGTTTCCAAATTGTTCGGAAGATGTATTTGCAGTCAAACTGTTTGACACGGATAAAATTTGCCTAGTCAAATCAAGTCAAATTTTTCCTTACTTGGTCAAAAAAGCCGAACTATGTTCAGTTACAAGACAAGAAAAACATAACATAGCAAAAATAGAAAATTATGTGAATGATTTGGCCATAAAAGACGATCAGTTTTGATCAAGTAACCTTCGTTTTTCAGAGAAATCTATACTGACTAACTCAGAAAAATTTTGCTATCCATAAATTTTTGAAAAATTTAAATATTTCTGAATTTATTCCAATTAATCCATGTTTTAGCTTCTTCTCAATCTTTAATTTACGCCTCCGCGAAACTACCTTTTGCGGACGGTCTATGGAAGAAGACGGCATGGAAACAAAATCTGAATTGTGAGCCAGGTGAAATTATTGGCCATGCAATTGGCATCACAGGATCCCAAGAAGCAGAAATTGTCATCTGTACGTAAGCAAGGGATGCGGAGGAAGTAAAGTTCCGATTGTTGTAGTTTTGCCCATAGGTTATTGGGACATTCAATTTTTGAATATTACAAACAGTTTCCAAGTAATTTATCACATTTCTGGTTTTTTAATTCATGTTTTTGAACCGATCAAGCCGAAAAGTATTTATTTTTTCCCATATTATCTCTTTGACGGAAATCAAAATTTTTGTCAACATCTTTTGGAAATTTTTCAAGAAAAATCTATAGCTAAAGTAACTAATGGTTTAAGCAGTTTAAGTGATCACATAGAATCTTGGGTGAAAGGTAAGTTTTTCAAAAATTCGAAATCAGTTTTTGACATCGCAAATTTTTACCATGGATAACCTGAAGTAGCTTTAGGATGTCCTGGTTAACTTGTTGGGTTCAAAGATGCAATGAACTTGCCTAATTGTAATAGCTTGTATGAAATCTTTCGTAATTGTTTTCAAATGTCAATTAATCTTTCCGAGAAACACATTTTCGATGAGTATTGGGGTTTGGATCATGATGTGTATGATGAAGATCATGGCACAGGCCGGGATTTGGGTCAACCAAACTTTAGATCTAATGCTGTATTTTCTTTTGATTGGTGAAACCGGGTTCTGGCCGGACATGTTGCAGCACTTTGAATTTGGTAAAAGAAGGAGTTTGACCTTCCACCACCCGGTCTAGGCGCAAATATTTTTCGAAGAAACAAGCCTCCAATGTTCACTCAGAACTGAAAGTTCCTGGAGTTGTCCCATGGTTCGACCAGGTGTGGGCGCATAGAAACAGTAATGCACGATCACCCACTGAACCATTTTTATTCAATATTACAATCACAGAAGTATGTGAAGTGGAAAACACATCCGTGGATCCACATAGTGACTGGTCAACCCCAGTAGAAGCTGGAGAGTGGAACAGAATCCTCGAGGAACTTGCCAATTTGAAGACAAGTGATGAAGAGCAGGATTCAGAACACATGGAATTAGAACTATCTTCTGAAACCATGGAAGTGGAGGAGCCTGGAGCCGAGCCAGGTCAAATGAAAGTCGATAGCAACTTGCTGTCATTCACCTTTTTAAAAGCCAAGCAAACGACTATTGCATTAGATCTGAAAACATTTTTTTAATTACAAAATTTATGGATCTCTCATCAAAATCAACCTAAACCTACAATATGTCATTATTTTTCAAATCATAGGTGGCACGACAGCATCAACCTATAATATACTTGGCCCCCAAATTTCATGTCCCCCCCTCTAGAGCCAAAACAGTAAGAGCTAGAACCTTCGGGTTTTTTGCATAATATCGGGCATGGGGGCAAACTATGGGGTGCCTTTTGTCATTTCGCCTCTATCTGAAAGTGGTGCTCAGTGGGGCCCCAGAAACAGGTAAAAAACGCACTTTTTAAGGCCCCCCAGTTCCACCATGCCCAGCACTTGGTGTGCCATATCCAACCTCCATGTTGGGCACCCTGTTGATGGCAATTCGCATGGGGAAATCGCAATGCAAATCGGACAAAATGGACGACCAGCGGCGCAGACATTTGCATAGAAGTGGAGCGCCACAGAAAGACCAAAGTGATAGTGATTTTTCATTGTTAACTTTATATTTATTTTTCGTATATTTTGCTGGCGTCCATAAAAGTTTTCCCAGCACTTCCGTCTTATTTTACATATTTTCTACTGTGGTCAGTCCACATTCTTTTTGATATTTCGTCGGAAATATTGTTTTATATATTCATTTATTGTTTAGGATTTATCGAGCATCGAAGGCAGAGGGCCAAAGGCCCAGGCGCCAGCTTGCACCCAGCAAGCTTTGGGAAACCCTTTAAGGGTTATACTCAAGTAAGTTTATCCCTGAGGGGATTCCTTGTCTCAGCTAGGAGACTGCGGAGCTCTTTGGTGAGGCCCCGCTTTTGAGGTTAAGTTTATCTTTGTTGCTGTAGGTCGGGGATAATCAGACTGTTGCACTATCACCGAGGCTTAGCCAAGGGATTAGTTCTAACAGGTCAGATCAGACCCGAAGCCTCCCTCTTTTCTTACGCCTCTTAAGAAAAGACCTGCACAACATCCATACTTCGGCCTAAGCATCTTGGGGGTGTAATCTCAAATGCGAATTTTTCTTTTTTTGAAATATGGCCTCAATTCAATTATACGGTTGTCCAAAGTCCCGGAAAACGCCAAATTCCCCAATTTTGTTATATAATACTTATGGGTTCAAAAAAAATTTTTTGCAGCATAATGCACTACCAATTTTTTTGCAGTTTCAAATATACCTGTAGCCTTATTGGGATTTTTGGGCTGCAAGGGTTTTCGACTATTGGGAATTTTATGGACACGGTCACTTTACACGAAAAATTATCCTGGGTGTAAACAAGCGTATTTCTGTGATTTTTCAGTGGAGGGAGTTTTCGACCGCGGGGAATTCAATAGACGTCCTCACTTTACACAAAAAAAATTATCCACAGTGTAAACAAGCATACTGCTGTAATTTTCTTGTGGAGGGGATTTTCGACCATGAGGAATTCAATGAATGTGATCACTTTACACCAAGAATTATCCCGTGTGTAAACAAACGTATTTTCGTGATTTTTTGCTGGAAGAGGTTTTCGACTACGGGGAATTTGATGAATGCGATCACTTTACACAAAAACTTATCATGGTTGTAAACAAACGTATTTTCGTGATTTCCCGGTGGGCGGGGTTTTCGATCACGGAGAATTTGATGAATGCGATCATCTTACAGAAAAAACTATCGCGGGTGTAAACAATTGTATCTTCGTGATTTTTATGGAAGAGGTTTTCGACTGCGGGGAATTCAATGGATGTGTCACTTTACACAAAAAAATTATTCCGGATTTAACCAAGCCTGTTTTCATGAGTTTTTTGTGGGAGGGGCTTTCGACCACTGGGAATTTAATGAAAGGATCACTTTACACACTAATTCATATTGAGTGTAAAGAAATGTATTTCTGCGATTTTTGAGGGAAGATGTTTTTGACCAGGGGAAATTCAATGAATGGAGTCAGTTCACACGAAAAAAGTCATTTGTGTAAACAAAGGTATTTCTGCGATTTTTTGGGTTGAAGGATTCTAAACCATGAGGTATTCAATAGATATGGTCACCTTTCAGCATCTTTACAACGTTTTTTGAGTACTATGTGGTTTACACATCCTTTACTTTTGCCCGAGGTGAGAATTCGTTGCTTGAAGTTTTTTTATTGTTTTTTGAAGTGCAGATGACCAAATTTAAAACTTCAATGTGCTTCTATGATAGTTCTCGTGCATGGTTGAGGCCCACTAAAAAGAGGTGAACTAGTTTATTAGAAAATGCCCCGATGGGGCAGAAAAAAGGAGAATATACTTGCTTCGACAGTTGTCATAATAGAAAAAGAAATGGACTAGATCTTTGAGAACTTGGGTCAAAATTGGAAAAAATTCACCTCCTCTATATTGGATTTTCTCAAAAAAATTGTCTATGTCTGTGAAAAAGTATATACTGCAGCTGAGTGCATCAACACACTTTCCAACCAATGTGCATCTCTGAAATTTTTAGGTGGGTACAGGCGTGGATCTTGGTGTTTTAGCATTTTGTGAGACAAAAAATTCAAAAAAAGTTGACCAAAAAATTTTTTGCATAACAAATTTTCCAGTTTCAAAACACTCGTAGAAGTTTCCCCATGTCCCCTCTCACACATGTTTGCTTCCAACTGTGTTAAACATTTTTACTGAATTTGGTGTCAACAAAAGGAATCAACTGAGGGAAAGTGGCACATAAAATCCCATTCAGCTTTTTTAGAAAAAAGAGATACAGCACAAAGTCTTCTAGGAACTAAATCGATTGTGCAAGATACGTTTCATTCACTCATTTTATATAACATATCATATAGAATTCACTCCGTAAGTTCTACTGATTACAAGCTACAAACAAATTTATTCTCTTCTATTTAACTATTGAACAAAATAGCATCATTCACAGTTTTTGGATTTAAACTGAAATTTACAGAAAGAGTGCTTTTTGCGGGATAGCAAATGGGAGGCAATTTCACTCATCTTTGTCGCTCCGATTAGAGTCGGGGAGAACCGGATACGGGATTTGGGGCACACCCTAAAATATGCATGGCTGAATCCCATTTAGAGATCGGTGCCCAATGACTGTAACCAAATCCCAGTTGCGCTAGAGGGGTCTGAGCTCAAGCTCAAGGTAATCTCGAACAAAAAGGCCACTCGGTTGGATCTCAAGTTCGGTATAATTTGAATGTCATCCGGATCATAACGAGCTCAACGTCGAGATTATCCCCAGCTCGAGCTGTCGGGTTGCACTAAAATTTTCGCATAATTTTCTTATCTCTAAAGCAAATAAATATAGAAATTTCTGCAATTCCCGAACCCGAACTTAAACCTCAGTTTTAGTTAATCCTGAAGTGAGTATTGTTTTGCACTGGAAGAAAATAATTTGGACATTGCGAATAGCTTAAACTCAGGATCATCAATTTAATCCCAATGTTGAGATTATCCTCATGTTGGGTTAGTGCAGCGAACCTCAGGTTCCTTTGTAGTTCTAAAAATGACTATAATATGCCCCATCACTATTTTTCAGCTAGTGTGAAAGGCAGGAGTTTTGAATTGGTCGGGAGTTAGAATCCTATCGGTCTACCATTTCTTTACACTAGAAGTCAGGCCCATATAATTTTCATATAGAAAAATTTTACTGTCGTTGATGCCAGTTGAAGGACAAAATGCACGATGCTGCAGAATATACTTTTTCACAGACATAGACAATTTTTTTGAGAAAAAATGAAAATCCAATATAAAGAAAGTGAATTTTTTCCAACTTTGACCCAAGTTCTCAAAAATCTAGTCCACTTCTTTTTCTACCATGACAACTGTCGAAGCAAGTATATTCTCCTTTTTTCTGCCCCATCGGGGCATTTTCTAATAAACTAGTTCAAAAATTATCTCGGCGTTCATTGAAAAGCGTTATTGTTCAATTATTCCTATCACTTTTACATTTTCTTTACTGAAAAGTGTCGCCCATCCATCGGAAAAAAGTAGCGGTCCAGATAAGTCAGGTATTCATAAACATTTACTGGCTGATCTTTATAAATTTGTTAAATCTTATGTTTCATAGACAATATTTTACAAGAAGAAACTACGTAAAACGGCATTGTTTCGTTCAAATTATTTTTTTGCCAAACTCCAGTTTTTCACTTTTCGTCATTGTAAAATTTTCATTGATCTCCCTCATTCTAAACTAAAATAAATTCCAATGGCCGTCAAGCTTATGAAAAACTTAATTTTTACACGAATTTTAACCAATCATGGATCTAATACGAATCAAAGAAATAAGGAAAGGTATAAAGAAAAAGTTAAAGCTAGACGTCAAAGGGGCAAACTAATTTTACCCTACCACCCCGCGAAAATCCATCCATAGTAAGTTAAAAGAGGTAAGATTTGATCGGCCGAAAATTAAATCTGAGTTGACAATTTTTGACGAATCAAGGCCCCTAATTAATGAATGGTGTAACCGTTTTCGCCCAGGTACCAAAGATGGAGAAGCTTGTGCTGCATTGAAAGAATTATCCACACAAAAAGCTGCACTAATTGCTGCTGAAAAAAATATTTTGAGTACAAAATGTTCAACCGAACAAAAAATTTCGAACTTAGAGCAAATTCAGTTGGAGTGGTTAGAGAATTTTGTAAAAAACGCTGTGGTAAGTGGGAAAACCAAACCCTCAAATGCTACTAGTGCACTAAGTGAACCATCTTCACCGAGTCCCCATTATTTTTCACATCCCCATCAACAACCAATATTTCATTCAAATGGTCCGAATTTTCAGGGGAAGCCCCCCCCCCAACTAATCAAAATCAAGAATTTTTCAGAAATCATACAAGTCGTCAACCAGGCTGTGAAAATCGCAATCATCCATATCCCTAACCTCAATATTCGTACAACGGCAATCAACCAATCCTGCCAAATTCTTATCCAAATTATACATCACAATACCGGCCATATTATCAATCAAGATTTTCAAGAAATTTCCCAAACAATCAATCATATTACAATCCATCATTTCCTCCAAGTTCAATCAGAGGTATCCGAAAATGTAAAAACACAATTTTGTTATATACTTTGACATTTTTCTTGTATTTCGTACCATGATTTTTGTCATTTATATTTCGCGTTTTATTGTCTGTTTTTGCTACGATCAAATCGTTTACGTCTGCTATTCTTTTCGATTGTTTATTTTATCTAATTTTGACATTATGTTTCCTGTGTGTACTTGGTAAACTAGCTTTACAGAGTACTTAAACTTCACGCCTTTCCATTACCTCGACCAAGTTTTTTCATCTTTCAGTGTGCAGTGCTCACTCTGGAGAAGGTAGAGTGTAGCGAATATGAAAATTAGGCACCTAATTATTTCTTCTCTATTTTTCTTTCTCATTCCTGTAACACAATCTCTTATTTTCCTTTCCATCTTTTGTTTATTATTTCAAGCACCAGACTTTGTTTCTCTCAAATAAATACCACCCAAAATTTATTATTTTGTTTCTGATTTGACGTCTTTTTCTTTTCATTTTGGTGCACAAGCACATATCGGATTTCCTGGGGCCCTCACGCGAGTGTTTTTCCGTGCCTCTTTTAATTTACTGGTCAGATGTGACCATCGTATTTATTTCATTTGTTTGTCTGATTGTTTTTTTTTGTCGTTGTCTGGTCAGTTGGACTGGAAGGTCGACAGGCAGTAAAGTTGAACTCTCGTTTTGCTCTTTCCTTTTAAGCTCGTGGGTCTAGCCTATCCCTTACAGCGTTCGTTAAAAATGCGACATAAAATTATCAGAGTCTGGGTTTGCCATGCCATCCTATTATCCATAGGCAGCCAAATATTACAAATCTATTCATTTTCAAATGAGCCTCGGAAAGTAAAATAATCCTTAGAAATCGATGAACAGACACTAAGCCCGCATCGTAGGCCGAATTTTTTTTTCTTAATTCGTTCTCCCAACTATTAAGCCCCTGCTATACTTCGTCGGCCAGCACCGGACGGCGCCGGCCGGCACCGGTTGTCGCCGGACTCAAATATTTTACAACTGGCGCCGGCTACATATTTTTTGCTGCTATACTTCATCCGGTGCCGGCCGTGAGATACCTACTGCAAACCTACGAAAAAAATGATAAAACACCAAGAGGCATTTTTCGCACCATAATTCATATGTTATAACATATGCGCTGGCTAGCGCCAGTTCAGAAATTTCGATTCAATCGAAATTGACAACCGGCGCCAGCCGTCAACTGAAAAGACGAGGCGCCGGTTGCGAGCTGCTATACTTCTAACCAGCGCCGGCCGGCGCCGGCCGCTGTATAGCAGGGGCATTACCAGTCAGTCCGAGAGGAAACTGTGTTCCTATACGCAGGTGGTTCATTATTTGCATGAACATCTTTCTGTGCGCCAAGGCTCATTCCGAAAAAAAGACCAATAGTAAAATGTAACTTTTATATCTACGAGAGCATCATTGCAAGTATGATGAATGGAAATGAAAAATGAATAAACGTCATGATGAATTGGATCGGGCAAACCAAAATCAGCGTGGTATCAAAGTACCCAAAAACTGATTTTTGATATGAAGATATATTGTTTAGAGAAAGAATAAATAGACAGAAGATAAAAAATGAACATGGAAATAAATATGATGTCATGTACCACTCAATTTCTCCAAGGTCACGGGATTATCATATTTGTTTCTACAATCATTTACTTTATGTTCTTTTCGTTTCTTTTTTTGCACATGCATCTTTATGTTTCATTTTAGTGAATTTTCCTTCATTTTGTTTCTTTTTATGCACACGGGCTACAGTACATCCTTTAGCTAAAACTTCGGCCAAAATGTGCTTTACGGGCACATGGCTATTTTAGGTGCATTCCATTCACCTCTTATCACCTTAATTAGCATCATTTTTGTTACACAAAACTTCTGCTTCACGTCTAGCTGCAGAAGGTAGCTTGGGCATAGAAAACTGCGCCCAGGCTGGTGCTGTATCCAACAAAGTCCTTAAAAGAACATGTTTCTTTAGTTTTTTGCTCATTCCTGGGTTTACCCCTGCATCCAGTTTATTGAATGAATGAAGTGTAACAGTTCTCGAACACTGGGTGGTAGCTTCTCTACCACCGACTGCACAGCCCTGCATCACCTGTTGCGACTGCAGCAGTGCCCATCACAAAAATCCAGGTCTGGGCCCGTGACTTGGATGAGCAACACCAAGTCTACCGGTTCAGAGGGAAATGCACGATGGCACCTTTTGTGCATCGTCATAGAAACCAAATAGAAAACGAAATAACCATAGAAAACAGAACAAAAACACAAAAGAACTGAATTGGAGTCATTAATAAAAATTTAAGAATGTAGAAAAAAAACTAATGCAAAGGTTTGCAAATATGCAAAAAACTTGTAGATGTGGTATCCAACCATTTTCCAAATATGCAAAAAACTTGTAGATGTGGTATCCAACCACGCTATTTGCAACTAAATGATAAATGAAGATGTCACGTGCTGATCAAAATCATCAAAGTTACATGATTTCCCACATGATATTTTGTCACTTTGATGGTTTATCAATTTACTCTTTAATCTTATTTTTATTTTTTTTATTTCATTTACTTTTTTTACTATGCCACTTTATTTCTGGTCATTTGTCATTTTACTTTTATTTCGATTCATTTATCATTATTTTCATGTGTATTTCTGTTTCGTTTTTGCTGTGTCATTTATTTTACTTTATTTTTGTTTCATTCCGTGGCTGGCTATGGTATGCCCCTTTAGCTAAAAGTTTCCTTCAAAGACGTTCATATCTTTAGCATAGGCACTAAAGTCGGCCCCAAAGCTAAACGTATTCGAACTGGGCAAGTGTCTTTGTGCTAATAGGCCCCTTCTGCACTGTTTGTCTCTGCAGAAGCTGGCCTGGGTGTCCTAAACTCCGGCCAGGTCTTACTGTAGCCGACAGGGTCCTTAAAGGGCATGTTACTCTGTACTTTTGCTCATTTCTGGGTTTCCACCAGCGTCCTCTTTGTTTTTAGTTGCTCTGTGTCGCCCATCTATTTTTTGTATACCCACCCGCTGCGTACCACCGCCTGTGCTCGTGATTTTACATATTCGCCCCATCGTCAGCTACTGTACCCGAACACCGTCGCCAGTTATATTCAATAAAGTCGCCCCTCCGCCTTTTTGTCCACTTACTTACCCCGATCGGATGCCCCTCCATATTCCCCGCCATCCTCAGAGACCCCTAGCCCCGTTGAACTCGTTTTTGTAGCCAGACCAGGTGAGTTTCAGAGTGTATCATCATTAGGGATAATTAGGGGTAACCCTTGTTAAGTCCTCCCTCCCTAAGCTTTCGCCAGTCGATAAGGGCTCCCTCCCCTCGAGGTTGGGTCGAAAAGGGGTCTCTTGGTTGACAATTGGGTCCCAGTTTCTAGGTCATCTCACAGATGACCCTGTCCCTCGTTCATACTGGACAGGACCAGGGTTTGTCACCTCTAACCTGGCTGCATTATTCTTATTCTACAGTAGTAACCCCAGAGCACCACCACAGTACCTGGTTCCTTCTATAGCAAGTACTAGCCGGGTTAGGTTCCAAGTAGAATAACTTTCACCTCAGTATCGGAGCCCACGGCCCCGATGCTGGTGACCCGTCTCTCTTACAGGGACATGGGGGCTGTAGTTCATTCAATGTGACATGGCCAAGCTTTTCTATTAATGTGACAAAGATGAAAAATGAATATTTACATCATAACGAATTTGAGAAAATCAGTGCGATATCAACGTATGGAAAACGATTTTTGGTATTCGGGCAGTTTGGTGATACCAGATATTATTACCAATTTTGATATTTCGATACCAAAACACATTGATGTGTCAAATTTGGATATCATATATTAACCACATGACACTATCCCTTGCATAATTTGGTTTGTATGTTGGTTTTCTGACGTGCGCAGCGGACGGCATCCAAAATACATGCACTGTTAAGCAGTCGTCTAAAATTTTCCCTTTTGGACACCCACGTACACCTATGATTAAATTTGTTCATTAAAACAAGCCCTTTTGAGGATATTCGCTCTTTTGAGCTTCGCTCTAATGGGAACACTCCAGATTTTCTGTCTTATCTATTGTTCTACTGTAGCTAATTCGAATGTTGTAATACCGTATTGCTCGAGATTAACGAATTTTTTGATCATGGGCATATTCTCGGTGTAGTTTCACTTTTCCTGACGCCGGAAATGCTGCATGTAATGTTTATACAAAAATAATTCCCGAAATCTGTTTTTTGAAAAGCCTGAGTGCATCAGAAATTGAATGATGGGATCGCTCTTTTGTGGAACCTGTCAAAGCGAAGGGCGTCAAATCGCGAAGCGTAGAAAATGAAACGAACATTCGGAAACGAAATTTAAAAAAGTTAACATTCAAATAAATTTAATCTGTTAGCGGAACAACAATAAAAAGGTTAGTAATCTAGTATATACATATATACTGTACATAATACTGAAATCGCGATATAGGAAAACTAGTTCGACCGAAGAAGATGCTGCAGAAAATTACAAAAAGTTGAGAATTTTTCTTCGTTTTCTTGAAAGAAACGACGAATCATTTTCACGTTTCCTCGTTGCTCATTCGCTTTCGCTCGGCGGACTGGAACCGCTCAAAATGGCCATGACCAAAAACCCGGCGACTTGATAAATTTCTATCGATATTAACATATTCGAAGCCCAGCCGACTGAACCGTCCAGGATGCGACCCACTTTGAGCTGTAAAAAATTTAGTGGAATCACGCGCATACGAAGCTAAAAATTTGTGAGCCCATTTTTGAACAGTGTCGAGAGCATGTTCTTGGGGGTATTGAAGGATTTCAACTTTCACAAAATGTGTGGCATTTTCAGGTATTGATTAGAGAATTATGGAGCATAGACCTTATTGAAGTCTTGGAAACCCATCTAGATGAGTGATTGCTGCCGTAGGGCTGATCTCACAAAGCTCACGAACTTAATTCGTCAGCAAAATTAGCAGTTCGCTTCGCTGACGAAATTCAGGAATTCACAGACTAAATTATTTTCCCTGTTCCACAGAGAAAATTTCTTCGACGACATTTCGCAAGCGAAATTTTCAATTCGCAGAATATATTTTTGAATTTTGTGAGCGAAAAGTGACTTCGAGTTACACAAATATTGTTAAATATTTTCCTTGCGGAATTTTTACTTCATAAATGAAAAAGAAGCTAGAGGTTCAGACCTATATAACTAATCATGAAAGCTGAGTTTTATTGTAAAAAGTATGTAGAATGACAAAAATCATTGTATCCTCTCTAACTATATTATTTGTAATTTTAGGCTTCAATGATTTTGGAACTTTAGAATGACAGCATACGTTGTGTGAGCAATTATGAAAGAAGATTATTCAAAAATCAGACAAGCAAGCAAAAATTTGAATTCTTCAACTAGCAAAAACTTCTGTCCCTATTAATGCTTCACACTTTGAATTTTCTAAGACCTGTGTACCGGGGCTTACTAGGTTACTATATGCAGGTGTTAAAAAAGTTAATGAAAGAACGCTTTTCATGAATATTTAAAAAAACTGATGAATTTTAAGGTAAGTCAAAACAAGGTATGTCGTCGTCAAAACTCATAGCTCTTTTGTTGCTAAAAATACGCGACGATGACTTTTTGTGGGCCATATAGGCGGTCTTGTTAAAACACGTTGAGTACATCCCTGCAATGAATTAATGAAGTAAAATACGCTTATGCACCGTAATTGCATATAAATGCAAGTGAGATAGCATATAAATATTTTACTTATACAATATATTGTTGAGACTACCTGGGTTTGATTCATGAAATTGACCCGGGTACCCGGTGTGAAGCACAACCCAATGTGATGATGTTTGTTGGTTTTTGGGCAGCAAAAATTTTATATTTACAAAATTCAAAACTTTAAAGAACTCAAAAAGATTCTGCTAAAAAAATCTTGGTTTATGTTACATACTCAGATGCAGTATCAAAGGTCTCTGATCAAACAACGAGATGAGACATTATAGGTAATGCACCAAGACGCACGTTTCCGACCTGAAAATGCCGATTTTTCCCCCTTTGACGAAAGAGCAGTTCGCTGACTGAAAACTTGACCAGATTTTGCCAGTGAATTAAAAATGGCTCAGAATCATTGTGAAACCCGACTTACGAGGCTCGCGAAATCTCGTCAGCGAGTTGCAAAATTTCACTGAAGAATTCAGTTCGTTAACGAAATTTTCGTGAGCTTTGTGAAATCAGCCCGTGTTACATGCGCATCACTTGCGGTGGTGTAGTAGAAACAGCTGGCCCACCCACGTGAAGTCTGACCAGATTTAATTCATTTTTACCGACAGGCCAATGGGCTTCTAGGGTCGAGACTTTACTGGCCCATCCGAATTTCAACAAGCCAAAAGTAAAAAGTTTATAAACGAATGTGGAGGTATAAAAACAATGTTTTTTTCGAGAAATTTATTGAAGAACACTATTCAAATTCACAGTAGAAGCCCGAAAAACAGATCAATCATTTTGAATACATTCACAATCACACAGAATAATAAGGCGCACATCAGTCATTACTCAGATCAATCATCAGGGTTATATTTGCACAAGCCAGGTTGCAATGCGCAACCTGGGGAAAAAATTGGTCGCACAGATAAATTTTTAGTAGCTCACCCTAAAATTGATAAGTTCGTTTAGTTTCATTAGAAAAATCATTGAAAGTTACTTCCCTTGTATTTCATTCACTTTGCGCCAGTTCCAGACTTTTAAAACTGAATTTCTTGAGTTTTGGAGAAAAATTTAAAAGGCTGGCTGAAGTAACTTGTCGGTGCCTAGCGCCGAAAAATTTTGATTTTGAGGCTCTAAAACGTCGAAAAATTCATTTTCAGCACATTCTTCCGCAACTACCGATGATCGATAATGATGTTTTCATCATTTGGTTGGCGAAAGCGTTCAAACATTTTTCTAACATTTTCGATCTAATATATCTGGAGTCCGTAATTTACTAATCATAATTATTTATCAAAAGAGATTGTTTTGAAACGATCTAAAGTATAAAAAAGCGCGATAGGTAGTATTTTACTTCGGACTTGGAGGTAATTAATTCTGGTGTGTGAAGAATTTTTTGGATTTTGACATTCTATAGTGTGGGAAAATGAATATTTTTAATATCTATTTCCTGCATTAAAGGTCTAATTTTTCAAGTGAATTCAATGTCTTTTCAGTCAGGCAAACAAAAATTCAAAAATTAGGCAAGCAACAAATAATTTGGATGGATTTTTCAGACAGAACAATCTCTGTCATTTACCTATGCTGGTACTGTTTTAATCATTTTCAAAGTGCAAAAAGCATTGACGAAAGCCGAAAATTCTAAGAGACCACAGAACAATTTTGCGGAAACAATCTAGAAAAATTTTGGTTTTCGTCAAATACCTGAAGGAACAATACAGGTGTCACGTGCTGACAAATTTCGCCCAACGTCACGTGATTCACATCATGCATTTTCGTTATGTTTTTTGTAACTTTTTGCTTTACATTAACTTACGTTAATTTTGCGTTTCGTTTTTATATTTTACATGCAATTTCTGTGTGTACTTTTTGCATTTCGTTTCTGTTTCATTTTCACACTTTTATTTCCGTTTCAATTTATTATTTTTCCGTTGCGTACGTAGACTACGATATGTAACCTGCTAGTCAGAATTTGCGTTAAAGATAAGCTCTCCGAGTTCATCGCTATAATTGGAGCACAACATGCACTTCTTATCAGCAAAAACTAGTGACATTTCGCAACGTGAAACGCCTAGTTGGAAATTCTCTCTAGATGACATTCATATGTTTAGCATGAAGAGTGAAACTCGCCCCAATGCTTAACGTAGTGAACTGGAAAATGTCTATGTGACCATTGGCATCTTCTGCAGCAATTTCCGCTGTAGAAGTTAGCTTGGGTGTGTCTTAGCTCCGCCCAAGGCATACTGTAGATTAGGGGGCCCTTTAAAAGGGCCTGTCTCTTTAGTTTTGCACTCATTTCTGGGCCTAAACCATCTTCTGGGTTTTTAGCTTACAACTCCGTGTTCCTCAATGTCTTTATTATAAATTTACATATTTTGCCTGCATCTGCTGCCTTTCTTAATAAATTTACATATTCGCCTTTGGTGTCCCTTGCGTTCATACGTTACCATATTCCGACCTAGGAGTTTACCCCGTCGCCCATTGATCGAGAACCCATGTCACCTCCCCAGGAACGTTTTGTGTGGTCACTTGCCGACTCGCATCTGCCGACCCTCCACGCCGAATCGCTTTTGGATTACCGTACCCGATTCCCCATCCTCCCTAGGACCCACGTTTGACCCTTGAACCCATTGCCCAGCGCCGAGTACTTTGAGAAGAGGATTTAGTGAGTCTTCTCAGGGGTTACTATTGTTGAGGGTATAGTTGTGGGAATCCTCCCTAAGCCAGTTTTCCCTTGGGAGTACCCTCATTTAGAAAATCCCTTGAACCCTTAAGGTCAGGGCCAATAGAGGGATTTAGGTTGACAATCGGGTCCCCTACAGTAAGCCGTTCCATGAATGGCACAGTCCCTCATTCTCAGTGAATGAGGACTAGGGATTGCCACCCCTGACCCAGCCGCGTTGTTCATTATTCTACAGCTGAACCCTAGGACAAGGCCGAGGTACACTATAGGTTTTCCTGTAGTAGTACCAGCTGGGTTATGTTCCCGAAGTAGATAACCAAATAGAGCCACCCGACGGGGTCACAGCATGTCACTTACAGTGTCAAGGCCATATTTCTTACGGGATGTGGTATGGGTTTTCCCATCAATGTGACTGATCACCAAATTCAGTTAATGTGACATGGCTCCGAATTTACTTAATGTGACACAGGGTCAAACATTCATCCATAATATGCTGATCTTTAAAGCTATAAGCATGAGCTAGGCAGACATTTTCCAACCGCACAATAGAAATGATACCAAAATCATAAATGATATGAAATCTGGCCCAAAGCGACGGAAAATTTTCGGTATTTTATTTAAACGCATAAAAATGCATCTCTGGACAGGAAATTCACCTAATCAAAGGGGTCATTATGCTCTAAATTTTACAAGCCAACTTGGTTTGAGCTGCTAAATTTTTAGGAGCCAATCAGAATTTTTAGAAGCCATGGCTCGTAATTGGCCTAAAAAACCCCGAGTCTGACTCCAACAAATTTTGGCTACCCTACATCGTTCAACAATTTTTGAGTTTAAATTCTACAGTAGAAGCTATACTTTTGCTTTGATTTTTTAGGTATGTAGCATGCACCGTAAAAATCCGACTCAAATTGGAGAGATGACTATTCTAATGTTTCGTTCGAGTAATTTCCAAATCCTCGAGTCAAGTGACGCTTCATTCAATGATCATACACATTCTTGGGGGTCCTGAACGCGGGCAGAAGCCTGACAGATCATAAGCAGAATTTTCACTTTCTGGAATATTTTTCATTTTTACATGAAAACTTCGATGTTTCATGTAAGAATGTTGAAAGAAAACACTCATTACTTCCACTGAAAGAACATGCTGAGAAACATGCAACGTGTGTCGCACGGGGTGGTAGCGTGCGCTTCCACCAACTGCACAACTATGCATCGCCTGGGCGAGTGCAGCAGTGCCCGTAACAAATATCTGAGTGTGGGGCCCTGACTTGTGCATGAAACATCAAGTCTACGGGTTCAGACAAAAACGCACAATGGCAGCGTGTGTGCATCATGACAAACATCTAAAAACCAAGTTTTTAAACATTCCGGTCGAGTTCTGAGCACTGATGAAAAAAAATTTTGTAGCTTAAGCCGGGTATATACTTACCCGTACGCACGTGCGCCGCCGATTTTTGAGCGGGCCGCAATCTGCGGCCCCGAAATTGAACGCACAATCGTGCGCCGCATTATGGGTGCCGGGCGAAATTTGCGGGACCCAATAATTTTGCGCGTGCGGGCAAGTAGAAACCATTTCTACTTTTTCGCACATCTGTAATTCATGCGGATCAGGAACCACCGCCGCAGTACAGTAAAGTATTGTTTTTTGCCCATGGCGCACGATTGAACTTCATTTTCGAGCCACCCGTTGGCGCGATGCCATCGCATGCGAATATTTTTAGCTTGTTTCTGAAACGGGGGGGGGGGGGTAACTTTGGACTGTTTCCTAAGTTGGGAAAAACATTTTTGGATGCACGGTAGAAAATTCGAGGAATATTACGCGCGGGAAATACATGGCTACTGTGCCTGGCGCGTTTTAAAACGCAATGTCATACGTTCGGGGGAGGGGCACCGTTTTTTCCTCTAATGAGGTGTTTTGAGGAAAAAAAATTTCGAGATGAGGAAAAAAATTTTGGGTATGGTTCCCATTGAGGAAAAAATTTAGGGGAATTCAAAACCGAAAAGATGCGTTTTGGTGGACTTAAAAGGGTCAAAATCTCAAAATTTCCGGCGCTTCGCGCCGATCATGGTTATAATCTTAACTAGTTTCTATCAGGCGCGGCCGTTAGCACTTGTAAACTATCGTTTTTTTACTATACTAGATTTTCCAGCCCTCCCGCACACCCGTACGCGTACGGTTAAGTATATTCAAATGCGGCCCGCAATGAGGCCGCATGCGCTTTTTTGGCTGAAGTATATTTTGACAACCCGCATTTTAGCCGCACATTGGCAGGTCGCAAAACTGCTCTGCACGTGCGTACGGGTAAGTATATACCCAGCTTTACCCCCAAAAAAATTTCCGTGCCGTACGTTGTCAGTGAAGCCGTAGGCAGCGAAAAAGTGTGCGGCCCGCAAGTCACCCGGAAAAGTGTGCGGCCCGCAAGTCACCCGCTTTTTTGCGGTTTTCCAAAATTGCGGCCCGCAAGTCACCCGCAGCCGGAAAAAAATTTTGCGGGTGGCAATCCGCAACCGCATTGCGGTTTAGTGCGGCTTATGGACCCGCAAAAAGTTCTCGAGTGGAGTACTTTTTGCGGTTCTGGCAGCCACACTTGATACAGTATGTGCTGTTTCGCACTGAATAACACTGAATACCTGATCTTTATCAACTAGAAAACTCAATTTTTTCCAGAATTTGCTTTGTCCAGTGTTTTTTTCTGCAAAGGAATCTTTTGAGGAGAAAAATTCGTGAATAAAGAAAAAAATTTATACAAGGTTCTCATTGTCGAAAAAATTTTGGGGAATCGGAAACTGAAAAGATGTATTTTGGTGAACACTGTTTTTCCCGCCGGCTTTTTCGTCAAATGGCGATAGGGGTAAAAATTTTTTCCCAAATTTTCTCAGTCTTTTTTCGCTTAAAAATGCTCATAGACGGTTTATTTTAGTGTGTTTAAGCTTTTAAAACATGATGTTTTTAGGGAGATAGCGAACTGTACATGACGTTAATCATAGAAAGTTAATAACGGGAAGTATGCGAGAAACGGCAGCTCCTAAAAGTGCTTAAAGCAGTTTCAGAACTTTTTAGACTCGAATCACAATAATTTTTCCTTTCACGTATATTTATTTTTTATATTTACAATTTATTATTTTCGACCTAATTACAGTACAATAGAAGCATTATTAAAATTCAATCAAAATGTATTTTTCTTAAAAGAATGATTACGATTTGATTTCTTGATTTACATAATTTACATAAGAATTTTCGAAACATTTCATGATGGGTAGGAATATACTTTTCCTTTTGCACTAGAACTGATTACGATTTATTCACCTGATAATCGGCGAAAGCAGCCGCTGCATAGACAATCGACCACATGATGAAACCGCCGCCAACACTTCCGGTGACCAAACCGATCAGGAAACAAACGCCGAAAGCCGCGCCGACCAAAGCGCCGATGTATATGTGTCGTTGTTGATCGCCAATCTTAGGGCCCATTACAGCCGATCCGAAACCCAACGCTAGCGGGAACATGAACAACGGCGGAGGTGGTCGGGCGGTCATGTAACGCATGCTATACAAGAAACCGATCAAAGCGGAACTAGCCAACGTGGTCAGAACCAACATCTAAAAAGCAAAAATTCACGAAAATAAATGAAAAATTATGAACTTTTGGCATTTGTAAACGCTAAGTTGAAACTTATTTTTATTTCTTCAACATCAAAACCTAAATTGCATCAATTCTTAGTTCTATCTGTTCAATTTTTTGTTCTCATTTTAGTGTTCTGGAAAAACTAAGATGATCTGTGTTCTGGACACTTTGAATACTACTTCTTCAATATAAATTTTGGGAAGCGCTTCTTTGAGGATATTTCGATTTTGGTCTTCATTTCTACATGCATGTAGAACACACATGCACACCGGAGATTGATAAGGGAAAATTCTCCTACCTGAAACCCTGGACAGCATTGCCTGACCCGAAAAAATGCGCAAACACCCCTTCCTGAATTTTTTTGAAGAACATTTTTTGATTATTATTGTGCATATTATGTATGATAAACATGCTTGTGGAACAAATTATTGTTTTTTGCTCACTCACACCCACCCGCCCCTAGATGAAAAGTCCGAGGACCTTCTGCCCCGGAAAATTCTTGTCATGCATATCTGCTGTAGAAGATATTTCAGAATGGAATATTCAAAATAGGATTCAAGTAAGTCTTCGATCATGATTGTGCTTAGGTTATACTATGACTTTCAACTTTTAGTTTCGTTGAGAAGGTTAGGAATACATTTTCTAACTACGAGGATTCTTCAAAAATCCAAATTTCAATTTTCTGATTTTCGACGGCTGACTTGATTTAGACAATTATGATCCGCCACATTAACTATATATAGCTACAAGCTGAAACACGAATTCAAGTCTAAATATCTTTTTCGTTCCAGTATTGATTGTGCTTTAAATGAAAACTGTCTTTAAACTTACATTGAAACGATCTTCTTTAGACATATCGGTTTTCATCGCCAAGTAGTAGGCACCCACGGGCAAAAAAACTATGGCCGTGAAAAAGGCCCAATTACTGTCGAAGACGATGCCGACCAGAAACGGCACCATTCCCCCCAAAATGTAGCCAATACTGCCGATAAGCAGGCAAATCGCGACGCCCAAATATTGATCGCACAAAGTCCTAAAAGGCAACCGCGAAACATTCAGGACTCCAAAAAAGCGTACTTATGCACATGACGGGGCCCCGACGTCTGGGGGATCAAGCAACGTTTTTGGGGCCGGGAGCCGTGAAGATGGGTTTGGGGACATTGACCCCATCAATGATTGAGAAGATGACGAAGAAAAATGAGCAAGAGAGAAGAGAATAAAAATGAAAAGGATGCTGTAGTTTAACGATTTTTCTAAACAAAGCATGCTTGATTCGGAGGAAGTAACATTGAAACTTACAAAGGTGCTGTCGAAGCAAATCATAGGTGGCGCGACAGCGTCAATCTATAATATACTTGGCCCTCAAATTTCATGTCCCCCCTAGAGCCAAAACGGTAAGAGCTAGAACCTTCGGGTTTTTTTGCATAATATCGGGCATAGATGCAAACTATGGGGTGCCTTTTGTCATTTCGCCTCTATCTGCAAGTGGTGCTCGGTGGGGCCCCAAAGTTTTCGACCGCGGGGATTCAATAGATATGGTCACTTTACACAAAAAAATTATCCAATGTGTAAACAAGCGTATTTTCGTGATTTTTTGCTGGAAGAGGTTTTCGACCACGAGAAATTCAATAAATGTGATCACTTTACACAAAAAATTATCCCGTGAGTAAACAAGCGTATTTTCGTGATTTTTCAGTGGAAGGGGTTTTCGACCACGGGGAATTTGATGAATGTGATCGTCTTACATAAAAGAACTATCCTGGGTGTAAACAAGCGTATTTTTGTGATTTTCTGTGGAAGGGGTTTTCGACTGCGGGGAATTCAATGGATGCGTCACTTTACACAAAAAAATTATTCTTGATTTAACCAAGCCTTTTTTCGTAATTTTTTTGTGGAAGGGGTCTTCGACCATTGGGAATTGAATGCGATCACTTTACACAAAAAAATTTTCTCTGGGAGGGGTTTTCGATCACTGAGAATTTAATAAATGTGATCACTTTACACATCAATTCATATCGAGTGTAAACAAAGGTATTCCTGCGATTTTTTGGGTTGAAGAATTCTAGACCATGAGGAATTCAATAGGTGGTTTTTTATTGTTTTTTTCTTCAAAAGATGGTTTTTTATTGTTTTTTTGACGTGAAGATGACCAAATTTAAAACTTCAATATGCTTCTATGAAGGTTTTCGTGCATGGTTGAGGCCCACTAGAAAGAGGTGAACTAGTTTATTAGAAAATGCCCCGATGGGGCAGAAAAAATGAGAATATACTTGCTTCGACAGTTGCCATGGTAGAAAAAGAAGTGGACTAGATTTCTGAGAACTTGGGTCAAAGTTGGAAAAAATTCACTTCCTTTATATTGGATTTTCATTCTTTCGCAAAAAAATTGTCTATGTCTGTGAAAAAGTATATTCTGCAGCTGAGTGCATCAACACACTTTCCAACCAAGCATGTGCATCTCTGAAATTTTAAGGAGGGTACAGGCGTTGACCTTGGTGTTTTAGAATTTTTTGAGACAAAAAATTCAGAAAAAGTTGACAAAAAAATTTTTCCCATAACAAATTTTCCAGTTTCAAAACACTCGTAGAAGTTTCCCCATGTCCCCTCTCACACATGTTTGCTTCCAACTGTGTTAAACATTTTTACTGAATTTGGTGTCAACAAAAGGAATCAACTGAGGGAAAGTGGCACATAAAATCCCATTCAGCTTTTTTAGAAGAAAGAGCTACAGCACAAAGTCTTCTAAGAACTAAATTGATTGTGCAAGATACGTTTCATTCACTCATTTTATATGACATATATAGAATTCACTCCGTAAGTTCTACTGATTACAAGCTACAAACAAATTTATTCTCTTCTATTTAACTATTGAGCAAAATAGCATCATTCACAGTTTTTGGATTTAAACTGAAATTTGCAGGAAGAGCGCTTTTTGCGGGATTGCAAATGGGAAGCAATTTCACCCATCTTTGTCGCTCCGATCTTGCTTTCAAAAAGGTCGTACTGTTGCCGTGGGAGTGAGAGTAGAGTCGGGGAGAACCGGGTACGGGATTTTGCACACACTCCTAATATAGGCAGGGCTAAATCAGGGGCATTTTTGTATGCTTTACCCTGTTCTCCCATTTGCAGATCGGTGCCCGATCACTTTAACCAAATCCCAGTTGCACTAAAGGGGTCTGAGCTCGAGCTCAAGGTAATCTCGAACAAAAAGGCCACTCGGTTTGATCTCAAGTTCGGTATAATTTGAATGTCATCCGGATCATAACGAGCTCAATGTCGAGATTATTCCCAGCTCGAGCTGTGGGGTTGCACTAAAATTTTCGCATAATTTTCTTATTCCTAAAGCAAATATATATAAAAATTTGTGCAATTCCCAATCCCGAACTTAAACCTCAGTTTTAGTTAATCTTGAAGTGAGTATGATTTGTGCATTGGAAGAAAATAATTTGGACATTGTGAATAGCTTAAACTCAGGATCATCAATTTAATCCCGATGTTGAGATTATCCTCATGTTGGGTTAGTGCAACGGACCTCAGGTTCCTTTGTAGTTCTGAAAATGACTATAATATGCCTCCCTCACTATTTTTCAGCTAGTGTGAAAGGCAGGAGTTTTGAAGTGGTCGGGAGTTAGAATGCTATCGGTTTACCATTTCTTTACACTTGAAGTCAGGTGCATATCATTTTCATATAGAAAAATTTTACTGTAGTTGATGCCAGTTGAAGGACAAAATGCACTATGCTGCAGAATATACTTTTCCACAGACATAGACAATTTTTTTGAGAAAGAATGAAAATCCAATATAAAGGAAGTGAATTTTTTCCAACTTTGACCCGAGTTCTCAAAAATCTAGTCCACTTCTTTTTCTACCATGGCAACTGTCGAAGCAAGTATATTCTCCTTTTTTCTGCCCCATTGGGGCATTTTCTAATAAACTAGTGATTTCAAATATTTGCCTAATACAGGTTGAAGAATATGCTGCTTGGATGTTAGAAGACCTTTCTTTTCGTTTTGAAGAACGATGAAAAATTTTCTATCTCACCCCTGTCCCAGCTGACCCACAGCATGCTGTGCCTGTATGGCCGGAAGTCAGGTATTAGTATAGCATGTCTCCACATGGGTCAAAAATCGATTGAAAAAAATTTTGAGTTTAAGCCCAAGACTAAGCCTTCGCCTGAAAGTCCAAGCCTAAGCATAAGCCTACCTAAGCCAGAGTTGGTTCGATCGATGCGCGGCACATCGCAAAACCTTTTGCCGGGCCACCTTGCAGAGTACTGGTGGAAGAATATGCACACTTATACGCCGTTAAATGATATGTGTGCGGAAATAGCTCGTCAGTTCCATTTATTCTAAATTCTGATAAAAATGTGACTAAACTGTACAGGAATGAATTTTGATAGAACTTTGAAATTATTTTTTTTGGAAAAACACGTGAAGACTTGCTCCTATAGCATTTCTGATATCATATTTGTAATCAGCGACATCGATTTATCCAAGAAACTATTCTAATATAAGCTCAAAATTTTTTCAATCGATTTTTGACCCATGTGGAGACATGCTATACTAATAACCCGAAGTCACTGATTCCCCAGAATTTTAGAGAAGGTCTCTGGAAAAAAATTAAATTTTTAACAAAAAGTCAAAAAAATCTGACAAATGACACACTTTTTTAAACCCGTAAAAAATGTATTTATGACGCGAAGCGCCGAGTTCAAAATTTGACATTTTTCAGTATTTTTCCGACCGAAAGTATGCGGGTCATTATGACTTATCACATGCCTAGCCATAAGATTGGAAAATCCTGGGAGGTCACCCAATGGCTAGTCATATGGCCGACGATTTTTGGGCAGGGGGGCAAGGGAGTTTCGGCACTCATGTACTTTATGGCCTATCGAATTTTTTCCAAATTTTTATACGCTTAGGTTGTATGGTTTACACACACTAGGCGTAGGCTTAGCCTTGGTCTTAGACTTATATACCTACTTAAGTGTAAAAAACTTGGAAAAAATTCGATAGGCCATGAAGTGCTTAGCCATCCGTGAATTTGTTCTGTCCTTTAAGGTACATGCCTGTGCATGATCAGTCAGCCTTAGGGGGTGAACTGGGATTTTGTCAGGATAGTAAACTGGTTTTGTTCAAGAAAACCCAATCAGAGAAAGCTTAAACGGCCATATCCTTTGACAGTAACGGCGCTCCTGTCAAAAAAGTGCAAGTAGAGAAGCTTTGGGTTGAAAAAAGTAGTAACAACTAGAGATGTATCGGGTACCCGGACCCGAAATGAGACCCCAAATTGGCCGACCATTTTGTTGGACCAAGACTCGATATTCTTCAACTTTTGGACCCGGACCCGAAGAAATTGTTACAATTCTGATTCGGGCCTGATTTATGACATAGTCATGCAGCTGAATGTTAAAGAATGTTGAACACATCAATTGACTATTGAAATAAGGAAAGTAAAGAATCATATTTTATTGAACATATTGTATTAAATTTTTAATCCTATTATCGTACTGTTTTTGTAGCGATCGGCACACACTGCACAGTCACTCAAATATCTTTTTGAATCGGAATAAATCCCTAATCAATAAACTTCTGAGGAAACCAGATTCGTCATTACCTGTATAATGAATCAAGAGAAAAAATGTGGCTTGAAGTCTTGGTAAATCTAGCTTTGATAATCGCTGAACGACATGCTTCAAATGAAAGGTCAAATTTTTTTTTAAATTTTCATTAAATTTCCGGAATCGAGTCATTCCCTGACGTCTATTTACAGGAAAACGCGCGCATTATTCTAATGCACATTGTTGTATTTGAAAGGCACTACAATCGATTATTGTTTCATTTATCTTCATCTGGCTAACCTCAAATGGTGTGAAACGGGGTACCGTCAACTGAAGAAAATTTTCTCACACCTTATAACATACGCCGGAGTCAGACAGACGTCATTTACTTGTAACAATATTTGCTGCTTCGACTTTTTCTGTTGAATTATTGAAAAAAAAACATTTCTGTTGCCTCTCTTCAGAGACACGCTATTGCACAACCATTATGGATAGATCGATGAAATGCCAGTGATTCGATCCCTATCTTTTCTTTTTATTCGTTCGATCTGAACGTTTTTAATGTTATCTGCATCCCGTTAATGACATATTTAGTGGCATCAAACAGCACTTTTTATCAATTTTCAAAATGTTCAGACATCTATAGCTCCCAAAAAACGGTACAAACTTGATTTAAATTTTAATACAATGTGTTGGACATTAGTGACCACAAAAATAAAGAAAATTATGTGGCATCTTATAGGAAGCTACCTAGAAAAAGCTTCAAATGACTTTTTCGGGTTATTTCGACTTTATTTCTGACATGGCATAAAAAGTGTAAAGTAAGATATTGAATAATTTTTTCCCATATCTAATGAAGCTTTGGATATTTATATTTCTAAACATTCATAGAGACTGAAAAATGCCAAAGAATGTTAGATTTCCAACTTTTTGAGTACTGTAGATATGCGAATTTTGACTTTTGTGCCGAATGAATACTGTCACTATACACATCATGTAAAACCATCCAAAATATCTCACTTTCAGATATTATTAATTTCCAACTTATAATATGTTAATAATAAAGTCGAAGGGCGGAATATTTTTTAGAAACGAAGTTCAAAACTCCATAAAATAAATATTTTTTGACAGCTTATCACCTGCAATGATCAATGCAGATGAGAAAAATCGGCGGAAAGCAAGTTCAAGCAAAATTATGCAGGTTTTTTAGTAGTGAAAAATATGCAAATTGTGGTACTAATGCACTTTAGCGACCTCTGAATTTGTCACAATTTTCTTACGTTCTAACTAGTAGGTATGTATAAGCAACCTACGCTACCTAGTTTTCAACGTGTAAGGAACGCGCGCAAGTTTACTCGCCTCCATCCATCAGCAACCCAGCCCACAAAATCTTTTGTGTAAACTTGAATGTGTAAACCGATACATGCAGAAAAAGCACTATCCTTGTACACTTCGTGCACAACTATCAGAATGGATTTCATTTTGAAGATGCCTCTGATGGGACGGGTGGGGTATCAGTGCGCCTGGTGGCCACCTATCTTATAACGCGTGTAATGCAAAAGGTACCTAGAGTAACTTTAGGCAACAGTACGAACCTGAGGTCAATAGTTCCACATTGGTTGGAAATTACCGACCAATTTCTTTGTGCTGTATTTCATGCAAGGTCATGGAATCAATTATTAATTTGAATATGATGAAGTCGATTGAAAATCTGTATTTTCTATCGTCTGAACAGTATGGTTTTAGGAAATCTAAGTCTTGTGCACTGCAATTGTTGCATTGTAGAAATATATGGTCACGTTCACTTAATAAGAAAGTACCAATGGATGTTATATATATTGATTTTTGTAAAGCTTTTGATACTGTACCTCATGACATTCTCATTCAGAAGTTGATGAAGGTCGGTATCCCCAGAATCTGCTTTAATTGGATTTCTTCTTTCTTGAACAACTGTACCCAAAGAGTTAAAGTTAAATGTGCCATCTCAAAGTCATTGCCAGTAACTAGTGGAGTGCCCCCGGGTAGTGTTCTGGGACCTAGTCTATTTTTGATCTATATAAACGATTTGTGTAAACTGGATCTTAATAGTGAATTTGTTCTTTTTGCAGATAATCTCAAAATTTTTAACCAATCAGTCAACTCAGTTATTTTACAATCTGACCTGAACAAAATTGACCTTTGGTCCAAAGAAAATAGATTGAGTATAGCATTCAATAAATGTAATGTTCTGCATCTTGGTAAAAACAATCCGTGTACGAATTACTATCTTGATGACAGTAATATACCAAGTACCACACAAGTTACAGATCTAGGCGCTATAATTACTGGTACATTATCTAATTCTGCTCAGTGTACCCATATTTTCCGGAAAGGCTCTTTCACTGCAAATTTGATACTTCGTAGTTTCTCCAGTAGAAATAAAAATGTACTTACAAAGGCTTTAATTACTTATGTTAGACCTATATTAGAATATGCCACAGTAGTTTGGAATCCTAATCTCAAGCAAGATATCAAAAGAGTTGAGAAAGTTCAGCGGAGATTCACTGAGAGAATACTAGGTTATGATACTAGATTATCTTATGATCAACATTTGAACCACCTTGGTTTAGAGCGATTAGACCTACGACAGCTTCGTTTTGATCTTACCATGGTTTATAATATTGTCCGTTTGAATGTTTAGCCAATTGATAACTTTTTCTCTATTGTTCATAATCCTAACCGTGCCAATAACTCGTTGAAACTGGTGTATTGTAAATATCATCATGATTTGTTGAAATATGAATTCTGTAGTCGGGCAATCCGGGCTTGGAATTCCCTTGATGAAAGTACTGTAAATGCTATTAGCGCAAAAAATTTTTCTGATATACTTAAAAGGGTAAATCTGATACCTTCCTTAGAGGTGTAACTTAATTCGCTAATTTCTTTAGCTGTTGCGCCTTTCACGTATATTTATTTCTTATATTTACTGCGTATTATTTTCGACCTAATAAATTATTATCATTACTGTTATTATTATTATTATTATTATTATTATTATTATTATTATTATTTAGACATAAGCTCAGGCTTAGGCTATCATTTAGCAGGCACGTTATATCAATTATGCCTCTCCAAGTACCTTTTGCATAATACACGTTATAAGATGGGTGGCCACTCCGCCCTAAGCCTGAGCCTAAGAATTAAGTAGGAATAAATGACAGACAATACACTGTAGTTCCCGCTACTTTGGGGCAGATAGTCATCTCTACACTAACGCCAGTTTATACTACTTAATTATTAGGCTCAGGCTTGTTCTTGTTCATTTATGTTACTTTTATTTAGAAGTAACGTATACTTTCTTGTATTGAAATCGGTCAATCTTCAGCAGCATTCCACTCCTTCAGAAATTGTTTCTGTTAATTCAGCATAGATGAAAAGTGATCAGCATAAATTTCTGAACAAGTTAAAAGGCTAAATTGTTTCGGGACTTCGTGACGACACAATAATTTAGCCAAGTCAAATCTCTCAGAAATCGTGTCCTAATGATATCACACAGATTATCGTGTGGAAAAATATAATGGACCGGGATCCGAAATGGGACCCGAAATTACCCGACTATTTTGCTGGACCCGGACGCAATATTCTTAAAATTTTGAACCCGGACCGATATTTTTTAAATTTTGAACCCGGACCCGATATTTTCAAAATATGCTACCTCATGCATCTTTAGCATGAGCATCCGCCGGGTCTGGTAGGGGTAATACCCTACTTAGTGTGTCAACCGAGTTGTTTTATGGGTAGTGTCAATGGTAGTCGATTGTCAAAATTTAGAGAGGTCACTGAAAAAATTTCGGGTTCTTTGCCTCAAATCTTCGTTTTTCGTAAAAAGGGCTAGCCATTTGGAAAGGTGATTCCAAAGTTTTTTTCCTTACTTACACATACGTTGCGACAGCCTCTGAAGAACTACAGTAAGAAAAATATTGCTACTATCAAAAACGAACTTAAACTTGATGTTTCAATAAAAAACTCACGTATGAAGAGCTGACGCCGTTCCAACAGGCGAAAAGTCCGTCAATTGCGTCTTCAACGATTCAACCAAATTGTTGGCCACAGCCTGAACCGACGGTTGTATTTCGGTCAGTTGTTGAGGGATGGTTTTGCATTTATTCGACCAATTTTCCGCGTAATTCCTGAATAGAAAAGCGAGAAAGTTTCACGAAAAATTTGGAAAACAATCTTTCCTACTAACGTGAACAATGTTTTGTACGAATCGATCAAAGGAGCAATGTTGGCCATGGTTGGCTATTCGATCAAGACAAATTTTGAAAAAATCGAGCGCTAGACGGAGCGAACACTATTTCGTTTATTATGGAGGGAGAGGAACAGAACGAGCCGACTGCACGACGCGAGGACAGATTTTGAAATGGAGTTGAAGTGATGAAGTGTAAAGTTGCTGTACGTGGTGTAAACTGTGGGATGTATAAGTGCAGTTCTCACACGCAATTTGAGGATGTTTACTAAAGCCCGGTTCATACTTCTGCTCGGCGAACAAATTTACCCCGAGCATGCTCAGCAAGCATCTCCGATCACAGCTCCGAGCATGCTCGGGGATGCTAGGCGAGCACCTCGCTCGCCGAGTGTGCATACTTCGCGAGCAAATTTTTCTCCTAAAATGCATACTTATTTCTTTCGATGTACGAACCGTAAAATCAGTACCTTGAAAACATGGCGTTTTTTCCTAACGCCATTGTAATCAGGGGATCAAACGTTAAACAGGAATTCTTTTTCACGAACAAACTCAATACGTTCAAATTTTTCATCATCTGATAATTTTTTTCGAATAGACATTGCAAAAACTTTACAACAAAAAAATGAAATCGTACTAATAAATCTAGCGATTAGAGATGTATCGGAGCTTTTGACCAGCTATGCTACCCGATCCTACACAATGTTTTCTGACCCGAAGGGAAAAAAGACTTGACCTTAGCCGTTATCCAGGATACCTCTGTGCCTTGATGGTCACGGGTCAAAAAATTCAGTTGATCATTTTCACGGTTAGAAGAAAAAACAGATAAAATTTTGTTCTACATTAGATTAATTTAGTCATTATCATAAGTGGCGCGACAGCGTCAACCTATAATATACTTGGCCCCCAAATTTCATGTCCCCCCCTAGAGCCAAAACGGTAAGAGCTAGAACCTTCGGGTTTTTTACATAATATCGGGCATAGGGGCAAACTATGGGGTGCCTTTTGTCATTTCGCCTCTATCTGCAAGTGGTGCTCGGTGGGGCCCCAAAAACAGGTAAAAAACGCACTTTTTAAGGCCCCCCAGTTGCACAATGCCCAGCAATCGGTGTGCCATATCCAATCTCCATACTTCGGCCTAAGCATCTTTGGGGTGTAATCTCAAATGCGAATTGTTTTTCGAAATATGGCCTCAATTCGATTATATGGTTGTCCATAAGTCCCGGAAAACACCAAATTCCCCAATTTTGTTATATAATACTTATGGGTTCAAAAAAATAATTTTTTGCAGCATAATGCGCTACTAATTTTTTTGCAGTTTCAAATAAACCTGTAGCCTTATTGGGATTTTTGGACTGCAAGGGTTTTCGACCATTGGGAATTTGATGGACGCGGTCACTTTATGTCAGAGGGTCAATTCCTCTGACCTTTGGTCCTCTAATTACATCATTTCATTTTCTAAAGCTTCTTTATTGCTAAAGTGTTTTCATTTATTCTCAGGTAAACAAACCGATAAAACGGTTTGTGTCACTCATATTTTTGGTCTAAAATAAACAAATGGTTGGCGCAAATGTTTTGCATATCACTTGCAGGTCGATGTTAGACGCGCGCCAGCGTTTTTATTCATTCTTAGTTTTTCTTATTATTATTATTGTGACAAATATTGTCGTCCGGAGAATCGCCTCTCCTTTGCGTAGTATCGGCGTCCACACCGTAGTTTTCGGACGCTGTGTTATTTTTGACGACGGTGACGGAGGGAAGGATCGTCGTCTTGTTTATTTGTATTTCGTGATACGCGCCGTGGGCGAATTTTGAGTGATAACGCGGCCTGAGACGTTTTCGACGTTCCCTTTTTGAAGAGAGGAACCCGTGAGTGGTTGTTTGATTCAGTTCACTTACTCTTGGTAAAGTTTCAGCTTAGGCCGTGGCCTGAGAGATCCCATTGGCCCTGTAGCTCGCTGCTCAGGGACAAATTGGAAGGATCAGTTGTCTAGGGAGGTTGTTGGCGTTAGTGTTTATATTTTCGGCACTCTGCACCTTTGTTTCGTACTTACATTCCTCATTGTGTTCCACTACCTGTTGTGTTTTGCTCACCAATAAACGTTCACGTACTTCCAGTCTCAACTCACTGCAGTAGGACCGTAATCAGTACCGGGTTAGTGTCAGGGGCCGTACCAGATTGGATCTCCCAAGAACCGCAGGTAGGCAGCCGAGGGTATATGACCACGTTAATACGACATTGGTGACTTGTGCAGCTACGAAGGTAAAAGATGAAGAAAGTATCGAAGCCGAAATTAACGATACGGAAGCAACCTGGACGACGGCCGAAAGTAACATTATCGCAAATGGAATTGAATAAAGAGGATCACGACGAACGAATGGCAAATATGGAAGCAACCATCGAACAAGTAGCAAAGAAATTTGCGAATTCACCCGATGATAGCAACAAAGATCAGACTATTGACGCAGAGACATATGATTATACGGATCAGGGGATACAGACGTCCTCTGGTTCAGTATCATCCTTCGAAAAGATTAATGTAACTCCAAAAACGAATGTGGTATCATTTCATAATTCGAAATACACGCCTACAATACCGGAAATCGACGCAAAAGTTGGTATCGAAACGAAACTGAGGAATGAAACCGAAAGACTGACGAAAGGGAATTTGCAGGATGTGGCCACTTTAGCCATCCTGGAATCAATGGAAAGAGCAGTCGATAAATCAACAAATGCCGTTAATGTGGAAAGAACGAAAGCAGCGCTCCGGGAACAAGAAATATTAGAACAACTTATGCAAGAAAGAGCAGAGAGAAAATTATTGGAAGAAAGGTTACGAGAACAGGAGCAACAGAATGCGAGAAAGATAATGGAAGAGGTCGAAAAACAAATGCGAGAATTGATGAGGAAAACGGATAAGAAGCTCGAGGAGAGAATATTGAATCATGAAAATACAGAAATACTTCAGTCTGAACCGGGTAAAGACCATTTAGACAGAAGTTTAGAGAGAAAATTGAATTGGTTTGAAAATCATCTCGCCCAGGCCCACGCTCAAGGTGCACAATATCGAAGGATGGAAGATGAGATACCAACGACGTCATGGGGTCGCGGAATGGAACAACCTGTGTCTGGAAGTATAAATCGAAATCCGCAAGATTATGGACGATATGGTGAAGATCCCGAGAAAAGAATCAAGATAATTTTAGGTCGAATGAAGAATAAAGAAATATCGGATAAAATGGAGGCCGCAGAGATACTCAATTTTTTCGCCTGCTTGGAAGGCACATTCAAGCCTGAAGATACCGAAGACCTAAGAATTGAAGTACTTTGGCGATGTTGCGATTTTGAAACTTCGACATACGTGGATAAGAATAGTAGCTATGAAGAAGGAAAGGCAAGCGTGATAAGAATGATTGCTCCCAAAATGGACACTCCTGCACTTAGAAGGGAGTTACATGATATGAAAAAACGCAAAGGGGAGACTACAAAGGATTTTTTACGCCGAATAAAAACTTATGTTCATTTATTAAATTACGAAAAAACCGAAAATGAACGAAATCGTATTGTCATCGAAACGTATTTTCACAAGGCTCCAGTTTATGTCCAGACGCGAATGGAGGGTCGGCTGCACGAGTTCAAAAATATCGCCTCTTTGGCGGAATTCGTAAACAAGTTGAAAGCCGATACGACGGCCTGGAAGGAATTCAGCGAGGACCAGGAAGACGGCGAAGATGATCGGTTGAATCGAGTCTATGAAAATAGAAGATTTAATAATTTACAATTTCGCCCGCAGGATACTAATACTGGTCAACAACAACAGATTATACGGCCTCAACAAATTTTCCCGCCGCCACCAGCATTTCAAACCCCTTTGTCTCAACAGGATATTATGAAAATGGTTAATGAGGCAATTAGGAGTCAGGGCCCTCCAACTCTTAATCGTTGGGGAGTCAATAATAATCCTAATAATGTACCATATAATAACAATTTACCTGGTAGAATTTTGGGAAATCCGTATCGTCGACCGTATTGTACATACCACAAATCGAATAGCCATTCGTCTGAAAATTGTTTTATCTTACACCCGGAATTGATCCAACCAACGGATCAAGGGAGGTCGTGGAATCGCGGCAATAATTTTTATAATCGAAATTTTGACCATCGCGGCGGCTTTGTAAATCGTGGAAGAGGAGGATTTGCTAATTTCGGCCAACGGTTGCCATATCATAATAATAATGTCGAACAGAATCCAAATGTGGCATATTATTACCGCCAAAATAACGCCCCGCAGCCACCGCCAAATATTGTACCCGCAACAACATCGCAACCGGTGAATAACCCTCCGAGACTCGCCAATGATAACAAGCATCTATTTTTGGAAAATTTTCGCAAATGTCAACCGTTATTGATACCCGTTAGGATACGCGGAGAAGAATTTAAAGCCCTAATAGATACGGGAGCGCAATCTAGCTTCATGAGGACAGATACAGCGTCAAGGCTACTGAATACGCCCAAAACAAAATTCCCTATCCTAAATTCAGTCGTAACAGCTGTCGGAAAACGAGTGACAACATATGGTCCTACATTTGTGTACGTTGGAACCGGTTTTGGAAATTTTCTGGCCAGATTCGCATTACTAGATAACCTAAATGAAGGTATTATATTGGGTCTAGATTTTCTAACCCATCCTAGTATACAGGCGTCTATCGATTTTCGAAACGGCCACATACGTCTAGCAAATGTAGAGAAACAAATTATTAGTGAGACATTATTCGACGATGCGCAAATACCGTCCCGTTTACCGATCCCTACGAATCCAATGGTCCTGGATTACATACCTCTACAAGAGGAAGTCAAAGAAGAAGATCTACCTGAATTAGAAAGTGACGAGGATCTAGAGCAAGTGATGCGAATTACTGAAATGAACGAAGAAACCTTTATTTGGACGAAAAATGGGACATATATTCCCCGGAATACCACTTCTTTTGTGCAAGCTGTGGTTTGGCCACAGAAAGACTGGGCAAAGGGTCCCATAGTGGTAGAAGAGACGGGGAAAAATACCTTATTTGACGTTGATGCCTCAATTGTGGACGCTAGAGACAATAATTTTCGTATCCTACTCATAAATGAGACAAACAAAGGAATCAAACTGCGTAGCAACGAGTTGATAGCCAAGTCCAAAACAAAGTTCGTGGGGCCAGAATTTGATGAAAAAATACATCAACTGCAGTCGGAGCCTCAAACTCAATGGCAAGCCGAACCGGAATTCGTAAAAATTGTTACGCAGTTGGTAAAAGAATCGAGTGTCGATAGGAAAGGACAACAACAGCTTATGAATGTCCTACTCAAGCATAGGCAGGCATTTAGCATGAAGAACGACCCTTTAACAATGACTCACGAAGCGGAGCATAAGATCGATACAGGAGACGCGTTACCTGTCCAAAAACACTACTGGAGAGCTCCAATTATGCAAAGAGATATAATTCGAGAACATGTAAAAGACATGATGGAAAAGGGTGTCATCGAGCCTTCTAGAAGCCCTTGGGCTGCGCCATTGTTTCTAGTAGGTAAAAAAGATGGCACATGGAGACCAGTAGTCGACTACAGAGGGATCAATCAAGTGACGAAAGACGATAAATTTCCGATACCGCGAATCGATGATTATTTAGATGCGCTAGGAGGAGCACGGTACTTCTCAACACTGGATTTAAAGTCTGGGTATTGGCAGGTACCGATGCACTCCGAATCAAAAGAAAAAACAGCATTTATATGTCAAGAACGTTTGTTCCAGTTCAAGGTGATGCCGTTCGGTTTAAAGAATGCTCCCGCAGAATTTCAACGACTCATGGAACGAATTTTGTACCCATACGTATGGAAAATATGCCTAGTATATATCGACGATGTTATAATTTTTTCAAAAACCGTCGAAGAGCATATAGAAAATTTGGAGACAATATTTCGATGTCTAACAAACGCGAACCTCACACTAAAACCTGACAAATGTTCCTTTATGCCAGCCAGCGTAAAGTTCTTAGGCCACATATTGGACAAGAACGGAATGTCAGTAGATCCCCAAAAGATAGAAGCCGTAAAAAATTTCGAAGTACCCAAATCCATCAAGCAGCTGCAAAAGTTCTTGGGATTAGTGCAGTGGTCTAAACGTTTCATTCATAATTTAGCCTTTATCGCCCAACCCTTATTTAAAGCCCTCACAAAAAAGAATAGGAAGGAAAAGTTTGAACTTTCAGAGGAGCAGTTGGCAGCTTTTGAAAGTGTAAAGAATGCCCTAATGACGGCACCCTTCCTCCGATATCCAGTATTCGACGGATCGGCAAGATTTGTAATTCAAACAGATGCCTCAGGAACGGCAATAGGGGCAATTTTGTATCAGGAAACGGAAAACGATCGATGGACAATAGCCTACTCGAGCCAAGTTTTAAACGACGCGGAAACAAGGTATTCGACAACAGAAAGAGAATGTTTGGCGGTAGTTTACGGGTTCAAGCAGTATAGGCACTACGTGATGGGATTTAGGGTCACAATCAGGACAGATCATAAACCACTCACGTGGCTCTCCGCAGAGAAACAGCAAAATCAAAGGTTGTTAAAATGGGCTTTATATCTTGGTCAATTCAATTATGCATTCGAATACGTAGCGGGACGAGAAAACGCCTTCGCAGATTTCTTATCACGGTCCGAAGAAAAGGAAAAGATTCGAAATAAGAGACAAGAAACAAGGAAAGAAATCGAGGAGGAGAAATTGACTACGGAACCCGAATGCATGGCGGTTACGAGAGCCATGACGAGGCAAATGCTTGAACCCGAGACTCAGGAAACATTCATTGATCCCCCACCGCCGACGCAACAAGAAATAGATCAAACACCGAAAGAAGTGAAAAAAGATTCCGAATTATTCTCCCTGGAATTAGTTAAGAAACAACAACAATTGGATCCGAAGTTGGTGGACATTTTTCGGAATGTTGGTGAAAATAGTTTGAAAAAATACTTTAATAGCTTTCACTTGGAAAACAGAGTATTATACCGCGAAAATGCCCATGGAAAAAGCCAACTAGTAATCCCATCAAGACTTAGACACCTCATCTTACATCAATATCATGGCGATACATTAATGGGGCACCAGGGAATAGATAGAATTATCGCCGCGATAGGAAACAAGTTTTGGTGGCCAAATATGGAAAACGACGTTATTAAATGGATAAAATCCTGCGTCGTTTGCCAACTGTGCCGCCCCATAGCAAATCCGATCCAACCGCTTAACCCAATACCCGTCTCGTATCCGTGGGAGATAGTAGCAACCGATGTGGTCAGTATTTCGCCCCTTCGAGAAAAAAGACCATACGTTATTGTATTTATGGACTATTTCACGAAATGGGTCGAAGCAAAATGCATCCCAGATCAAAAGGCCGACACAATAGTGAAGGCATTTATGGAAAAGGTCATTTATACGCACGGAACACCGAAACACTTGCTGAGTGACCAAGGCTCAGCATACATGTCCGAGTTAATGCGCAACGTGTGCGACCTCTTAAAAATAAAGAAAATAAATACAACACCATACCACCCGCAATGCAATGGTATGGTGGAGAGATTCAATAGAACGTTAATAGAACAAATTAGGAGAGTCGCGATAACCGACCCGGACGATTGGCCACACTATCTCGAGCAAATTTTATTTGCATATCGGATTACGCCGCACAAAACAACGAAAAATTCCCCCCATAGCCTACTGTACGGACACGAGGCTAGGTTTCAATTGGATAATGAGATAGCGAGACCAATAATTATCCAGAATAATTACGATACCTACAGATACATGCATAATGCGCTACTAATTTTTTTGCAGTTTCAAATAAACCTGTAGCCTTATTGGGATTTTTGGACTGCAAGGGTTTTCGACCATTGGGAATTTGATGGACACGGTCACTTTACACGAAAAATCATCCCGGGTGTAAACAAGCGTATTTCCGTGATTTTTTAGTGGACTGAGTTTTCGACCGCGGGGAATTCAATAGACGTCCTCACTTTACACAAAAAAATTATCCACGGTGTAAACAAGCGCACTGCCGTAATTTTCTTGTGGAGGGTATTTTCGACCACGAGGAATTCAATGAATGTGATCTCTTTACACCAAAAAATATCCCGTGTGTAAACAAACGTATTTTCGTGATTTTTTGCTGGAAGAGGTTTTCGATCACCGAGAATTGATGAATGTGATCATCGTACAAAAAAAAACTATTGGGGGTGTAAACAAGCGTATTTTCGTGATTTTTTATGGAAGGGGCTTTCGACTGCGGGGAATTCAATGGATGTGTCACTTTACACAAAAAAATTATTCCGGATTTAACCAAGCCTGTTTTCGTGAGTTTCTTGTGAGAGGGGTTTTCGACCCCTGGGAATTTAATGAAAGTGATCACTTTACACACTAATTCATATTGAGTGTAAACAAATGTATATCTGCGATTTTTGAGGGAAGATGTTTCTGACCATAGGGAATTCAATGGACGGAGTCAGTTTACACAAAAAAAAGTCATTTGTGTAAACACAGGTATTTCTGGGATTTTTTGGGTTGAAGGATTCTAAACCATGGGGAATTCAATAGATATGGTCACCTTTCAGTATCTTTACAACGTTTTTTAAGTACTATGCGGTTTACACATCCTTTACTTTTGCCGGAGGTGAGAATTCGTTGCTTGAAGTTTTTTTTTATTGTTTTTTCGAAGTGCAGATGACCAAATTTAAAACTTCAATGTGCTTCTATGAAAGTTTTCGCGCATGATTGAGGCCCACTAAAAAGAGGTGAACTAGTTTATCATAGGTGGCGCGATAGCGTCAACCTATAACATACTTGGCCCCTAAATTTCATGTCCCCGCCCCTCTAGAGCCAAAACGGTAAGAGCTAGAACCTTCGGGTTTTTTGCACGGGCAAACTAATGGGTGCCTTTTGTCATTTCGCCTCTATCTGCAAGTGGTGCTCGGTGGGGGCCCCAAAAACATGAAAAAACGCACTTTTTAAGGCCCCCCTAGTTCCACCATGCCCAGCAATGGGGGTGGCATGTCCAAGGTTCATACTTCGGCCTGAGCATCTTGGGGGCGCAATCTCAAATGCGAATTTCTTATTTTTTAGAATATGGCCCCAATTCAATTATATGGTAGTCCAAAAGCCCGGAAAACGCCAAATTCCCCAATTATGTTATATAATACTTACGGCTTCAAAAAAATAATTTTTTGCAACATAATGCACTACTAATTTTTTGCAGTTTCAACTGAACCGGTAGCCTTATTGGGGTTTTTAGGCAGTAACGGTATTCGACCAGTGGGAATTTGATGAACGCGGTCACATTACACGAAAAATTATCTCGGTTGTAAACAAGCGTACTTTCGTGATTTTTTTGTGAAAGGGGTTTTTGACCATGGGGAATTTGATGAATACGATCACTTTACAGAAAAAGATTATCCCGGTTATGAACAAGCGTATTTTCGTGACTTTTTAGTGGAAGGAGTTATCGACCGCGGGAATTTGATTAATGCGATTACTGTACACAAGAAATTATCTCGAGTGTAAACAAGCGTTTTAGTGGGAGGGGTTTTCGACCGCGGGGGATTTAATGAATGGGATCACTTTACACAAAAAATTATACCGAGTGTAAACTGGCGTATTTTCCTGATTTTTTGACGGAAGGGGTTTTCGACCACGGGAAATTTGATGAATGCGATCACATTACTTAAAAAATTATCCCTGGTGTATACAAGTGTATCTTCGTAATTTTTTCGGGGATGGGTTTTTGGATACGAAGAATTTGATGAATGCGATCACTTTACACAAAACTTATTCACAGAGTAAACATGCGTATTTTCGTTATTTTTTTGTGAAAGGGGTTTTCGGCTGCGGGAAATCAATGGATGTGTCACTTTACTCAAAAAAATTATCTTGGGCGTACTCAGGCTTATTTTCGTGATTTTTTTGTGGAAGGGGTTTTGACGACGGGGAATTTAATGAATGCTATCACTTTACACACAAGATTATATTGAGTGTATTTCAAATGTATTTCTGCGATTTTTGAGGGGAGGGGTTTCTGACCATGTGGAATTCAATCACTACACACAAAAAAATGTCCTGTGTGTATTTAAAACAAAGGTACTTCTCCGGGTTTTTTGGGTTGAGGGGTTCTTGTTTATGGGGAATTCTATGGAAATGTTCACTTTACACTCTGTTTACATCGCGTTTTACATTCTATGCAGTTTAAACATCTTTTACTTTCACTGAAAGTGAGAATTCGTAGCTTTAAGATTTTTTTATTGTTGTTTCTTTGATGTGAAGATGACCAAATTTAAAACCGCGATGCGGTTCTATGAAGGTTTTCTCGTATGGTTGAAGCCCACTAAAAAGAAGTGAACTAGTTTATTAGAAAATGCCCCGATAGGACAGAAAAAGGAAGAATATACTTGCTTGGATAGTTGCCAAGCTAGAAAAAGGATCGAACTGATTTTTGAGAACTTGAGTTGGAGTTGGAAAAAATTCACTTTCGTGATATTGGATTTTCATTCTTTCTCAAAAAAAATTTTCCATGTCTGTGAAAAACTATATTCTGCAGCAGAGTGCATCAACACACTTTCCAACCAAACATGTAGATCTCCGGAATTTTGAGGAGAGTACAGGGCTGGACCTTTATTTTCTGGCGTTTTTTGAGACAAAAAATTCAAAAGAAGTTGACCAAAAATTTTTTTCATAACAAGTTTTCCAGTTTCGAAACCTTTGGGTTAGTTTGTGCCCCATGTCCTCCCTCACACATGTGTGCTTCTAACTGCGTTGAACTTTTTTGCTAAATTTAGTGTCAATAAAACAGGAATCAACTGCGAAAAATTGGCACGTGAAATTCCAGTCGGCTTTTTTAGAAAAAAAGCTATATCAGAAAGTCATCTTAAAACTAAATCGATAGTGCAAGATATGTTTAATTCACTTATTTTACATAAAATATCGCATAGGATTCACTTTATAAGTTCTACTGATTACTAGCTATAAACAAATATATTCTATTCTATTTAACTATTCAACAAAATAGCGTCATTCACAGTTTTTCAATTTAAACAGAAATTAGCGAAAATAGCGCTTTTTGTGGGATCGCAGACGAGAAGCAATTTCTCCCATCTCTGTCGCTCTGGTCCTGCTTTCAAAAAAGTCGTACTGTTGCAGTGGGAGCGCGAGTAGGGTCGGGGAGAACCAGATACAGTATTTGGTGCACACCCCTAATAGGCACGGCTGAACCAGGAGCATTTTTGTATGCTTTATCTTGTTTGCTCATTTGCAGATCGGTGCCCAATGACTGTAACCAAGGCCCAGTTGCACTAAAGGGGTCTGAGCTCGAGCTCAACATAATCTCGAACAAAAAAGCGACTAACATTTTCCCATAATTTTCTTATCTTTAGAGCAAATAAATATAAAAATGTCTGCAATTCTCAAACTCGAACTTACACTTCAGTAGTAGTTAATCCTGAGGTGAGTACTGTTTGTGCACTGGAAGAGAATACTTTGGACATTGCGATTAGCTCAAATTCAGGATCAGCAATTAAATCCCGATGTTGAGATTATCCTCATGTTGGTTTAGTGCAGCCAACCTCAGGTTTTCAACCTCAGGCAGGAGTTTCGAATCGGTCGGGAGTTAGAAAGCTATTGGTTTACCATTTCTTTACATTTGAAGTCATGTGCATATAATTTTAATATAGAAAAACTTTGCTGTAGTTAATGCCAGGGGAAGGACAAAATGCACGATGCTGCAGAATATACTTTTTCACAGACATGGAAAATTTCTTTTGAGAAAGAATGAAAATCCAATATAACGAAAGTGAATTTTTTCCAACTCCAACCCAAGTTCTCAAAAATCTAGTTCGATCCTTTTTCTAGCTTGGCGACTATCCAAGCAAGTATATTCTTTTTTCTTCCCTATCGGGGCATTTTCTAATAAACTAGTTACATAGATTTCAAAAATAAAATTTTCTCGGTAGTTTCCCAATGAAGATAGGGAATGATCGATGTATTAGCATCGGCTGATAATTGACTTTTTTACATATCGGCCGATGGTTTTTTGGGCGAGCTATGATTGATAATATCCTGATTTTTGCATTAATCAACCCTGCATGTGATTACTTACTGGGCAAGTTGGGTATGACTAAAACCCGGATCGGGTCCACGGATCCGCATCCAGATCGGGTGCCTAAAACCCGGATCACCACGGATCGGCAGATCTGGGGTTTTTTTCCTTAAACCATGGTTTTAGGTGCCTAAAACCTGGATTACGATGGATCGCGGCGGATCAGTCCGGTGATCCAGATCTGTGGAAAATACGCCTAAAATCCGGGTTTTCATCACGGATCACCCCCCCCCACAGATCGGGTTCCAATATATTAATTTTTGATCGCGATCAAGATTTGTATGATCCGGATCAATTTTTTTTGATCCGAGTCAAAATTTTTGATCTAGATCAAATTTTTTCGAATTTTTTTGTTGTGATAAGTATTTTCACGCCACATATTCAGATTTTGATCCAGACCATGTTTTTTTTTAAATTTTTTCATTTAGATTAAAATTTTTCGAATTTTTCTGTCGTGATGAGTAAATTCACACCACATATTCAGATTTTGATCCAGATCAATATTTTCGATCCGGATCAAATTTTTTTTCAAATTTTCACCTAGATTAAGTTTTTTCGAATTTTTTCTTCGTGAAGACTATTTTCACCTCACTGATTCAGTATTTTTGATCAAGATCAAATAAAAAACGGTTTTACAAAAACAGTAGTCAACTGAAGATAGAGCATCTGATTGCTCAATAATTTGTGGTTTAACGTCAGTTTGACATGCTGTTCTACTGTCTTGCCATCATTTATGATGATGACTATATGTATCCACTGGATTTGAGTGAAACATTATTTCTACCGGTTAGAACAAAAATGTAGCATGTCTTCTTGGTTTGTAGTGTGATCCGTCTGATCCAGCATTGTAGTGTGATCTGTCTGATCTGGCATACACATAACACAATGGAGGGAAATGGGAAAAAAGATTTAAAAAAGAAAAAAAGATAATTTGGACCAGCCATTTGCTTATCGCTTTTTGGCTTAACCAGCCACTTACAGCTTTTCCCTGAGTGTGGTCTAACGACAGATTAATAGACTGGTCCAATTATCTTGTTAGCATTTATGTCGATGACATAATGTATCCACTGGATTTAAGTGAAACATTATGTCTACGGGTTGGAACAAATTTTTAGCATGTCTTATTTGTTTGTAGTGTGATCTGTTGTATATCGGTTGTATCCGACATGATCTGATTAATGTTATGGTCAAAAACAACCATAAAGGCATACACAATGGTGTGCAAAAAAAAATGCCAAAAGTGTGCAAAAACAGTAGTTGAACCTGCTTCTTGCTTTTAGTTCTTCAGCCTGAGCATTTCAAAGCTGCTTTCAGCTTTTCGATGAGTGTCATTTGACGACAGAATAACAGAGCGGACCTACTGTCTTGTTAGCATTATTCACATTTGCTATACGAATCTGCTGCACTTGAATGGAACATTATTTCTACGGGTTAGAACAATTATTTAGCATGTCCTTTTAGTTTGCAGTGGCCTAGACTGACCCGGGCCTAGACTGATCTGACGTGTATCCACAATGCATAACAATGTTGTTGAATGTAGATAGTTGTCAATTTTATTTAAAAAATACTCTAATGGGATTCAAAAACAGTAGTCAATCCCTGGAAATTAATAATTTCCGATTTTATGACTGGTGTGGTTTAACTCCAGTTTAACATAATCGATGGTTGTCCTACTGTTTGACAACAATATTCATGTTTGGTATATGTATTCCCTGCATTTGAATGGAACATTATTTCTATGAGTTAGAACAACTATTTGGCACTTGTTTTTAGTTTGTATTGTATGTTATTCTTGTCCATGAATTTATATATGTAGTGGTGGGATACTAATTTTAAGAAAAAAATATTAAAAACGAATTTTCACGGTAGAGTTCACTGTAGAGTGTGCCCATCAGTCAATATAAGTGGGAAACTTACTTTACTTTTAAGAAAAATTGCTGTGGACTAGTATGTACAAAAATCAAATACAAATGAAAACAGCACCCGGAACACCGGTAAACTAGTAACAATAACAAAAAAAATAACGAAAAAGTACAAAAACTAATAAAATATGTCCATCCAGATGTATATACCCATTTGATGGGCTTTATTGGCCAATTCATCGGCCCACTTCCTTGCCTCTTGATTTTTAATCCACGATGCCCATTTGGTCAATAGGTCCTTCAAGCAGTCAACGAAATAATTGTAGGCCATTTTGAGGCTCCATTGTTCTTTTGGTCTATAACCTCGCGTCATCCTCAAATATCCGCACATAAATTCATGCACAAAGGCCATGGTTCCATCTTCAGTTATCAACTGAATATTGTGTTTCTTACATTCTTTGTAAATGGAATAGGGGTGTTTGGTCAATTGCCCCACCATCAATCAGAAAATATCGTGGCGTAGATGTATATGCCACACAATGATGCATCACAAAATAACTGAAATAATTGATGAATTTATTACAAAATAGTGGATTAAATGTATGAAATCACTTCATTTTCAAACTCAAAAAACATCGAAAATCCTTTGGGAACTTGTTTGCTCTACTCATTAATGTCAGGAAAAAACTTTGAAACCAAAATTTCGAAATTTTAAAATTTTTAAAATTTTTTTAAAATTTTTGAAAAAAATTTAAATTTTTTTAAAAACAATTTAGAAATGTCCGGCATGCTTGAAAACGTAGGAAAACAAGTTTCTGAAACCCTAAACGCAAATTTAGACTTTAAAAAATGAGTTATTCATGGTGAAGTGATCCAGGTTTTAGTTGTGCACAACTAAAACCCAGATCGGCTACCCACGGATCACTTCATTTTCCAACTCAAAAACATCGAAAATCCTTTGGGAACTTGTTTGCTCTACTCACTAATGTCAGGGGAACACCTTGAAACCAAAATTTTCAAATTTTAAAACTTTTTCAATTTTTTTAAAATTTAAAAGAAAAATTTAAATTTTTTAAAAAAATTTAGAAGAAACAATTTACGAATGTCTCAAAATCATTAAAAACACATCCATAAATAGACAAACGAAACAACATCTCGTTGCTGTTAAAAATGTAACTGTAATGAAAAATGTATGAACTGTCATGGAAAAAATCTAACTGTGATGGGAAATACAGAAAATAAAGAAAAAATCGTATAACATGTCTCATTTAATACTACCTACAGACTCGCATTTTGTCATAATTTTGCAGTGTGTTCGAAATTATGCTGACAATGTGGTCGTGGAGTCTCTGTTGTATGTCTGACACAACAATTTCAGCCCAACCAGCAACATAGGTGGACACGGGAGCCATGTACACATGGCATTGATTTTCGACCAAAATTGGCAATACGACGTGATGAAATTCATAGACTAAATGTTGGTGTATGCCAACGGTCAGTGCATATTGCATCAACATCTTTTCTAAAACCAGACAAATAAATGCAATTGTGAAATTTGTAAATGATTGATATAAATCATTCTGTCTCATTTTTAACCAACACCATTTCGTGTTTGTCGCCTATGCAAGGCCAAGTGGCTTCAAACGGAGGCGATATTTCATTGCCGACTACATCGAGTATGCAACGATGACTAATACACCTAAACATTAACATTTCATTGAATGGAACAAAATTACAAAGTGCACTGAAATATACTAAAATAAAATTATGGTTATAAACATATTGAATCAATCATGTCTTACTATTTTATTATTTTACGCCAATGTTGTCCGCCCTCAGTGTTGATTTGATGTTTGTTAACCATGAAACACAATCCTGTTTCCAATGATGGAAACATTGTAGCATTGTCAACGATAATAAGCAAGCATGGAGCTCAGCTAATCGCCACATTTAAACATTTAAAATTTTCCAAAAATCCCATGGTCAGATATTGATTTGACCACACGATGTCATAGATGACTATGTCGGATTCTTGTCCCTGTAAAAATCATTTACCAACATAAGTATTTGATTGTGATTGAAGTAGTAATCCTAATTTACCACCTGAAAGCCATCTGCAGTGCCTATTTGAATTTTACATAGATCCGCAATGAATAATTGGCTGCTTGAGTAGCTGTGATTCGACAAATATATGCCATTTAAGATGGATTCACAAGCTTCGTCCATTTTAGCTCATAGTTGTTTCACCTGTGCGCTGTACGATGTTATGATGATAATGTGGTCACTGCACATTTTGTATTGTCCAATTAACGAAGCGGCCACCTTGATACAAGCAATCCCTTTGCCTATATTTTGCATTGATCTGGAATTTTCGTCGGCTGATTCTTCTATTGCAATATGAATCCAAGCGATAGGGTAGCCATTCATCATTATCGGAAATGACTTTGGAAGTGGGAGAATGCAATCTTCTAAAACTGAAATGAGCAAATGTAAAATATTATTCATACTAACATCATTTAAAACATTGTCCTTTTACTGAGGCACATTGTTACCTTTCTTGGTACAATTTTGTACCCGATTGCCGTACATCAAATCACTGACTATGCTCCCTATAGCTGGGTGCATTCGGTATTGTTGGTTCAATAACATGTACGGAATATGCATGTAGTACAATCGCTCGAACAGGGTATGTCCAAATCCCATTTGTTCTGCTTCTCTGGAAGTCATGCACGGTCCTAGTTGACATGGATTGCCTAAAAGGGTGACCTGAAAGAGGAGTGAATGTTGGTTAAAAATTAGGTTAAACAATAGTTGGAAACACGAAAATCAAAGCAAAACATAGCACTTCCGAGAAAAATATTTAAAGATTACTTATTCTTCGACTTATGCGAAGTCTTGTAATTGGAATTAAGCTGGTTGATTCAGTATCCTGGGCAGCTTCATGGATCAATACCAGTTTGAAAAAGGACGTTTTTAAGCAGGCATTGGCTGCTCAATTGCAAGTTGTAAAGATAATACCATATTTTCTATTGAGTAGCTGTTTTTCATATTTGAATAGGCAAGCATCTGCCATTTTGTCCTCTTCTTTCGTCAGCAGTGTCTGTTGTCGAACACCATACTTCATTTTGATGCATTACCGCCAGTTTGGTTTGCTGATGTTAAATATTTGTGGTTAAGATAAAAATTGGAAAAAATAATCTATCTTAAAACAATGAAACAAATGTATATTAAAATGTTTCTAATTGTTACCAAAATGCCAAATTTTCTGGCTTCATTGCTACGGCTCGCATTGTGTAGGGTACAATATCAGCGTTCAGCTGATAATACTTAGCTTGGCTGGTAAGGCGCACAATGTTGTTTTGAATGCATTCTCTTTCATTGCCTGCATTTTCAACACTCTTCAAAAGTGCTTGTATTATATTGTCTATGGCAGTGTTTGAAGGCGCCCTTATCAATATTTTTTGACCTTTGTGTATGGAAAATGCTCATCTGATAATACAAGTAGCTGTAGATGTTTTTCCCGTTCCAGGGGGCCCTGTACAAACAAGTTTAGTTTGAGTATTGAAAGAAGTTTTGGTGTACTTGTAAACTGTAAATCTAGATATATGTAGCTACCTGTGTTATCGAAATATAAATCGTTTCTGAAAGGTGAATGGCCTTATTTTGAGATGTGTTCAGTTTGGAAGAGTCCAACACATTGTTGTGATTTGCGGCAACATGGTAATATTTACAAGTAGTTGTTGGATCGTGAAATTTTTTGTGAATCAGTAGATCGCAAATTGCTTTGCTAATCTGCGGTGCCATTTCATTGAGAGGTCAGAGCAGCATTCTGGAGGGTTTGTTAATATACAAATTGCCCGTCTCTTTTTCTTTCAATTTTAACCGCCACATTGTGGTGTTGGAGTCCACCATGCTCAAGTGCTTTATGGTGTTGAGGCAGTTTAGTGTTTTAAATAAATGATGGTGTTCAACACTAGTACGATCAAACAATCAAAACTCGTTTGATGTTAATCGTAGTAATTAATTAGATACACAAATACCTTTGCATCACCGTCTCATCTACTTTCCAAAGGATGTTGCACTTTTTGTGGCCCAGTTGGCGACTTAATTCGACAAATTTTCCCAGGGCATTGGCTGCATCTTAGTCCCATTCCAGTTCGTTGTCTGCATCATCTTGATCTTCAGCATCAAGGTCAAATGGTGCTTGTTTCGATGCCATTCATGTTTGCAACTTGTTTATTTGAAACGTTAGGATTTCGACAGATACATTTTTGCTTTTGTCTAAAAATAATTGCTTGGAAGAGTTTTAATTAAATTTAGTTCTGCATATTTACTCACTATGGGGTAAATTGAGTAGCGTTGCATCGCAATATGCATCCATTTCGTACCACTTGCCATCACCTCTTAGCTACAAAATCGTCAATTAAATCTTCTCATTCGGTCCAACGACTAAAGATATATATTGCATATTAGTTGCAATAAGAACTGAAAGGTAACAAATTAAAAACACATGATTCTCACAATGGAGTAGCTTTCCAGTGAAGTTCAATTTTCCTGTGGCCTATGTAGGTGGATCTAGCAAGTAGTCAATTGACTGAAAGTGTTTGCTGAACGCCAACAACATTTTATCAGTATCATCGGCTTGTTGATTTATCGAGTGTAAAAAGGTATTGTAGTATTTGTACGGCGAATGATACCTAAAAACAAAATTGTAATTAATTTTAAAAAACATTTCATAATCTGGTTCCATACTGGTCATGTTTTTAATTTTATCTTCAATGTGATGCACAGAAAGAAATTCCCGAAAAAAACCATGCTGGCTATACATTCATATCACGAAGTAACAATGACTTACGCAGCTTTCTTACATGATTTTTCAACTTCCTATGATCTGACTGTTCGTTCCACAAATGTGCCAAATCCAGTTTCATAATTGAAACTGCATTCCACATTGTTATCATCATACGAGGAAGTATTGGGCGCAATTTGTTTGATGGGTTCTTGGGGTACATGGCTTTCATCATTGTGAACTTCTACAGCATCTAATTCATCAATGTCATCCTCCACTTCGATGTTGATCGGAGGCTATAATTGATTGATTATTTTAAATTTATTACAAACATGTGGTATTGGGAGAAAATTACTTCAAAAGGTGCTGTCTCATCAATGTGGGTCATAGTAGACAATTAAAACGAAAAGGGACCACTTCTTCAAGAATCAAGGAAAGAAATAAAGCGTAAAGCTTATCGTTTTAAATGTGAGTAGCTGTAGAACACGTTGAGTAGACAAGTAAAACAAAAAGCCACCGCTTCTCTCAACAATCAACGAAAGAAATAAATCGTAAAGCTTATCATTGTAAATGTCAGTAGCTGTATAACATGTTGTTACAATGTAACTTAGTAAAAAATTGATGGTTCACGTAAATCAATGTACCCAAGATTAAATAACGGTTACCTGTAGTTTCCACAGTTGCTACGATTTATGACACAAGGTCTTGGCTTCCCCCTTTTAAGAAGGAATGGGCTGGGCCCTGGGCGGCAGTGTTCTTAAAAAACTTCACAGAAATATGTGTCCCATTGTGAATAAATCATTATACAGTAAACTTTTCATTCTAACCATTCAATTTCAGGGCTGGGATACAACTTGGTTGTCATAACACAAAACGCATATTTAACCTAAATATAGTTTTGTTTGCATTATTTGATATATTAGTTGTAATGTTTTCATGCAACATTTATATGTAAATTTTATGAAGTTTCATGGTAGTATGAATCGGCAGTGAATACTGTTTGTCCCTCATACTGATTGTCAGTAAAGTATTCCAAAAACAAACAATATTTTACTACTCAAATCCTCCATTTGCCACTAGTGCAAATTAAATTGCATTATTGCCCAGCCATGGGGATGTGGGCCCAGAGGATATGCACAGCAATGTGCAAAACTTAAAGAACTTAAAAAAACAGTGCAAAAGGTAAAACAAATATGCCGAACAAATATACACAACCATGACTAGAAAACACAGATGGATAGAGACAGAATTGGGAGATTAAAGATTTTTTTTAATTTTTTTATATTTTTAATTTTTTTTTGGTTTTTAAATATTTTTTTGGGAGGGTTTTTATAAATGTGCATTATATAACATGAACAAAATTAAAGAAAGTAAAAGTAAAGTTTAACAAATTGGAAAAAATATTAACATTAATTTGACATAAAATTTAAATAAAATATAATAAAAACAAAATGAATTAAAACAAATGTTCACATAACTTAAAATGAAATGAACGTGCAAAAATTAAAATATTGTAATGGTACATATATATAAAGTGTAGTTTTTTCCAAACAGTTGGTAATATAAACATTCGAAATAGATGTAAAGGTGTCATCAATTTGAAATTGTAAAATGTTTCTGTTTTCCTTCAAATGCTTCTAGATAAAGAAAGTGAATAGCAAGTAGTATTTTAATTTTTCACATTTTTCCTGTATATTTTCCACTATATTTGTATAGGGCTGCAAATTTGTGAGCATACTGACCTCACTAGATGGTTTGAAAAAAACTACATACTTTAACAATACATGGTGACTAGAAATTAACCATAAACACATACACACACAATCACAATAGAAGTAACACTCAGAGTAATATTATCAAACACAATAACATACATTATACTTTATAAGAATTAGAAATTAAGACTGGTATTGAACTGGTATTGAACCCAACCCTTAGAATCCCACCAATGTACTCTGTTACATAAACTTACCCCAATTCGCCAGCAAACTCGGTGAGCACCTCCAATTTGGCCAACATCAATGTCTGCGCCAACAGCCATGTTTTCGAATATAGGTGGCGGATTATCCATTTCTGCAAAGTGCAAAGCCTTCACTGATTCCATTAATAATTACATCCTTGAACGGATCAGAATTAACATGAATATGTTCATTGATCATTGGATCATCTGCATTTTCTTCTATGTGTGGATGATTTCCACCACATCGCATGTCCCGACATCTAACCCCTATTTGTCGATTGTTGCACCCCTGATGTTGTTGTCCTCATCGAGCTGCACATTCAATAGACCAAAAAATTATTTAATAAGGTGTATGGTTGACCCACATTATCTTTTAACATACCAACTTTAAAAATCAAAACAATATTTATAATTTTTATTTTATGAAAAGTTTTACTAATTTTGCAAACATAAGATTAAAAATTAGAATCTATTCACCTCTATGGAGTCCTCTACTTAGAATCAGTGGTAAATTATCATCATTTAATGGTTGTTCATACACTTCCGCATTGAGTAGCTGTTCTTCTTGCGAGGGAAAGGGGGTATGTTCACATTGGTTAAATTCCCCAATCAGATTATCGGCATCAATGACATGATCTTCATGGCCATTGAGTAGCTGTCTGGCCCGTCTACGCAAATGATGTGGACGATGTGGGGCATTGACCACTCTTCTTGTTTGTCTTCTAACCCTTACTGATACATGAATGCGAGGCATTTTTAGTGAAAAAAGGTTTGTTGGGTAATTCTTCTAAGAATGATATACTCTTCTACAAAGGGACATCATAAGGGCAAAGTCCATGTTTGTGCATAAAAGTAAACATTCCTACTGTAATGTTTACTGGTCACTCTTTCAATTGTGGACAATGGACAGGAAGCGTAAACTGATTATGTGTTGAGCAATGAGGAATGGTATGAATCTTCAGTTTGAATCTTGGGTTATGTATGAAATTGTATGTAGCAATACAGTTTTGCTAGCTTGTGTTGAAACAGCAGCAAAATCTAGGCAAAAAACCTAAGGTCACTTAAATGTGAGTATATAATTTACATAGAAAAACTATTGTGACTGTTAGACAATGTTATGCTCAAGTTTGTACACATATTACATTTCAAATTGCAGGGAGCTGTTTACTGTAAAATTGTCTTACGTGCCATGTTTTATATTGTGCAGATACAATTTTTTGCCAGCAGCTTTATGCATCAGGATTCCAAGAAATGACAAATGATGCCTAAAAGTAAGATTGACAACAAATAGTAGTTATTGTTTAAGCCTTCTTTGCTTAAATTTGTCAATGTATGGATTGTTTTTATTTTTTCCACAGGATTGCCATTAGCAAAGGAATGAAAGAGTATTGCTTCACAATTATGTGAGAGGATCAACAGCTACTCAACTCACTCCCCAATGTACAAAAATGAAAATTCAACAATTTATCGCTTTAACATCGGCTACTCATACGTCAACAACATTTCACTGTCGATCTAGTCTACCCGCCAACTTACAAAATTCAGCATTTCAAATTTTGTCAGTCTCTCTACAATGTCAGCTACTCAATCCTCAACAATAATTCACCTTCCATGAAGTTGCTTACAGCTACTCATTTAATTGACTTTCCATGAAGTCGCTTACAGCTACTCATTTTATGGAGTCAGATGAAAACCAATACCACTCAGATGATGACTTCAAGCCAACTCCAGGTCTACCATTGCAAGTTGAAGATCCAAAAGAAACTCAATCACAACATCATCCGAAACTGATGAAATGCCAGCTTCAAGATGTTCCATTCCTGTACTGATAAACAAACAATCAAGATTAGAACCAAGGGATTTAGATAAGTTAGTAGGTAAACAAATTATTTATTTTTCCTAAAACTACATCCTAAATGAAATCCTAGTTGTTTGTATATTTTTCAACTGTATCTAACAATATATTTTAGTTTCAGCTAACGCAGAGCAATTAATCAACAAACCTTCACCATTTCCAAAGGGAGGAGACATTTACCTGTTTCCGTACTCCCGCAAAGAAGATAGTAATATACTTGTCACCTTATTTATGTGTCCATGAACCTTTAGTAATATTTGTACTTTCTCATAGAATCATTTCTTTGCGATTGTTACAATTAGATAAATGATGGAGTCTGAAAAATTCCAAGGTCTGATCCAAGGTACTCCCCAACACACTAGGTCGTCGCGTGCAACCCAAATACAAAATCAAAGAAAAACTTTAAAAGAATGGAATATAGGCAAATAAATCCGACTTCGGACAATCATCTATTTGTAGGAGTAGTCCACTATGTTGGAGATGAAAAAGATGGTGTCAAATGAAAGCACCTCAATGCCAACACTGATGAGGTATTTATTCAAAATGCTCCTGTAATCAAGAAGTTGGTTGAAGTCGAACTGCAACAAGATCCGAACCTAACGCCTTCTCAATTGTACGAGGAAATTAAAACTGCCAATCCTGCTCCACCAGGCCTGGAGGCTGTTTTAAACGGCAGAGATAGAAAACAGGTGAATATATTTAAATTGGTAACTTAAGTATTACAATATTTTCTAACACTAAGTGTTAGAAATTTTAATGTGATAAAAATTAAAATTACTGTTTTAGATGGTGTACTTCACGTGGTACAAAACAAATTCCGGCCAACAAAGGATGCCATTCACAATTTAAACACCTTCATCCCTGAGAACAAACATCAGTTTATAATGAGCATCGAACAAATGGCTGGACTTTCTAGTATCGTGTATGTTGCCGGAAAGGCCTGAGATCATTAATAATTAATAATGGAATATCTAAGCGAGCCGTTTGTCATTCTTTACAACACTACCTTTGAATTGGGCCATTTTTATGCATCAGCGGCAATTTATTGCCAAAAGAGCCTTGTCAGCAACACGGTTTTTCTACTAGGCATCCTAATACATGAAAAAATTTAAGGAAAACCATTGAGGATTTATTCAGCAAATTTTTTGACAGCTACCCATTTCTATTAGGAATAGGATAATTAAAGTCGTCATAATTACCAACCCCAAATTCGATTTCTGAAATTTGACGCCAAAAACGGTGCACCTTTATTGCTGGCGTCATTTAGTAGAAAACATTAGTCAAAAAATTATGGAATTATATCCGAAAGATAACCACTTGCATGTTGTGGTAGTGATTAATTTACGTTCCATTCTAAAATCCAACTCCAAAAAACTAGCAGCCGAAAAAGCAGAAGAACTAAGTGAAAGTTGGCCTGAAAAGTTCAAAAAATATTTCTTTTCATCCATTGTGCCAGCTATTCAAAGGAGTGGAAAATGGGTGTTGGAACCGCTTGGGTTATACTCCAGCTTCTCAGGTATACTATATACACATGTCCAGATTAAGTGCACTCATACTTCAAATACAAACTTTTAATTATATAACTTTAGTTCAAAACTATATTATATTCAAATTATATAACTCCTTACAGTTTCTATAATTTAATTACATTATACATTTTAGACGTAACGACCAATGCCAGCAAAAGTTTCAAACAAAGTCCTCAAGACCTGGACTTCTTGGAAAGAAATTCCCATCAATGTGGCTGTTCTGGCTTTCTATAGCCTTTTCCAATATTACAACATTGAATATGACCGTGCCAAATATGGACTGGGGGATTTCAATCTCAACAACCACACTCCACTAAGGCCTGCAAAGGAAATGCAGCAAAGAGAAACAATCCAACCAGGAAAAATTTTACAATACTGTCGATTTGGCCAAATTTCCATACAGCTACCCAAGCAGGTAGAGCCAAAATCACATCCTGCTGGAAATGCTGATTCAAATTTCCAAATTGGCCAGTTTTTAGTCCAAAATGGAAAGGTGGTGCAGGACACCCTATCAAGGGAAAAAATTCATAATGTTGTTATTGACATGGTTGCCTATATTTGAATTAGTTTGCAATTTTTTTCCAGTGCTTCAACGTAACTGAAAAGGGTAACCTCTACCTAGTTCGATTCAACCCTAGGAGCTGTGGTAGCAGGGACAAAGCATGCACCCACTTCATAGCTGCTCCTATGTCCTGTAATTTACCTGTCCACCTAAAGGCCAACAGAAACATCACTTCTTTGTGATGGGCAGACAAACGAAAGATAAGCAAGTCAAAATTTTTAATCAACTCAATCTATTTGTACGGTAGTGCCAATGAGTATTTCTTGCCCCATGTCAGTAGCATGTACACTCTACAACGCCCTAGCAAGTGTTCCGTAGCCAAATGCCCAATGCAAATTATTACAAAAGAAATTACAGGCTATGCAATGTAAGTCTTTTGTTTTTTAATATGAATTCAGTTGCAATATTTGGACATCTTATCTTTTAAAAACATGTTTTCCTAGTTTAAAAATAAGAGTAAAAAATCAGATAAAAAAGTTAAAAAAATTTTTTTTTTAGTCTTATTTTTAGATTTTAGAAAAAAATTTAAACATTTTAAAATTTCAAAGTTTTGGTTTCAATGTGTTCCCCTGATGTTTGTGAATAGAGCAAACAAGTTCCCAAAGGATTTTCGATGTTTTTGAGTTTGAAAATGAAGTGATCCGTGAGTAGCCAATCGGGGTTTTAGTCATGCATGACTAAAACCCGGATCACTTCCCCATGAATCACTCATGTTTTACAGTCAAAATTTGCATTTAGGATTTCGGAAACTTGTTTTCCTACGTTTTTAAGCACACCAAACATTTCTGAATAGATTTGAAAAAATTTAAATTTTTTTTAGAATTTTAAAAAAAATTTTAAAAATTTTAAAATTTCAAAATTTTGGTCCCAACGTGCTTCCTGGATGCTAGTGAGTAAAGGAAACAAGTCAAGTTAGAATGTGTGTTCGAACTTCAAACTTTACAGTTTATGTTTATGAAGGCTGAAAGAAAAAATGATGGAAAATTTTGTGAGTAAACATCTGTGTAAACATAAGAAAATATGTGGACAAAGGCACAACAATGGGTCGGTCAAATGTCTGGGAATAAGAATGCATTTTGCACCTACCTTCACAATGCAACAGCTACTCATACTGCGACCAGTATACTTGTGCACTGCGTCATTTGATGACGTTTTATGATTGGCCGACAGAGATGACTTTTTTTGTCAGTTATCATTCATCTCAATGATCACTTCACATGCATCCTTCTTTGAACGGGGACAGCAACAAAAGAGTATTTGTTTTGCGATGACTTGGAAGAAAGAATGGAAGGGGTAACACAAGGTAGTGGAAAAAAGCATCTTCTACAATATGTCTTGTACTTTTTAGACTTTTAAATAATATTTTTAATTGTTCGTTCATTTTAATTTTCTCATGTTGTCATTGATTTACTGGTTTTGATACCTCGTGCAATTTTTTATGCCTTTGTTTTAAAATTTTTATCAACATCTTTAAATTTTACCTCGTCTGTTATTCATTGTTAAAATTTTATTGCTTTTAATATATCATATTTGTATTGTAATTGTTCATTATCCGTACAATTTTCCTCTTTCATTTTTGCATTTGTTTTTATTATTTGTTTTAAATTTTTATTCTTTGTTTTTTGAGTTTTGGCTTTAATTTTATTTGGCTTTTCTTAGTTATTTTTTGGCTTTACTTTTGTTTGGCTTTCTTTGTTTTGTTTTTATTTTTATTTTTTTTACTTTTCTGTCTTTCAGATTTTGTATTTAGTTTTTTTCTCTTGATTTACTTTTAATTTCATATTGTTTTTTCATTATTTTACTTTACTTCTATTACATTCGATGCACATAGTTGTTTGTTTGGATGAAAATAAAAATTGGTACATATACATACTAATAGCAGTCCTGGGATTGAATGAAAATAAGATAATCCCTCTGTCATCCAAGTATTTTTATGTGGTTTCTGACTATATGCATTAATTCCCTTCCAATCCGTAGCTTTTATGTTTCATACCAAAACACAGATATATAAAAACTTCCATTTCTACTTGTTTGTGTGGTTCAATGACAGTTTAATCAGAAGTTGAACTGCTGTTAGACCCCATTTTCACCATTTTTTCCAATTTAATTTTCATTTTAATTAAAATTACAAAAATAGAACAGGCTAAACATTCTATCAATGATTTAACTACCATTCTATCATACTAGCTAAAAAGCAATTATGTATATTGCCACATCCCTGGGGCGAAGGGGACCTCTGTGACAAGCAGGTTCTTTTTCTGATTAAGAAAATGCAGGGAGAGAATACCCAAAGGACTATAAACTGAGTTATTTATAATAATTGTTTTTATAACATATCATACCTTATATTTGTACACGAATATCGATAAATAATATATAACCAAATGTCGTAAAGGACCGTGAATAAGGGCAAGAAACGAAAACTCGAAATAACAACTCTACTATACATTTTGCTTAAAGTTTATATATAATATTCTTATTTTCTCAGATATTCTAGAAATTCATGACGTTTTCTAACATAATTTATTTTTGACATATTCCATACTTTTCTCTCATTAATTAAACTTAATGCTAAGTATAGCAGTTAAACTAATTTTTGTTCTACTCATGACCCTCGTCGTGACTCAAAACCTCATTTTCTAACACTTTTTTTGTATTTAATCATGACAGAGTATCTACTAAATCATAATGCCAAAAGTTGCATGTCTAAATTATTTTTTGAAAACATCGGGTATCCTCATTCGATTTCTCAAATTGTATTGGCACTGGTCTTTTTGATTTTGATCATCAGGTTTGTCGATGGCCTCTTTGCTCTTCTGTATTTCTGCATTTGTCTCAAGAACAGCATTAGTGTGGTATTTTTTGGTTCTGTTGACATGAATTGTTTTGCTATGCTTTGGATTGTCCAATGCTTGAATTGTTAAATTTGGATAGTTAACTTTCAGAATTTTGTATGGTCATAGGTAGACTGGTTGTAGTTTTTTTGCTAAACCCTTTTTGATTACTTCTGACTCCATGAGTACACATTGGCCTACCTTGAAAGTTTGATTATGTGCTCTCTTCTATTTATTTTCATATCAGTTTTGAGCATCTTGTATGTGCCCCTGGATTATTGTCAATGCATTGGTAAAATGTTGTTTGACCTCATTTTCATATGACTCAAGGTCTATGAAATATAATGGCATTTGATGTTTGATTACAGTATCAATGGGCAATTTCGGGGATCCTCCAAATACAATTTCAAATGGTGCAAATTTTGTACTTTCATTTGTATGGATATTTGTCGAAAATACTGCAAATGGGAGGTGCAAATCCCAATGTCCTTGATTACTATAAACATACATTCTTATTCTTGTAATTAAGGTTTGGTTTGCCCGCTCCACTTCTCCATTAGCCATTGGGTGATATGGAGTTGTGTGTACCTTATGAGTGTCGAAAAGTTTAACTATTTCACTCATGAGTTTTGATGTGAAATCACTGCCCCTGTCTGATTATAAGATCAGCGGTGCACCATGTCTGCATACTATCTGCTCAACAAATAACCTTGCTATTGTATGCACTGTAATATTTGACGTGCAAAGGCCTCAATATATTTAGTAAAGTGATCTATAAAGACTACAATAAAACGATTTCCTCTTTCTGTCAGAGGTAAGGGACCCATGCAATCCACAGCTAATCTTTCAAATGGTCCTGATACAGAAATTGGTTTCAAAAAAGCTTTTATTTTTTTGTCTTGTCGGCTTGTTCTTTTGACATGAATAACATAGTTTACAATGATTACTCACATCTTTTTGTAGGGTATCCCAATAATATTTTCGTCATATCAGATGTTTTGTTTTTCTGGTTCCAAAGTGTTCAGAAAATTCGTCATCATGATGAGTTTCAATGATGAGCCTCTGTAGTACTTTTGGTACCACTATTTTCTCTAACTGTTGATCCTCGTTGTAGAGAATATTGTTTTGTATGATGAAATTTTCAGATTCATTTGCTTCCCCTAATGTAGACATAATTTCAGCGAACTGCGAATCTTGTTTTTGTATTACACTCAGGTCTATTGTCTCATTATAAAAAACTGTATTGATAAGTGGGTGTGTGCTCTGATCCACTTCTATATCAAATATAGGCTTGCTAGATTTGTTTGGCAATCTAGACAGTGCGTCTGCATTTTGATTGACCTTCCCCTTCTTAGGTTGTATGTTTAATTTGATCCCAGCCAAAGCGAGACCCCATCTGGCTATTCTTGATGACGCATTCTGCTTTTGGAGCACTGCTTTTACTGCAGTGTGGTCTGCCTCAACTGTGACTTCTTGTTGGGACAAATATGGACGGAAATATTTCACAAATTCAACAACTGCTAATGTCTCTAGATCAGTTCTTTTTAGCTGGTTTTAAAGATCTACTTGCAAAAGCAACAGGGTGTTCTACATGGTTCTCATCCCTTTGACTAAATACTGCTCCTATCCCATGATGTGAGGCGTCTGTCTGCAAAATGAAAGGTTTTGCAAAATCTGGATGTCTCAAAATGGGTGGTTTCATTATTTTTTCCTTTAAAAGTTCAAACGCTCTCTGTTGCTTCTCTGCCCATTTGAATTTCTCTTCCTTTTTCAAGAGCTTTGTCAGGGGTTGACAAATTCTAGCACAATCTGGAATGAATTTTTAATAGTAGGAGATCAATCCCAGAAATGATTTGATGTCTTTTGTCTTTTTCGGCACAGGTAAGTAGTGCACAGCTTTCATTTTGGTCTCATCTGGCTGAATACCATATTCTGATATAACATGTCCCAAATAAGAAACTTCAGTGTGGAAAAACTTGCATTTATTTAATCGAAGTTTTAAGCCTCCCTTCTGTAGACGATCTAGAATTTCTTTTAGCGCTTCCATCATTTCTTTGAATGATTTGGCGAAAATTAAAATATCATCAAGGTATACTAAGCATGTTTTCCATTGTAACCCTGATAACAGTATATCCATTAATCTTTGAAAAGTGGCGGTGCATTACAGAGTCCAAATGGCAAATAATTAAATTCATACAGGCCAATAGATGTAGAAAATGCTGTTTTTTCTTTGTCCTTCTCTTGCAATGGTATCGTCCAATAGGCATTTGCTTGGTCAAGGGTTGTGAAAAATTTTGCTCCATTGAGAGTATCAAGAATGTCATTGATGGGGGGTAAAGGGTGTACATCCTTCTTTGTAACTTCATTTAATCCCCTGAAGTCTATACATAATTGGTGACCACCTCCTTTTTTTGTACCAAAACTACATTTGTGGTCCACGGGGATATGCTTTTTCTTCCCATTTCTCTAGTTCAACAGTTTCTTTTGTGATTATCTCCTTTTGTTTTGGAGCTGTACAAAATGGGAATTTCTTAATTGGAAAATTTTCTCCCATCCTAATTTCATGATGGACTAGATTATTTTGACCAGAGTCCTTCTCACTTTGAGCATAAATGTTGTTGTAGTTATTGCTAATAATTTCACAATATCCACTTTTTGAGATTGGCTGAAAAATTCTGGTAGCATTATGCTTTGTAAGTTCCAGCTTTGTAACTTTTCTCGAGGAAAATCAAATGAATCTATCTTTTCGTTTTCTGTGAAATGTTGTACACTTCCAATAAATGTCTGTGGGTGCAATTTGATGCAGTACTTGCCTGTATTCATTAAATGTACAGGTATCCTACCATTTTTGACTGGGAATATGCTAGAAGCAAAATAAACATTGCTCATTTGCTTGAAAAAATTTTGTTCAAATTTAACACATGGTGAATTTTGACAAAGTTTGGATACTGGTACCATTATTCTCATTATCGTTCATGGTTCCATCATTAATCCTGAATCAATATTGACTTGCCCCCTATTTTTGGGCGAATTGTACATCATTCCCTCACATGGGATACATTCCTCCTTGAAACGAATGCATGCATTTTCCTATTGGAAAGTCAGATTTTTGAATCTATTAAGGAAATTTACCCCTAGAATTACGTCTGCTGTGCAATTGTTTTGTATATAGACCAAGATTGTCTCAGTTACATTTCCAATTTTTACAGTTATAAATGTAGCTCCTACCAAAGGTATTATATCTCCATTTGCCGCTATTGGTTGTATTATTGTCTCATAAAATTTTCAACCTTGGAGTTTTTCACATACAATTGAATCAATTAAAGAGAATACTGCTCCAGTATCTACTAAAGCTGTGATCAACAATTCACCATTCACTTCAACATTCACATGTGGTGTGCGCAAAAATTTTGGTCTTTTCCAGATATAAGTCACAGAATTCTGAACTAATGTGTTCATTTCCATTGAACTGTTACTTTAATTATTCATCATTCTGGCCAAACTAACTAAGGCATTAACAAAACCAGACACAACACGTGGCCTTTGTATAGTTGTGGGCCATGTAAAGTAAAGATAGCCAGCATATACTAGTAATACTAGGATTAACAGAAACATGAGCACATTAATTATCAGTAGGAGTGGCCCTTTCAATAATGTGCTAAAGAATGTTTTTGCCACTATATTTTCCCCTTCAATGATATGCTCCAAGGCTGAACCTGTGCCATCCAGTGTGTTCATTATGGCAACTCCTGCCCCATTTAGGGCTTGATATAGGGTGGTCGAGTCAAGGGAAACTTCCCTTACATGATCGACTACATGTTTAAGTATGCTCTGTATACGTTGTGTTTTGTACACATACTGCTTAAAGAACAGTGAACCTTGGTTGGCTAGTGTTAACTTGTCATGGAAAACTGTCGGGGTATAAAATGGAACATACTTATATTTACTTTCCATGTAAGTTCATAAGGAACCCTGTTTACATGTGTAAGTCCCATTGGTGAGACCCATGTCGAATTTATTTTAAACAGTCCGACGTGGTGGTGATTGTCCTTGCTCTGATAGTTGCATCTAATTGCATGAGTTGCCAAACTGTATCCAGGTGTCTTTGTGCATTCTTGCATATCTCCAACCAAACCTGTCTAAAATTGTCATTTTCTTGCTCAATTATTTTATTTTCTAGGTAATTAAGTTCAGCATTTATCAGATCAGCTTCTTTTACTCTCTTTTTCTCTTTAAATGGAACAAAAATAGTATTTTGCACATCGTTTTTTGTTTCTGGGGTTTCCTAGTAGTAGAACCCAGTTTTCTATTGTATTTGACTTTTGTTTTTCACCAAATGCTGTTTTTTCACAGTGGGCAATATTTTAATCAAGATGCCTCATTCCGTCGTAAATGCATCTTTTAATTTTTTACAATGTGTGGATATTTCACCTAATGTAAAGGCACCCTGTAACTGGTTTATAATTATGTCCAAATTTTTTCTATCTCCTGTATAGTTTCTTTTAAACATGTTAGAACGAGCGTTAGAAATCATTGACCCATCCCAGATAATAATTCCCTCTGGGTTATTACATTGACCTGATTTGGTGTGAAATCCGCCAATGTCTCCTAGGTCACTTACCATTGTTCTACTGTCCACAGTGGCAATTTTACCCTCTTCAACAAACACATTGGTTACTGATTTACATACATCTTTACGGCACCACTGAAAATCAATATTTAACATATTGTTTGTGGAATATACCCCTGTGTTCATTTTTACGAGGGATTTATCCAAAAATGTCATGTTTTGAACTATTGTACAACCTGTGGGAGGGTCTATATATTCAATTTTGATGTCATCCTTCAGAATAGTTTTTGAACCCAAGAATCCAGTATATGTACATACAGTACGTCTACACTTGAAGCATTTGTGTGCAGGAAAATGAGCTAATTCCTCCCTAGGTGTATATACAGACAATTTGACCTTTTCTATCTTCATGTCATGTCCATCAGAGAATTTACAATTGACCAGTTTTGGGATTTCAAGGGCAATACTACTCTTACTTGTTCCACAAGTTTAGAGACAAGCTACCCTATTCTGATTATTTACTACTGTCATCAGTAAAATACATAATACTACACGAATCTATCATGTGAGTATCACTACACGAGTATTTCCAAGCAGTTGACAACTTTTTTTTCACTTGATTTTGCGGCACTTCTTTTGTTGTTGAACTGATACAGGGTGGAAATTTTGGTCCTGCAAATTTTCCGAATGTAGAGTACTATTTATGCAAATATCTTTTGATTTACCTCTGAGTTTGGACAGGTGATCATTTAGTTCTTGGGTTTCGTTTTCTAGGGCTTCTTTTTGTGTAGTGGTGGCATATTTTCTTTTGACCTCAAGGACATGAATATCGAATCGTATGTCTTCTTTTTCCAATTCTATACATGTGACAGATGGCGGTGGTGACCTTCTCATTGGAGTTGGTGGCTCATGAACTGACACCGGGGAGAGTGACACTGGTGAGCTAGGTGACGATTTTACTTCAATTTGATCCCGTTGGGATGGCATTTCTTCAACCTCTCAATCTTCAATTGCGATAATTGCAATCAGGTTTGTTTCTTGTTGATTCCTTCAGCTTGTTGATGATTGCTGTCGAGGGACTGAAACTGCTGAAAATTGGGGGATTTGTGGTTCAGCTACTGTACTGGCTACAGTTATTAATCCTTCATCATCAATATCATTCACTTTATACATTTGCCCTTGACAAGCTGGTATGAGGTGATCAATATTTCCGGTGATAGCCTGAATATTTCTTCCAGTATCATTATCATTTTCATAGTTTTTCAACCTTATCTTTTTGTATTGTAATCAACCTTATCTTTTTGTATCATTATTACCTTGATGCCTTTGTATTCTTCTTAGTCCACTAATTTGTGGACAGGTAGCTAATAAATGGCCACTTTGGTGACAAAAGTAGCAACATCTGCCCTCAAAGTGTGCACGTTGGTCTCAAAAACAACGAGCTGCAACTCGTTGAAACCTTTCTTCACGTTTCGAGCTGATTCCATAAGGTTCTTCGAGGCATCTCTAAAATAGGCAAAATATAACTATTAAAAAAATACTTTATCCATACCTTGTAAAAGGTCTCTCTCAATTTCTGACTCAATATACTGTGCTAACTGCATCCGCAAGGGTAGGAAAATCTCTAAATTTCATTCCCACTCTGATCTCATCTTGCAGTCCCCTCAAAAATATGGGTTTTACTATAGTTTCCTTGACTGCTCATTAAAATTGGGGTATGCCAACCGGGCCAAACTTTTTAAACCAGCCAAAAATTCAGTAACTGATTCAGTTTCTTTTTGTTTTCTATCCTGTAGGATTTGCCGTTGCAAATCGGAATCCCAACCTTCTGGAAAAATATTCTGTAATTCATCAATAAAGGCTGCATAAGTATTGTGTGCATTTTGACCCTTTTTTAATTCCCTAAAAGCTGCTCGCGCTGCCCCAACCAGGTTAGCTTCAAAATAAGCCATCTTATATTCCTCGTCTGCAGCTGTAACCCCTTGTAAGGTCATGTATTGCCTTAATTTCTCTTCAAATTCTACAAAAGATTCCCCAATCCCACTGGAAAAGGATGGTGGTGGCCTAAAAGCAAAAAGTGAGCTAAACCTCAAGCTTGACCGTAAGTGCTCATCCGGATTCCCTGCCTGGATGGCATCCACCTTTAAATTCAATGCCTCCATTGTATGGGTCCAAGGGGTAAGCATGTCTGTAAAAGCCATTCTCACTGTATTTTCAAGGGCCACAGTATCATCCACATTTGGCATTTTCGTAGGTGAAGTTTGACCTTTATTTTCAACAGAAATATGCCGGAAAAGAGATTTCAATTCCTTATGCGTTTTCTCTATAATTTTAGAAACAATTTGAGCAAATCGCTCACTTAAAGATGAGTTAGTTTTGTGTGGGTCGGCCTTTAACCTTTCAGAACGTCTAATATTTTTTGAATCTACCTTAAAATTTTAATCCCCAGCAAATTAATTACCCAAATGAAATTTATCCCAAAAATTTGAATTTCCAAAGTTTATGTTCTTTCCCTGACCTGCTAAAACCAAATTTTCCCAAAAGTATTGGAAAAATACTCCAAAGAGACAAAGAAAAGGGAAATAACTTTCAACAACCAAACCTATAAAGAAGGGTTATTTCTCTTTTATGTAGAGAAAAAAAATGCCAAGACTCACCAAATTATGTCATGTCCCTGGGGCCAAGGGGACCTCTGTGACAAGCAGGTTCTTTTTGGGATTAAGCAAATGCAGGGAGAGAATACCCAAAGGACTATAAACTGAGTTATTTCTAATAATTTATTTATAACATATCCTACCTTATATTTGTACATGAATATGAATAAATATATATATAACCGAATGTCGTGAAGGACCGTGAATAACAGCAAGAAAGGAAAACTCGAAATAACAACTCTACTATACATTTTGCTTAAAGTTTATATATAATATTCTTATTTTCTCAGATATTCTAGAAATTCATGACGTTTTCTAAGATAATTTATTTTTGACATATTTCATACTTTTCTCTCATTAATTAAACTTAATGCTAAGTATAGCAGTTAAACTAATTTTTGTTCTACTCATGACCCTCCTCATGACTCAAAACGTCATTTTCTAGCACTTTTTTTGTACTTAATCATGACATAGTATCTACTAAATCATAATGCCAAAAGTTGCATGTCTAAATTATTTTTTGAAAACATGAATTGTTTTTGTGATGTAATCATAAAAACTTAAATATTTTTATGCTAATGACCTAAATCAGCTATACATTACAATATATCTTCATTTTTCCTGTTGAAACATATAAATAATGGGTTGGAAAACTATTTTAGCATTGACAACCAAAAGTATTGATCTAGTGACTGCACTTGCTTATTTTTGATCTGGTTTTTGACTTACATTTTCTATTTGCCTATCATACACTGCCAACCCGTAAATGTGATGTTTTAACAGTTTTTCCATCTTTATATACATGTGCCAGATATGGCCTCATCAGGATTTGAACAAACCAAAAAGGAATTTTATATTGATGACTTTACTACTGATCTATCAGTTTATTTTGTCGACTACAGCAAGATTGAATTTAGGTTTAAACATTGCGGTTGTTCAATCCTTTTGCAGTTTAGGTTAAACATCAACAAAACTGGTTCATGATTGACCAAATCAAAAAAAACTCAAATAACAAAAAAATACATGGATCCAGATCCGGATGCTTAAACTAAATGCAATAAAACAATTTTCTTTCTGTCATCCCGTGGATATGATGTGTCAATGATTTTCTCTTCTTTATGTACACCAGCACAACAGACTTTGTTATGTAATTGAACCAACAGAATAAAAATCCCATAACAAAAAAAGAATGCAACATCAAACGCTTAACTACCATTCTATCAGATGTTGAACATTGTATCAATGTTATTCGTGATTATTGAATTCACTTCATGGTTTTTGTTCAATCATTTTACAAAATTTTCTTTTTCAAAATTCTTTTACAAACTTTTCAAGGTGACCGGATCATGTCGGATCAATGGACAAACTAAAAAGATATGCTAAACATTTGTTGTAACCCGTACAAATAATGTTTCATTCAAATCCAGTAGATAGATATATGAGTGAAGATTAAGATAAACAGGACAGTAAGACAGCCGCTGTAGGTTATGCTGACGTTAAACCACATGCATCTGATAAGCAATCAAATGCTTTATTTACGGCTGACTACTCTTTTTGTAAAACTTTTAATAATAATATAGATACGTTTTGTAAATGTTTTCAACATATTACAGTGAGTCCGGGTCGGATTTGACGTAAAAATTGGTCATTTAAACCTGGAGGTGGTTCAATCCTTTTGCAGTTTTACAGAATAAAAATTCATTTATTCCATTTTGAACATGTAGGCTAGATTTTTGATTAAATACGTGCTTTTATTCTGTATTAACCAGTACATACAATGTTTCAACACTTCTCTCTTTTTTATATACATATGAGACATATATGTTCATCAGGATTTGAATAGACCAAATGGGAATATAAAATCATCAACTTAAATACTGTTCTATCAATTTTCCCATTTTGGAATTTGCCACTAATGGCAATTACCATAACGTTTCCTGGTGGTCATTCAATCCTTTTACATTTTTTGCTAATTTTTTTACACACAAACATTTATAAAGTCTTGGAATTAAAAACCAAGACTTTGTTCAATGACTAACCTGATCATTTCTTTAATCCTGTCAGGCAGAAAACTATGCCAATTCTTGATTGCCTAATAGAGCAAATTTATTGACAAACATTTTAATTGCAATGATCATTAAAATCGACAATTCCATAATAGATAATAGTAAAAAGTCAAAACAAATTCATAATAATTGTAAAAATTGTGTAAATTCATCCACCTATTGACACACAAATACAAAATGGCTGGGTAAAATATATATGGTTATTTGCAATAAAACTGGTTAATGTTTGCTCAAATAACATTATAGATGGATCCAGATCCGTACACAAAATGCAATAAAGCAGTTTGTGTATGCTCATATAAAAACTATATACACGGATCTAGATCTGTGAAAAAATTTTTCTAATACACATGCATTTACTTTCTATCATCCCATGGACATGATGTTTCAATGCTTTTCTCTTCTTTATGTACATGTGCACAATAGACTTCATTATGAATTGAACAAATGGGATAAGAATCCCATAACTAAAGAAGAACACAATATCAAAGGCTTAACTACCAGATCATGTCCGATCAATGAACAAACAAAAAAGACGAGTGAAGATTAAGACAGTAAGACAGCCGATGTCAGTTATGCTGATGTTAAACCACATGCATCTGTTTTTGTAAAACTTTTGATGATAATATGTTTTGTAACTGTTTTCAACATATTACAGTGAGTCTGGGTCCGATTTTAAGTAAAAATAATTCATGAATAGTAAACCGATAATGTAGGATCTCACGGATCGGTTCGTACTAAAAAGACATGCTAAATTTTTGTTCTAACCCATAGAAATAATGTTTCAATGAATTGCACCAGATACATATACCAAATATGAATTACATTGTCAAACAGTAGGACATTATATTGGTTAATCTGGAGTTAAACCACACCAATATGATGAACAATCTTGGCTGGACTACTGTTTTTGAATTTTTCCCCTATAAAAGTATGAAATACTCATGACGACATAAAAAAAAATTAAAAAAAACCAAAAATATTGATTTGGATCAAAATCTGAATACGTGGTGTGAATTTACTCAACAAGACGGAAAAATTCGAAAAAATTTAATTTAGGTGAAAATTTGAAAAAAAATTGATCTGAATCAAAAATATTGATCTGGATCAAAATCTAAATATGGCATGAATTTACTCATTGCGATGGAAAAATTCGAAAAAATTTAATGTAGGTAAAAAATTGAAAAAAATGATCTGGATCAAAAATATTGATCTGGATCAAAATCTGAATATGTGGTGTGAATTTACTCATCATGACGGAAAATTTCGAAAAAATTTAATTTAGGTGAAAAATTGAAAAAAAATTTGATCCAGATCAAAAAATCTTGATCTTGATCAAAAATTAATACACTGGAACCTGATTTGTGGGTGGTGATCCATGATGAAAATCCCGGTCTTACGCATATTTTCCACGGATATGGATCACTGGACTGATCTGTCGTGATCCAGGTTTCAGGCACCTAAAACCATGGTTTAAGTAGAAAAACCCATGATCCGCTGATCTGTGGTGATCCAGGTTTTAGGCACCCCATCTGGACCCGGATCTGTGAACCCGATCCAGGTTTTAGTCATACCCGGCAAGTGTAAATCTTGGGTCACTTTTGGTTAATTGTGATAAGAAAAACTTTGAATGAAATGACAATGTGCTTTTTACCTTCAATGCATTGTGACACAATGGTTGATGAATAATTTTCAGCCTTCACCTTCTGAAAAAATGTGCTTAAAAAGGGTGTCACTTATCGGTGGAATCCGTGTGCAGATGCGGATATGGTCTCATTGGCGGATGTGGATATTGTCCGCAGATAAATATCCGCTCTTTTTTTGCCGATATTTATGTCTAATCCGCGGATGCGGAATCCGCTTTTTCCATGTCTAATTGGCAGATATGTTTTGCGTATATGTGGATATTTGGTTGTCAACTGTCTAATATGTTGTTGTTGCTGTCAACCTTTTTGGCGGATATGCACATCTAATCAGCAGATATCCTGCAGGATGGCAGAGAAATATTGGCCATCTGCACAATGTCTAATCTGCGGATATGTAGTGCAGATATGTGGATATCCTAAGTATTAATTTCAAGGATGAAAAACCCATCTCAATGCAGATTCATATGTAAAATGTTTATTGCTATGTGTATATATCTGAAGGCTCAAATGTTTATTGGTAATGTGTAAATATCTAGGCTCGAATGTTTATCAAAATTTACTATACATTTTGTCTACATATGGATGAATAACAAAAAAAACAATAACAAAGTAAACAACCAAAATGCAACATACATACAACATACAAAAACATAAAATTGAATATGTACAACAACAACAACAAATATTTACAATATACAACAAATATGTACAACAAGAAATATATACAATATACAACATATATATACAACAAATATATATACAAGAACGGGTAACTAGATATGTAAAACGGATTTGAAACAAACAAAAACGTATCTAACGTACCTGCTAACACAGTACTGTAAATATGTAGAATACATTATGTGATATTCATTTATTAAATATTATCTCATTTAGTAATTTATCGTCTCAAGGGTGTCTGGGATTCACACCCAAACATTCCTGTAAAATTATGTGAAGTACTTTATTTTGATCCGCCCACACCCCAGTAGCCACTATTGACCCAATTAAGACGCCCCAATTAATTTGCACAATGGCAGCTGGTCCCCTAGAACCTACACTAAAATACACATTCCACGACTAAAGTAATCCCTCATAAAAATCGTAAACAACACCTGCATGCAGTAGAAAGTAAAAGCCCCACCAGACAGTAGTCTCAAGTGCAATGGTAGCGATGGTCCCACCAAAACATGTGTACACAGAGAAACAGATACAGGAAGCATGCACAGAAGCACAGAGGTGTGGCTAAGCCCACTGTAGGAAGCAAGCAATACACGAAAAGCATACCGTACTAGAAAAGCGTTGAAGGGGGTGACTAAGTAAGCATGAAAAGCAAAGCAGGAAGCGACGATTGGCGGAAGAAGATTGACAGAAGCAAGAACTCCTGCGACGCCCAGGGAGTGGCCAAAAACGTCATATAAAAAGAGAAGCAAAGCGTGATTTTATTATTATTGGTGATTATTGAATTCTTTGTTTTTTCAAACCGCACTCATCTCCTTTTATATTTGCAAGCAGTCATTTTTACGAAAGCAGTTAAACTGAGGCCCGTTCATTATTTGCAAGCTGAGACCTCGTTCTTTTGTTTATTGTTGTCGACGTCTCAAAGCAGCCATCGATTAGTATCCATATTGCCCCGTATTGTCGAATGGCCCGTCTCCCCCGCGCCCTGTTTTGTTGTCGTAACGTCCGTTTGGTTAAAGTAAAGTGCTTCACAAAATCTGGTTGTTACATATTTTGGTGACCGTACCGTACCGTTAACCACTGGAACTCCCTGCCCCCAATTAGGTGTACTCTTATCCGGGCATTTTGAAGCATTAGATAATAGAGTAGTAATTATTCCCTACAGTAAGACAGTATTCGTAGAAAGCAAACTGGAAATCCCCTCCAATGAAACATTAAGCGATACATTTAAACGAATATAGCGTGAAGCAAAAATTGAAGCATTTAAGCAGGAATCCCAGCATAAACCAAGAATGACCCACCAAACACAAGATCATTTAGGAGAAATCCTTAGAGAACAGATAAACGATTTATTTTCCGAACATTTTCGTACTCTACGCACACAACTGAATCAGAATACAGTAAACCCTACCCTAATAGACGATCTAAGAACAGCAAACATTCGTAATAACATGGCAAATAATTTTTACCCAAAACCTACAGTATTCACGGGCGGCGTGACCCAACATTTTGGTGAATGGAATAAACAATTAGAGCTGTTCATGGCACTTCAAGGCATGAAAGATACAGACGTACAGTTAAAGCTGGCATGTTTAGAGATTCATTTAGGAGGAGCTGCGTTAGCAAAATTCACAAGTTTAGCCAATTCTGAAAACCCTCCCAACACATACGAGCAGTATAAAATCGCATTGCAGGCCTTCTTCCCAAACAATCGAGATAATGAGCTACATCAACAATTTTTACGCGAGAGAAAACAAAAGCAATCAGAAACAGTAACCGAATTCTTGTTTGATCTAGAACACCTCGCAACCCTCGCCCACCCTAACTTTAACACAGACGCACGAGAAATGATCATAAAACCCCTTTTTGTAGAAGGCATGCAAAACGAAATCAGGGAAGCAATTAAGTATAGACGGTTCCCAACTCTAAAAGAAATGTCAGACGAAGCAGCTTACATTGAACAGCAAATCCTTAGAAATGAGTTAAAGTCCAACGCCCTTCCATTTATACCCCCAAAACCCGAACCCATCTTTTCCCTGACCAAAAATACAGACCAACAGGACCTTTTGCATCAGTTAGAACAACAAGTAAAAGATTTACAGTTGCAGATCAAACAAAAACCTCAACCCCCACAACAGAGTAGCTACAACAATTTCAGTAACAATACTTTCAGCAGGAATAATGCTTACAGGAACAATACCACCCCTAGGCAACCCACATGCTTCCAGTGTGGACAACTTGGACATGTAGCTCCTAATTGTAAATCCGTAGGATTATTGGAATACAGATGCCTCAGGTAATTATGATACTGTTGTGTAACAATTGGTTTACAACTAATTGTCATTTATGCTTTTATTCAAGTGACCATTCCCTATTTTCTCGAATTGAAAGTTTGATGGCTAGGAAAATAAGTGAACCAGTGCTACTTCAAGTAAAAACTCATTTAAACTCATAAGTAAAAACTCAGTGCTACTTCAAGTAAAAACTCATTTACATCATTTATTCTGTTTCAAATGTATAATATTATTATGAGTACTATGTTTCAGCCGCCGATTGGAGAGCAGACATCTGATGATGACGATGAGGATTTATTTGAATTATGGATACCTCCGCCTCTAACAGATGAATCAGAGGATGTTCGATGAATGGCCCTCAACACAACACACTATGATCTCAATGGCACCAAGTGTTCATTCGATTATCTCCCAAGTTGTGTGAGTCAAGGATTTAAAACACAAGAAGAACTCAAAAACATCAAATGCAAAGAAGCCACGTAAGATATTCACAAATTCCGAATGTGGAGTCTCCCCTGAAACAGAAAAGTTACCAACAATGACCAAAAACCATTTGCTTACAGTTTACAAAAACCATGTAAACTTGGTAATTTACTTTCAGGTACAATACCTCAAATGAGTACATCAAAACAATGAAGTACTGTCTGGATCTCGAAACCAGGGAAAACAACAACATGCTCCGTGAGAGCAGTAAACATTTTAGTTACATGGATTTTGTCCTTGATCCACCAAATTTAACAACAGGAATGCTAAAGTTCGAAGGAATGCTGCCAAAATGTAAGCACTCAGTATTCTATTTGGGCTGTAGTTTTCAATAGTTCTTATTACTACTTTAGTTGTTCGTCATAACCATAAAATCGAAGTAGTTCCACGGTCCAAAACCCAAAATTGGCTCCAGGAACTGAGTCTAAGTGATCTCTGCTGATTATATCCGCTGCTTAGGGTTTTTCATCCCTAATCTGTGGATATAATCGGCCGATATGCTTTTTTTGGGCTCCTAGGTGTAGGAAATTGCTTTTGATGACTGTTTTTGGTGTTTTTATGGTTGTTGGACATGGAAAAAGTGAATTTTGAAAAAATTTAAATTTTTAAAATTTTTAAAAAATGTTAAAAAGTATAATTTTTAATGTTTACCCTAACAGCAAACTACAATGGCGTCACTGAATTCTACTGAAGTACAGCCCCGATCCTGGAAGGAGGAGGAAAAGAAGGTGGATTCCATTTTGTTCAAGTACAAAAAATTACTATTACATTCGAAATTCCACATAGTTTTTTCAACGTGCAATGGAGCTGCTGACACACGATTGACTGGAACCTTTTTCAAATTAATCGTCATTGATGAAGGGGCTCAGGATACCGAAACAGCAATGCTCATACCATTTATGCATCTTCATATTAGCGGATGAGTAAATTTTTTAGTTCTCACAAATGTCACTAATGTCTAAACTTGTAATACATCTATTAAGGTTACTCTATTGGGCGATCCATGTCAGTTGGGCCCATGCATCACATCCCAAGAAGCACAAGAGTTGGACTAGGCTCAAACATAATTTGAACACCTTCACAATGTGAATTTGCTGTATGCCTTACTGAATGAACAATATCGCATGCATCCAGAGATTGGAAGCCTGATCAGTGAATTATGATACAAGAATTCTATTCAAAAGGGTGTTAAAAAAGGTAATTTTAATATTAATGAATTTTATTGTTAAGTAATGTAAAAGGTTTTCCAGATGACAGATACCTCCCTTGGAGGATAATTCTCCCTCTATACAAAACATTCAGGAAGCAAGAGCCCTTTTCAATTTGGCAGCCACTCTTATCGGCCTGCAAAGGTTTAAAAACGAAAATATAGTCATCATCACTTCCTACAGCACCGAGGTCAAATTACTGTGGAATACCATGCATGCAAAGCAATAAAGGGGGACTTATCTACAGAACAGATACCTCTCCCTACCCAAATGAAAAACGACTTGAAAAGAGTTCGAATTGGCACCATGGACAGTTTTCAAGTATAAAAGAATAGTAGGTAATGTACACACAAATCAATAATGTTGCTTTCTTCGAGGGCCAAGAATCTGATATTGTAATAAACAATATTGTTCGATCAAATCCCTACTTCTCCATGAGATTCCTCAAAAATTATAAGCGTTTTGAATGTTGCCATCAGCCCGGCTCAATGCCTTTTATTCATCGTAGGAAATGTGACAATGTTCCCTTCATTGAAAGAGGGCCAAACCTTTGTAAGCAAAGAACTGGACAATAATCCTGGATGAGAGAAATGTCACAATTTAGTCAAATGGTAATTTTACACCTGTTGTTTTAAATTTGGTACTGTTTGGGCATAGTTAGTACTTCAATTATAGGTGTATTGCCCATTGGTGCACATTGAACATCAGTGATAAGTATGAACAATTACGTCACGAGAGGTTGTAGCCTTGCATCGGAGCTATTGAATCTGAAGAACAACAATCGGTTGTGCAAAGTGAGAAATTTATTAAACATAAATTTCACATTCTATTAACACCCTTACTGACAATTTACTTTTTTTAGAAATTATGGCCTTGGCAAATGCAATCACAATCAGCATTCATGAACACCTTATCACATAATTTTGTATTGTTTGCCTTCCAGCATTTGTCAAGGAAAATTGCACCATTTACATTACCCCTCCCACAACTTATGTTGCTGGTTGGGGCGAAATACTTGTTTCTAACATTCCTGGAAGCAAACACCAACTGATGCTCGAATTTGTTCGCCAAAAAGTACACAAGCTTGATAACTTGTGGCGAGGTAAACATTCCATATGATTGTGTCAACATACACATTTTGTTAGATTTATGTTACAGAAACACGAAAATGCTTTTTGGAGGCCAATGTTGCAAAAAGGGGCGAATCTTGTGAAATAAAGAAATTGTCCATATTCTGAGACAAACTATGGCTACCTCACTTTGTGGAAAATTTGCACAATGAGGATCCCCAATATGCCAAAAAATTTGGACTTGAAGGTATATGTAACATAAAACTATGCATAAAAATATACCTCCCATTTACATTGTTGTCAATTTTTAGTCCTCGGTCGCCATCGTGTGCGGATCCATCTGCACGCCATGACCTTTTTCGAGTTTTGGTTAGGCCTTTGTCAAGACAGCCTTACTCTGTGTCATACATGTAATTGGGGGGGGAGTGCTATGGGAACCCCCCCAGAAACCGTCGACCATATGGCTAGCCATTGGGCGACCCCCCCCCCCAGGATTTTCCAATCGAATGGCTAGCCATATGGTAGCGCTAGGGACCCCCATAGTTTTAGTTGGAAAAATACTGAAAAATGTCATTTTTTCATGAAAAATGTCAATTTTTGAACAAAAAATGGTCAAAAACCTCAATTTTGTCGGCGCTTTGCGCCATAAGTACATATTTTATCATTTTTTATATAAAAATTACTACTTTTTGAACTGGTTTTCGGACATTTTTCATGAAAAAATCGAATTTTTTTCCTTCAGGGACCCCTCCCCCCAAAATTTTGGGAATTACTGACCCCCAGCCCAAAAAAGTGCTCCAACCCAACCCAGACCTCAGAGCTCCGTTACATGTATGCTCTGTGTATGATTACTAGCGCAAAAACAATATCCAATTTATAAGCGAGAATGTGAAAAGCGCCCAAATGTTCAAATTCATGTGCAGTTACATAATGAAGACCCGCAAATACAACTGGCGATATGACTGGACTTTGGAATACGCATACGGATACCTTGTGCGCGCATTACGTCATTTGTTAATGGAGTGGGCCTCCTGGAAAAGAAACAAGGATGCCAGGAAAGAAGGGGATAGATTAGCGGCGTTGGTGAGACAGTGAGGTAAGGCCATAAGTGACAATATTATTTTCTAAATGTGTTTACAATTTTTTACTGTCAGTATTCTGTCAGTTTCTGCAATTCCTGCTGATGAAATGAGAGTTTTGACCAAAAGTTGAGAAGAATATTTGCTTCCCAAAAAACCAGAATCATTGAAGACTTGATTAAAAGTTCTACTGACAGAGTATGGTCAATATTCATAAGTTGTTGAGTTGTTGTACATTTTTACAGTTTTGTTTTGTACATTTTCATTGTTTTGTTTTGTACATATTTTGTATCAATAAAAAAGGGGACAGACAGCAACATGCTACAGAAATAATACTAGCAAATTTGGCTTCTTCATCCAAATTTGCATCACTTACTTCAAAATAAGAGAGATGGATAATAGATTTGCAGAGTTGATTCTTTTTGTGAATAATTTTAACATTTTCAAAGACAAAATAGAACTTTTCAAAGACAAAATATGTGAATTTTTCAAATAGAAAATAGGTGAATAATTTTAACGTTTTCAAAGACAATATAGAACATACTAAAAGATTCGAAATTCATCAGTATTTTTCAATGTTTTAACAAAGGTTTCCTTGTCTTCCCGTACATGGGACATTTCAACAGTTTTCTCTACTTTATATACATGGGCCAATAGAACTTGTTAGGTTTGAAATAACTAAACATGATTATCAAGGATTTAACGACTTTTCTATCCAAAAATGACCTTGAATGGTCTGCTGACCTGGAGGCTGTTCAAACCTTTTGCAGTTTGACAAACCTACAAATGCACTTATTCCATTTTGAAAGTTTAGTTTTGTAAAAAATTTCAAAATTTTCGAAATAGATTAATTAACAAACAACTAAAAAACAATATCAACAAATATTAAAAAGAAATTTCGAAAAATTACAAAAATAGAAAAACCTTGTTCTCAAAGATTTAACGATAAACCTTGTTCTCAAAGATTTAAGGACTGTTTTATCCTACTGCTAGGAAAGGCCAAGATGTATATATTTTCAACTTTCCTGTTGAAACATCAAAGTTACGGGTTAACAACCTATTTTAACATTGAACAAAATTTGAAACATGAGTTTAATTGACATGCACAGATTATATCCGTCCATTATATCCGCTGATTAGGGAGACAAAAACACTAATCGGCGGATATAAAAGGCAGATATTGAGACAGTGGAACGAATATGAATTGTAACTATTTTTTTGGTTATTTTGGTTATGTTATAGCTTCTCTTATGACAGCCCAAATGTTTAGTATCAATTATATATCAATTTAATAACAATAACAGTTTTAAAAATTAAATTTAGTTTCCAATGTAGAACACTTAATTTTTTTATAATCCATTTATTCTATTTGGTCCCATAGTTTTGAAGTTTCAACAGTTTTCACTACTTTATATACGTGTGGCTGATAGAACTCATTAGGTTTGAAATAACTAAATAGGATTATCAAGGATTTAAGGACTTTTCTATCAAAAAATGAGCCTTAATGGTTTACCTCCGTTGCTCATTCAGACCTGGAGGTTGTTCAAATCTTTTGCTTTTTAACAAACCTCCAAATGCACTTATTCCATTTTAAAAGTATAGTTTTTTAAATAACTTCCAAATTTACACAACAATATCTACAAATACTAAAAAGAAATTTGGAAAAATTACAAAAATAGAACAGTCTAAACTTTGTTCTCAAAAATTTAATGACTGTTCTATCATGTATGTATAAGAAATGAACACCTATATATTTTCAACTTTCTTTTTCGACATCAACAAAATTCTATACTTTTTGCATATACCCAATTTAAAATTTCGCACAAAAAAATTTTCCAATTAATAACAAATTAAAATTATTAAGTTAACAATTAAAGATATTACACAACGACATTCTAAAATTTGACATAATTCCAGGGCATGAGTTTAACTGATATCTGCCGATTATATCCACTGATTAGGGATGTAAAACCCTAATCGGTATATAGAAAGGGTGGATACGACTATATAAATGCTTTTATTCTATGTTATCCCGTAGATATGATGTTTCAACAGTTTTCTCATGTTTATATAGATGTAGCTGAAGTGGCCTTGTTAGGATTTGAACACCCAGAAGGAATTTAATATTATCCATTTAACAACTGTTCTATCAGTTTAATTTGTTCAATCCTTTTGCATTTTAGGTTAAATTTTTTAATGGATTCCATCCGATCCTGTAGACGTGATGTTCCAACACTTTTCTTATCTTTATATACATCTTGCCCATATGGTTTATTAGGATTTGAACATACAAAACAGGATTATAGGCGATTTAACGACTGTTCTATCACTTTGTCGATTATGGTATCATTAATATGATATACCTAACCAGGCAGTAGTTCATCCAACCTGGTGGTAGTTCAATCCTTTTGGAGTTTAGGTATAATTTTGTAATAGACGTCTTTTATTCTGTGTTGACCCGTACATACAATGTTTCAACAATTCTCTCTTTTTTATATACATGGAGGACATATATATTCATCAGGATTTGAATAGACCAAATGGGAATATAAAATCATCGACTTAACTACTGTTCTATCAATTTGCCGATTATGGCAATTGGCAATTATGGCAATCACAATAATGTTTCGTGGTGGTTATTCAATCCTTTTACTGTTTTTCCTAAATTTTTTTATATACAAACAGTTGCAATGTGTCATACCATACAAATAACATTTAGGGACTTTGGTCTGGTCTAAATATTAAAAACCAATAAACTGCACTGATCATTAAAATTTACAATTCAATAATAGATAATAGTAAACAATGAAACCAATTCATAATAACTGTGAAAATTCTTAAAATACATCCACCAAGTGCTGCGTAAACATATTCAATTATTTGCATTAAAACCAGTTCATGATCCACATCCGTACAGTAAATGCAATAAAACCAGGTTTTGTTTGCCCAGATAAGAAATATATACACGGATAGACACCCGTGGAGAAATTTTTTAATACACATTTCAATACACATTTTCTTTCTGTCATCCCCTAGATTTGATGTTTCAATTCATTTCTCTTCTTTATATACACATCCACAATAGACTTTGTCATGTTATTGAACCAACCAAATAAAAATCCCATAACTAAGCGAGAATCCAACATCAAAGGCTTAACTACCATTCTATTCGATGTGGAACATCCGACTGATGTTGTCCGGGATTATTGAATTCATTGTTGTTGTTCAATCATTTTACAGTTTAGGTCAAACTTTTTATTAAATTTGCTTTTATTCTGTGTTAACCCATACATACAATGTTTCAACACTTTTGTCCAGGCTATATACTGTGAAAAATTAAAATAATTAGAATTTGAACACACCAAACAGGAAAATAACATCAACGATTTAACAGCTGTTCTATCATTTGCCTATTTTGGCATTTTCCGCTTATGAAATATTGAAAAAATTAATCTGACCCGGCGGTTGTTCAACCCTTTTGCATTTTGCACTAAATTTTTTTGAAGACATTTCATGATTTTTGCAATGTTAATATACAAGTTTATGTTTTCTCAAAGAGTAATAAATTTGTAGTTTTTAGATTTCAGTCAACTACATTTTTGAATAAGAAGTGCATGCATTCTTTGTCTTCCCGTAGATATGATATTACACATGTTTTCACACGTATATACATGTACCCGAAATTTCCTCATTAGGATTTGAACCTACAAAACAGGTTTGTCGTGGATTTAATGATCATTCTATCCAAAAATGAAATTGAATGGTTTACCTAACCATTCCTTCATTGAAACCTGGAGGTTGTTCAAACCTTTTGCAGTTCATTGCATTTTAGACGTTTTTCAATAGACACACTTTTATTCTGTGTTAACCCATACATTTGATGTTTCAACACTTCCCTCCTGTTTATTTACATGTGAGGGAAAAAGCCTCAGTAGGATATAGACAAACCAAAGAGGACAAAGAGGAATATAAAGTCATCGATTTAATGACTGTTCTATCATATATTGACGAACACAAACCCAAACCAACCTCGTGGTTGTTCATTCCTTTCACAGCTTTCACTAACTTTATTTTTATACCAGCATTTATTCTATGTTCTCCCATAGACATGATGTTTAAATGCTTTCTTCATGTTTATATTCTTCGACAGATAAACACACATTAGGACTTGAACAAACTAAACAGGAATCAAACATGTCCCTGCTTTATTTGATGTTTAAGTCAAGGACTTAGCAAACTGTTCTATCTGTTCTAATCGGTCTAAACCTTATTGATGTTCAATCCTTTTACAATTTACGCATATAATAAATTTTTGATATCTGCATTTTGCGGATGGCGGATATTTCCCCACCATACGGCAGGATATCCGCTGATTAGACCTGCATATCCGCCAAAAAGGTTGACAGCTACGACAAAATATTTGAAGGTTGACAACAAAATATCCGCCGATTAGACATGCCAGTCGCGGATATCCTCATTTTTTGTATCTGGCAATTAGACATCAATATCGGCTCGAAAAAGGCGGATTCTGCCTTTTATATCCACCGATTATTTATCTGCCGACAATATCCGCATCCGCCAGTTAGACCATATCCGCCATCGGCCTCCACACGCGGATGCCGCTGATTAGTGACACCCCTTAAAAGTCGTTCAATTTCCATAATTCACAAAGAATTATTCAATAATATCATGTTGAAAGCAAAACTTTTCGAGGTGAAATACTGTTTCAAATTAAGTGTTCTATAATTTCTATTGTATTCAAAATGTTCTGTAGCGAAACTTTTGTGTGAACCCGATGTTGGTCATTCTTTAATTTACAAGAAGCACTTAATAAAAAAGAGACGAAAATAAGGCTTGTATGTACCTGAGAGAAAGTTTTCAAGGAGCAGTTTTTTAGATTAAGCTGAAAATGAAATTCTTAACAAACATTATTTCGGGAATCAAGAAGGGCATGCCATCATCGTCTATCATTTCAGATTTTTAAATCTGTTTCCAATTATCGTAGATCGGATTGATTTTCATTCTTTGCCTTGAAATAAGAGAAAGATTTTATTTATTTCTCATTTCCCTTGTGTCGTTTCTCAAAGCAGCAATTACTATTTAAAAGCAATAGCCATTTCTCATTTTCAATGTTTATTTACACTAAATAATAAACAAATATGTACAACGGCGAGTATGTGCTTGTGTTACACTTTATGAACTGAACATATTTTTTTGACTCTTGACCTGGTTTGCTGGATGTCTGCGACTCGACCCGTGACGTGATCCGATTTAGTATTTTTACTACCTGACCCAACCCGATATTCTCTGCCCCGATACATGCTTTCTACCGACCGATCAGAGCGCCCATAATTTGGCATTGACCGTGCGCGAATTGTTTAATTTTTGATAAATTATCCCAGTCTGAGACGCGTCTATACTTATAATATGTGTTGCTCGCCGAGCATGCTCAGAGGAGTAGAAAAATTTTCTACTACCCCGAGCATGCTCGGCGAGCAAATTTTTTGTGCTCGGGGTTCTGCTCGCCAAGCAAATATTCGTGCGCCGGGCAGCTTGCTCGACGCTGTGCTCGCCGCGCAACGAGCAGAAGTATGAACCCGGGCTTAAGATTGTTCGAACATTAATAAATGTAAATCGCAATGGTCACGCCTGAAATCTGTTATTGAAACCTCGCAATGCACAATATTCGAATATAGCATAATTGAAATGAAAAAAGAGATGAGACATCATAGCCTCTTGAATTCAAGTGAATTCTGACTAGAAATGACAGAAATCTTCTAGCATAACACACTGGATAGGGATACTACGCACTGCTCTTTTCGTTCAAAAGGATGTGTACCTTGAACTAAGTCTCAGTCAACTCTTCAGACTGTAGATTGGTGAACATTCAACTTTATTCGAGTTTCAACTTTATCTTATGAATTTTAACGGTATGGTCGTCCGAACAAGAAGCTAGTAAATATTCATCATCTTGTTCCATGGCATCAGTCGCTTGGGGCCTAAATTTCAATCTTTTCACAGTTAATGCGTGTCCGAAACTGAAAACAAATTAATGCGATGAAACTGGTCTGAAAGAAATTACATTTTGCGCATTAATTACTCAATGCATTTTGAATGGCCAAGTATGTTTAACGATCTGGATAATGAATCAAAAACGATTAACAATATTTGACCATTTTCTAAGCCTGTAGCGATAAGGTAGCTAAAAATAATCAATCATGAACAACACGAGTAATGTGAGTAGACTAGAATTATACAAATAAAATACATCCTTCCAGCCTCCTCAATTTTTGAAATTCATTCTTTCAATTACCACAATTTCTGAATCAAATCAGCAACTAACAAATTATTGACTCGGTAAAAGTTATGATACTGAAAATGTAGTGCTTTTTGAAAACAGTTTCTGTCCAGAATTCGTGCAACGCCTAAGTAAATGTTTTATGAAATATTTTTACCATCCTAGATTCAATGCTTTCGGAGCACAAGCAACAGCTGTCGCTGAGTCCATTGTGTTCAAGGGCTCTGTAACGGACGATATATTATTTGAAAGACATTGCTCGACGTTCCAGACAACGACCTGAAAATCAGAAAACATTAAGGAGAATAAATACCGATAAAAATATTTAGGATTTCACTTTCTGATCGCGGGATACCGTGACGAAATATTTTGAATCGTGCGTCCAACTACAGCCCCATATGATTCTACAATGCAAACTCGTCTTCTTATCTAATGCGGCTACTTTCTGCCAGGAAAATTCTTAAAAAATATACGACGATACAGAAACTGTAAAAAACTTTAATATCTCTTCTCTGTTTTGACGATAAAAATTAGATTTTGAATAGGAAAATTTTTCAGTACGTCTATTTTACTTCAGCAAAATGTAGTTTACCTTCATTGGAACCAACATAAAGGATCCAAGTCCTATCTCTGGACACCGAGAGGAGGTATCGGTCGTCGGGCGAAAACATTATTTGCGTTACCGTGAGAGCATGTCCATCAAGTTGAGCTTTTTGTTGCCAATCTTGCGTCGACCACAATATCACCTTAGCGTATTCGGTTTTGCTTGCCTTAAGAACGTTTTTGATTGCTAAACATTACTCCAAGATAGTCAAGTTTTTGAACAATCTTCCCGCTGCCGATGAAACTTGAATTTATAGTATACTCGCCGTAAAAAATTTTGGTGACATTTTACACATAATTTTCAATTGTTATTTAGAATAACATGTATGCTTTGTAATTCGCAATATTGTACGTCTTACGCAAGATTCGATGAGAAAAAACTGGAGGACTAAATCATCGTGCCAAATTTTGATAGCATTAATGACTTCGAATAATTCAGCAATTTTTCGATATGTAATGTGATATGGGAAAGACCTTATTTACGAATATTTTACAAGATAGAAAAAAGAAAAACGAGAATTCTTTTAACTTATTGGTCATAAATTTATGAATTTAATAGAGTTACTTTAAGCACCCGTTCGATTTTAATGACAATTCAAGTCGATAGAAGCACACGATAAAATTAAAGTTTAAACACACCTTACAAGCCGAAGCAATCAATGTTCCTTTATGATTGGACGCGACGCTGAATACTTCGTAACCATGTCCGTAGCTAAAAATGAATAGTATAATTCATATTATGTAACTTTCTTCAAATTTTCAGCATACAGCTTATGAATTTCGGGCCAAAGTGTATTTTGAACTAAGAAATCTTCTGAAGGCGGTTCTATAAGAAATTAAAATCGTGAATGTAGAGAATAAGATCCACTGGGAATTTGACATTCAATGTCTTCTAGAAAGAGTTTTTCTTTCTAGAAAAAAACAATTTATGTTGAATGATCTATTTTTATGGGGTGCAGCTAACTGCGCCTTTTTCATTAGCGCTTTTGCCTATTCCGCCAAATTATATATCCCAGTCAGCATACATGCACAGCATAGAAATTCTGCTGGGGGTCAGCCAGAACAGGGGGTGGAACACAAATTTTTTTTCGTTCATGATAACGAAAAGAAAGGTATTCTAACGTCCGAACAGCATATTCTTACAACTATATTAGTCAGATATGTAGAATAATTATCTTAGAATGCACATTTTAAAGTTATAATGTTACTCCTTTGGGATCAAGTATGCCTTGTTTAGAAAAATTATTAAACTACAGCATCATTTCCATTTTTATGACGACTTTCTCTTCTCTCTTGCTCATTCTTCTTCATCAATTTCTCAATTATTGCTGGGGGCGTCAAATCTGCTGGGGGTCAGCAAGAATCTGCTGGGGGTCAAAACCCCCCAAACCCCCCCCCCCCACGTGCATGTATGCCAGTCAGAAAGTAGCGGATGTGCACTAGGTAGCGGAACTGACTACGGAAGCGGATGTGCACTAGGTAACGGTTGTGCACTGGGTAGCGGATCTGGCACCGACCCTGTTAGATGCGCCATTTGCAAATGGGTCATTTTTCATATGCGCCATTACTGAACGCGCATTGTTCATTTGCGCCATGATTCTCGTTGGGCTAAAACAGCCCACGAAATGGGATAACATACACATAATACAGTTATGAAGATCACCCAGTCTGGACAAAAACATACAATATTGTAACCTATGTGACAGCCATACAGACACTAGTCACAAAGCCACAGAGTTGTAAATTCTCATCAATCTGCAAATTTTTCGGATTTTAAAAACATTCTGCATTATTGGAATAAATGGGTGATTATCTACATCTTGTTATATTTTTCATGGAATTTTCGGTGTGCAAAAAGCTAAACCTGCTTGCGGCTTTGATGGCTTCATTTATCAATCAGTTGCCGTATTTGGAGAAAGGAGGAAATGGAACTGTGTAAAGAACGGCAGCTCCCGTAAAAATATTTCTTTTCATCATTGCATAAATTTTCAGATTTTGTCATTTTGACCCGTTAACTCAAGTAAAATTAAGAAAAATGTTTAAAGCCCTGTTTCTGGAGGTATTTGAGTTACAAAGGCGCAGGACGATTAAACATGGTGAACAAAGCATAAGTGTGAGGACACGGAGACTCTGCAGAGAAATTTTGTATTTCTGTAAATTTCTGTCTATTGTCACCTTTTTACGTATTTACAGATGCATCATTGTTTTTATGGAAGGTAAACACAGAGACAATACATTCTCAAAAAGCGCATATGCAGTTGGCGCATTATACACATATCGCAAATGCATATTGTGCATAAAACAATGGCGCATTAGAAAATCGACCCAACTGGCCAGGACGCCACCGTTTTTTTTGTACTCGACCCGTTTGTACTGGTACAAACGACGGTCTAAAATTTGTTTGTACTTCATTGGTTACACTGTGATTGATATATCAAATTGAATTTTCATACCACAAAATTGTTTTTACAGGTACAAACAAGGCCCAAATTTTTGTTTGTACTCAAGCCAAAAGTCTGTAAAGTACAAAAAAACTATGCAGGACGCAAATAAAATCGGCGCATACATATGACTGAAAATTATTTTTATAAATCTTCAAAGAAAAAGTTCAACACTAACCCGACAATTTGACTCTGTCGTAATAGAACAAAGGGTAACGTTCATTTGAAGCGTCTTCTTTTTTCTCAGATTGAGTTGATTCTAAATCATGGGCATAAACTGCTTTATTCGATAGACCTAGAGCGGGAAGACTTGCTCCTTCAATTTTACCATACTCCGATATGAACTACAACACAGTAAGGAAGGTGACAAACGACTCAACAATCAGCACAAGACAGAATCACCTCATCGATTAGTTTCGAGTTTAACGCTGAAAATTTGCATAAATTCTCCACAAAATTTGTTGGAGCAACAAAGGCTCGCAATATTTTCTCCTCTGACCCAGAAACAAAGCAAAATCTGAAGAAAGATTAACATTATGCGCTACAAATTAAAAGAATGAAGTGGGCTGGCACGTCTGGCTTGGAGAACATCAAGATGGTGTGAACCACAAGAAACTCTTTTGACGTACATATACTAAGAAAGTGCAGTTTTGTCAAGGTTACCTATTCACAACAGCTAAACACTGCATATCATGTCCATGAACTTGAGGTCGCGATATTTCGACATACGAATCCTAAAATGAATCTGCAAGACGTAACGTACATGATTGAAACCAGATAGGATTTAACTAACGTACGTTACATCCCTCTTTCCTCCATTTGGAGAAGAGTCTCGTCGTTTGATCTGAGCTGCAAGACAGTAAATATTGGCCTTCAGGTTCCCAGTCAATATCTTCCACAGAATTCGAGTGACCAGTAGGAACGACGCTAATTCTCCAGTCATTCTAGAAAAATAAGGGAACTACAAGAAAGAGATTTCAACAATATCTATCTCTCATGATATGTTTTTATTTCTCTCAATGTAGTGATAATTCAGTCTTCAACTCCCGCATTTTTCAAAAAACACATTAATTTTGCGCGCATTATTCTAGTGGTGGCTTAAGAAAGCTTTTACGTCCTTATGACTAACGCTTCAGCAATGATCGAATGGATTTAGGTCGCTTGAATTTCTATCACTTTACACGACGATCATTTATTGCAGATTTTGTTTGATTAAGAACTGCAGTTGTCATATTGCGTGGGATATTTTTTCTAACTATTTTTCACCTCAATCTGTATGTTCATCAATCGACATGTTGTACGTATAAGGCGCCGACAAAAAGGTCGACACTGAAACATCACTACTAGAATAGAAAGTACTTAACGGTAACTTTGCCCAGTACTAATTGTGTCTACTTCAGAAAGTCTTAGTGAATAAAAAAACATTCATTCAAACACATCACATTACCAAGACTCTTCATGAAGAAAGTCGGAGAAATTTTCTTTCAAAATCTAACTTTTTCTTACATCATCAAAACGTCTCCAGCAATATAATCCACCGGTAAAACTGTGGGCAATAATAGTTTTACCGTCGGGACTGAAAACGGCACCGTAGAAACCCGCCACTGGTCCACCAACTTCGCCCAGCTGAGTCTGAAAATACGATTAAACATTATTGTTTAAAATAATTCGGACGAATTTCTAGCGCCTTAAGTTATACTTTAACAATCCAGAGACCCGAAGACGTATCGAATTCCCAAATGAAAATTGATTTATCAAGTGAAGAAGTGAGTAGCTGCCTTGGATTGCCTAGAACAAGTACGAAAGGAAAGATGAATTTTTGGGGCCAGTTTAACCAAGCAGACTTAAGCAACAGCTGAGCTTCAGTTTAACTTTCTTGATGTTGCGAGTATGAGTCAAGCTGCAGCTCAGCTATATGCTAGTCTCTTTGATGAAACCGGATTCTGCTCTGTTAAATTTTTAAAGGGTTGATACCTGGGAACCATCGAACGCTATAGACCCATGAATCATGACCCGCCAAAACAGTTTCCAGTGTTACCTCGCAATAATGATCATCTGAAATAGATAAGAGCTCAGCTGAGCGCAAGGTAGACATTCTATTTATTCTTAAATTCTTTTCTTTCATCAAGTTTCTCGACTCAGTTCGAGTTTCAGAAATGTCATTTCTTTTCATAAATACGTGGATGATGAGTCAAAAACTCTGGGGTAAATGAGTCATTCAAAAATGAGCATAAAAGTATTTATTTCGAAATTTCTAACTTTAAACCGTGCCATGTATAATTTTTGAGTTTGTAAGTATTGGGACAATGTGTTAATTCTGATCTGTTAACGTTTAAAAGAAAAAACAAGCTTTTACCGCCCAGAAAAAATTGATGTTTCCGCAGTTTGATTTCATCTTTTGCCGAAATTTCACTGCTTTGATGTAAGCTTTTTGTGAAAGACCAAACACGGCTATATTTATCTTGAGAACAGCTGGCGAGCAACATCGAATCAACAAACACTATAACGAAAGAAAATAGTTATGAATGTGGAAATACGAAAATTTAGAGAAATTATCAAGACCTTCATGAGAAAAATTAACGTCTCTAATCCAGTCTTCGTGACCAAGGAGAGTAACAGCAAGGTCGAAAGCCTAGAAAATAAATGATGTATATAAACATTTATACGAATTGAGAAATTCGTAATTCTCTTACTTTATCAGTGTGAGACTGATAGTAAACGTCAATTCTGTTTGAATCTGTACCAACTGCGATCAAAATCCCACCTCAAAATAGTGTCATCAAACAACCATCAACATACATATAATTATGAGAGCAGAACCAACAATATTTCACTCGAGAAACAAAAATTTGCGCATAATTTGGTTTTTCTGTAGAACCAAATATTGAAAAACAGCTATTTCAGCCTTACGGGGATAAATTAGACAAGGTCATTTATGAGTCCTCCTGAAGCATCATCAAGTCTAGTTGAACTATCTGAAGCTACGTTCTCGGTGAGAACTGAATGAAAGAAAAGAAAAGGAGTGACTCTAGGAAGCAGGGTTTTTTTTGACCTACGAGTCACAAGCCAAGTGGCTTGTTGACCTAAAATTTTACAAGCCATTCCAAATTTTTACAAGCCAATTTTATAATATCAATATACGTGAATAAATTTTAATGCTAGGTTATTTTTTAAAGGAACGTATATATTGAGCATCACGGCAGTCGATCAAAAAAGAGATGTCATTCAACATTTATTCAATGGTTAATTCATTAAAATTCAGGAAATTTTTGAGTTTGATCGAAGTCTAATCTACAAGCATTGTGGAACAAATTTTCCAGCAAACTATCCAAGAACATAATGACTTTGAATTACATGAAAAATCGACGGTTAAGTCCTCTAGGATGACAAGTGAGAGCCCAAAAAAGCTATTAATCTTTCCTGCCTGAAACGCCGCAAAATTTTTTTGGGTATTGACATTCTGCGATGCTGGAAAATCATTTTTCCAAACATTTATTTGAAGAATTAGATTCGAATTTCCTGTTCAAAGGTCGTAATTTCTAGAATTTTATGTTTGAAAAATTTTAAAACCATTAATTTATTCACAAACTCTCATGAACTTGGCCGAAAAGATATGAGTAAGAAGAGTAGAAATTTCCGAAAACTACTTCCAGGAAGCTTTTGGATTGATTTTACGTTAAGAAAGGAATACTCGCTTCAAAAAGTTTACAGACTTGACGTATTGATCTTTCTCAAAAAATGTGTCAAGGGAAAAATGTGAATCCTTATTAAATATCAAAATGAAATATTGAAGATTACCAATTAAAACATGAGATAATACGTTTAAGATGATTAAAACTATTAAAGATTAAATGATAAGTGAAGGTAGACATGTTAGAAGCAGCGCCTGAGCAGGAAATAAATAATAATGCTTATTTAAGTTATAACCGGCGCGAAGCGCCGGAAAATTTTGAGATTATGACCTTCTAAAATGCACCAAAATGCATCTTTCCTGTATCCGATATGATCAAATACATGACTCAAAAAATTCTGACAAGCCATTTTGGCTTGTTGGACTAAAATTCTACAAGCCATTTTGTCAGTCCAACAAGCCATGGCTTGTAAAATGCTAAAAAAAACTATGCTAGGAAGCATTTGAAGTCAAAAAATTCACAATAAACCATTGGATTGAACGTTGTAAAAAATTATTTTCACTAGCCATTCTGCTCAACTTTTTGAGTGATAGTCCATCTTCGGTACTTAACCGAATGAGGGATATTGTAGTATGTGTCTTTTAAAATGCCACTAAATCATAAACTGAAATTAAGCAGTATTTCACGCCTTTGAGATTTTCTGATAAATTATTATGCCACATAATAAAACTGTGTTCTCATACTCAACCAACCATTTTTTTGAGTTGCAAATTTTATAGTTACGCATAGCGTAAACGATTTCTATAACAGCGCTAATTTTTTGATTTTTCAGCTTATAAGCATTTTCTAAAAAAACAGACTGTAAATATTTTAATTCAGTGATGAGTTTGTGCTTCTGAAGTGTGAATTTGAAACATTATGCACAATTCCGACCGGAGTCAGTGCGCGGTAACGTGAGTATTCCTTGCTGGTAGACAAGTTTATACTTGAGCTTGATGCCAGTTTTAGCATTAATTAGGTAATAATATTTTATATTGTTCGGATTTTGGATTTTTTTTTGTCGGATTTCTAGCTGAATTTTCCGTTTTCCAGTTTATTGACAATACTACCTAGCTGAATGAAATTATCTGCACACTGCCAACGTCAGCCAAGATTTGACCGCGAAATACACAACCCAACAAAAATCAGCCCTTAAAACAGCAATGCATTGCAGAATCAAGAAATATCGCCTCAGGCAGTGTTTTTTTCTGCACCCGGCTTTCTGCACAGTGTAGAAAAGTCAAAAAAAGTTTCTGCGCTGCGGTTTTCTCCTGGGCGTTTTACCCAAATGGGGGAAGGGGTCAAAAATTTTTTCCTCATTTTTCCGAAGTTGTTTTTAATGCTCATGAACGCTTTATTTATGGGTTTTTGAGCTTTTTCAAACCTTCTGGTGTTTTTGGAGCCGTTAATTCATTAAAATTGAGGGGGGGAAATTAAATTTTCGAGTTCGATCGGAGTCTAATCTACAAGCATTGTGGAACAAAGTTTCCAGCAAACTATCCAAGAGCTTAAAGACTTTGAATTACATGAGAAATCGACGGTCAAGTCAAGTCCTCTATGATGACAAGTGACCAGCCAAGAAAAGATATTAATCTTTCCGGCGTGAAGCGCTAAAAATTTTTTTAGGTATTGCTATCCTGTGACGCTGGAAAATCAATTTTCCGAACATTTGCTTCAAGAATTAGATTCGAATTTCATGTTCAAAAGTCGTAATTTCTAGAATTTCATTATTTTAAAAATTTTAAAACCATTAATTTGTTCGTAAACTCTCATGAACTTAGCCGAAAACATCTGAGTAATAAGAGTAGAAATTTTCGAAAAATACTTCCATGAAGCTTTTGAGTTGATTTTACGTTAAGAAAGGAATAATCACTTCAAGAAGTTTGGAGACTTGACGTATTGATCTTTCTCAAAAAAAAGTGTCAAGGAAGAATGTGAATCTTCATTAAATATCAATATAAAATATTGAAGATTACCAATTAAAACATGAAATAATACGTTTAAGATGATGAAAACTATTATAGATTACGTGGTAAGTGAAGGTAAACATGCTAAAAGCCGTGCCTGAGCCAGGTACATAATCATGATTATTAAGGTTATAACTGGTGCGAAGCGCGGGAAAATTGTGAGATTATGACCTTCTGAAATGCAGAAAAATGCATCTTTTCTGCATTCCAATCTCCATTATTTCTTTCCCCAAATAAGTAGAGCCCAAAATTTTTCCCCTTTTCCCAATTTTTCTCCTCAAGAAGCACGCTTTGGGGGAAAAAACAGTGCCAGTTCCAACACAATAGTAGTGAATATATGAAAAAAGGCAAATTAAATGTGTAGTTAAATTTGAAAGAATTTATAAATTTTTGACTAGGCATATCAACGTATTTAAAAGAATTTAAAAGAAAAATAATTGATTTTAAAAGTTCAGCAATGGCAAAAGTTCAGCACATTATAGAAGAGTATGTGTGATCAAACCATACATGTAATTGGGGGGGGGGGGACTGCTATGGGACCCCCAGAAATCGCCGACCATATGGCTAGCCATTGGGCGACCGCCCCTCCAGGATTTTCCAATCTTATGGTTAGCCATATGGTAGCCGTAGGAACCCCCATTCTTTTGGTGGGAAAAATGTTAATTTTTTGATGAAAAATGTCAACTTTCGAACAAAAAATGGTCAAAAATGATTTTCTGGGCGCTTCGGGCCATGAACACATTTTTTCGGTCTTTTTAGACAAAAATTACTATTTTTTGAACTATTTTTCAGACTTTTTTCGTGGAAAAATCGATTTTTTTCCTTGAGAGACCCCTCCCTCCAAAATTTAGGGAATTACTGACCCCCGGCCTGAAAAAAGTCGTCCGACCCCCCTAGACCTCGGGACCCCATTACATGTATGGATCAAACACATAACTCAAAAAATTCTGCGCCAGTGCAAAAATGATCAAAAAAAATTATGTACGGAGCCTAAAAAGTCTGCAGAAAAAACACTGTCCTCAGGTATCAAATATCACCCAGTTAGTAAAGCATACATGCAAACAGCTACACCCTAAAGATAGGGTAGTACTGTGGTATAAGTTAGTTTTCTAAAAGAAAGGTTTACAACCAAAATGGAAAACATTTGCTATCGATGGAAAAGCAGTCACTTAACCAAGGCGTGGACTCTTATTTGACGTACTGTCTCTTTATTTTCCACATAATAAGTGTTTCCAGGACTGAAGTTATTTCATCAACAAAAGATATTATATACACTAATGTTGGGAAAATTTTTCTATCGCCATTGTGTAAAAGTTCTAATACCTTGGGGCAAATGACCCCGTAATGCGGTATAGCGAAATTCAATATTGCATTTACCTTTCTCGGTACGGCAAATATCTGAACACAATGCGAACCCACTTCCATAATCAAAATTTTGCGACTGAGTTATCAAGCCTGCAGTTGAAAATGACACATTACGTAACTACGTTATAAATATGAAGTCAAAAATAAGTCATTACAATTGTCAACACTAAATATCAGCCAGACCGCCCCATAGGTAGGGGTATGAGGGGAGTATTACCCCTACATAAACTCCAAAAAATTGATCACTGATTGTCTATTTTTGTGACAACATGAAGTATATAGTGGACATTTAGTTACACTGCCCCGAAAAATTTTCAACTTTACCTCCAACCTGGGAAATTTGACCTTGAGGACCTATGATATCGGCGATTATCACTATGATGAATCAAGACTGTTGTCAAAAGAGGCAGTATGTTAACCTAGCTTGTGCTCTACCCCAGAAAATGTTTGTCTCTGCCGCAGCAACAGCTAAATGGTATGCTAAGAGTCCATGGTATGTTTATAATAAAATGCTTGTAAGTTGAAAGCGATGTTTTCGTCAAAATCGTTTACATGAAACTTGAATTATAAAATTTTTCACTTCAAAAATTGTTAAATGTGAATAGAGCATGCTCACAAACTTTCAATCAATTGTAACAAATACAGTTCGACAGAAAATCGTAAAAATATGAAATGCTACACGCTTTCACTTTCATTTTTAGAAAAACAGACTAAAGATGCAGCCACCATATAGCAAAACATAGCTTGGTCTCTAGTAGCATTTAACCTAAAAGCTACAATCTTTCAACTACGCAGGTAACGGAGCCCTGAGGCCTGGGTTGGGTCGAGCGACTCTGGGGCCGGGCGTCACCCATTCCCTGAAACTTTAGGGAGGGCTTCCTGAAGAAAAAACTTGATTATTTCACAAAAAACAGTTGAAAATAGTAATATTCGTATAAAAAGCCGTAAAAAATGTATTCATGGCGCAAAGTGCCGAGAAAATCATCATTTTTAATCATTTTTGTTTAAAATTTGGCATTTTCAGTATTTTCCGACCAAAAGTGTGGCACCTATGACCACGATACGGCTAGCCATAGGATTATCAAATATTTTGGGACATCACCCAATGTCTAGCCATATGGTCGATGATATCTGGGGAGATTTCCTATGGCACCCCCCCCCCCAATTACATGTATGTTTTCAACATATGGCCTAAGGATCCAATTTCCCATGATATATACAATTACTTATCAGTCTTTTTCAACAGGATTAAATTGAAAATTTACGAGCTGAAGAATGTATATTTGATTGCAGAAAACAACACCAAAAACCACACAAAAACGTATGAAAATAAAAAAAATCATTTCCAGCGCAACCTAGTAGGATTTGAATCATTTCAGCAAAATTTTACAGAAGCTTAAGAATCTCAACAAAATGGTACCGAGACATTAGAGCTCAAAAACATTATATCAGGGCTAAATAGGAAACCGAGAATAAATTAATTTGAAAAAAAAACAATATTTCAGCTCAAAAAACCTGATTCTTCACAAGTTTTCGAGACTCTGGAGCAGTTCATGTCAATACATTTTTCTATCACAAAGTTTTTTCTCCCTTTGTTCTGTTTATTTTTCCCTTTCCTCTTATTTCGTCATTTTCGTCTTTTTTCTCTTTGTTCTCATTTTCTTCCGTTTTTCTCTATTACTCTTTTTATATCTCACAGTTCGTTCACTCTTTCATTACTCGTATTCTTTCTTCCTACATCTTTATTCAGTCGTGCATGAGCTTACTTTCAAGAACTGTGGCACACTAATATCTTTTAAATTAAATTTCAATGTTCAGATATGATGGACCGACCGTAGGAATTCTTTTTGTCTCCGTTTTTTAAAGCACTTTGGGAGTAGATAAACGGCGGAATCAATGATTGTTCGCAAAATTGATACAAAGGTAGGGTATGCACATTCTCCACACATAAGTTGCGAAGAGACACAAACAAATTGCAACTATTTAAGCTTTGAACCTATGAATCAAATTGTTTCATTTTTGTTATTTTCAAATTCCTCATGGATTTCGAACTCACAATCAGAATCATACGCGCAGTTTACAAGAAAACTTTGGCAGCTTTTGAACTAAAGCTGCTTGTTGAATATTCTTTATTATGTTGAAAAATAATTGAAAATTCACGTTTAAGACCAGGGAACGTCAGTTCGAAAAAACCAATTTTCAAGTGCACTATGAAGTCCTTGCGCTCTAATATTCGCGCTATATTGTCCCTTGCGTCCTAATGTCCTGCGCTCTAATGTTCGCGCTCTACTGTCTCAAAATATATCAATAGAAAACAATAAATACCTAGGTTTTCATCGAAGTAAAAAATCTTGAACGTCGAGTCCGCTCCACAAGTCACGACAATAACGTGATTATCATTGTTTGATAGACCGCAAGCGTGCGTACATGATAAAGTATGTGTCATTTCAGCGATCGGAGTCAGGTCGAAGTCAACATGCCAAAGAACGGCTTTATTGCCGCCGCACGATACAATATATTTCCTGTTGCCTGAAGTAAATTGGAAATGGATTGACGGGGCAACTTGATATCGTTTTATTATCTAATTATTAGGGATGGGACGGGTACCCGGATCCGCCTAAGTTTTTAGATACGGGTCCGATGAACCAAATTCTTTTGGATCCGGATCCGATGTTGTCATAGATCAAGATCCGGTCATAACCGGATTTTTATCCATTTCAGTTTGCATTAAATTTAACAAAATTTTGTTCGCCAAAAACGAAATGTTACAACCTATGACTTTATTTGTTATTGAATCGGATGATTTAATTTTACTTTCTGCCGGAAGCAATTGTTCAGAGACGTTTGGGATTTGACTTTATACATCAATTTGGTTTTTGGATCATAGTTAGTTATTTGAAATCACTGGTAGGTAACAACGAGTTCTTGAATCAGGGATTTATAGCACGAGTTCCATTAGCATTCGTGCTAATCAAAAAATATTTCATTAGCACAGATAGCATGGTTCACAAATGCTGCTTTGTTGATGTCAAACAAATGTGTGAGTTTGCCAGTTCTGATAACCTGCTGTTAATGTACCGTCAACTCATGAAGTCATGCTTGATGTTACTACTTTTATAAGGGATAAGACTCTCATCTGATTCTTATTAAATTAGCCCTTCTTACATTAAGCACTCGGTTAGTTAACCGACAACAAAATACTCAGTGTTTAGTTTGACAGTAAAACTTTTAGGAATCGCTGAAGTCACGTTTTCTTTGAATTAAAGTTTACATGCCCTCATTGTATCTGAAACATCAATAATTTAATTAATGAATATAACACAGAAAAAATATAGATTCATACAACTTGATTTAAAATAAAGATAGTACGAAATTCTTCTTCAGCTTTTTGACATGTATATGCAATCATACAAAATCCGAATCCGGCCGGATCTATCATTCAGAATCCGGATCCGTTGAAGCGACTTTTCAAGATCGGGATCTGATATAATCAAAAAAGTAAACATATACATTTGAAGAAAGTGAAAGTGGAGGAAGCGCTGGTCAAAACTTTTCAGAATGAGCATTAACACGTAAAACTCAAATTGTGCCTGGAAAGACGATAACTGTAGAATGAAAAACTGCCACTGTGCTATAGATAATCGGATTGACAACTTTTCAATCGATTTATGACTAGCGTGAACACTTCTATTGGTACATAATAAAGGATCACTACAAATACACTTACTACTCTGCTCATGTGCCGATTTGACGAATTTAACGCATGTAATATCTTGTTCATGGCCTTTAAAAGTCTTGCTAATCTTGGGAACTGATCCGTCTATCTGAAATAGAGACTCGATAAGTGATTTTGATTCACGATACTCGGAATTTTCGTAAGTCACAAACGTACGTAATCAGGGAGCATATGACTCATAAATTTACAGTTTATAATAGAAGTCGACAGTCGGATTATGTTTCTTAAATTAAATATCAGAAAAGCAAAGGCATTAAACAGAAGTATGAATTATAGTCACTTTACATATGCAAATCCTACTGCAAGCCTCTCGTACTGTGTAGGCTAGATTACGCAATGGCGAAGAGTGATTTGATGAGGTTAAGGCATCGGCCCTGCAGGTCAGATGTGTTATCCAGATAAAATGATCTGAAGAACCAAAAAATAGGATGAGGTATAGCCTTTAACTTTGCTCATACATAATAAACATAGCTAGCGTCATAAGTTGGAATTAAGAATGGGACTTCAAGTACAACTTAACGAGCCAAAAATCTAACATACCGCTGGTTTAAGGATGCAAACATTCCTGGATGACCCGAAAGCTACGAAGCCACATCGGTCATTCCAATCAAGACTATGCGGAGTTTTGGAACATCCGCAGGCTATGAACTCAGTTGAAATACTTGCCGACGTCATCAGTCCTAAAAAACATGATTAATTAAAGTAAAAACTTTTATTACAATAAAATATTATGCAAATTACGCTAAGATAAAAATACGAGCAAAAAATAATCATTTTATTGCGACAAAAAATAACTTCGATGACGTCTAAGTAAAAAATACAGAATATGTATATCGCTAGGACCTATTGAAAATGCAGAAACATATACCACAAAATTAAAGAACATGCTCCAACAATGAATATTCTCTAAAACCAAATACGTTTCTTTAGGTGAAATTCTCACTTTTTTGTACAGAATTTTGGAACAACGTACGTATTATAGTGCGCAAAAGTCAAACACAAATAGCTATTTCAAATCATTGACTGGAGCGGCAATCAAAGCACTGAAAAACCTTTTAGCTTATCTAGCCCGCATTAATTCTACCAAATTCTCGAAGCTTACACTTCCCACTTCAATATTTGAACATTATTCCAAAGAAGCGTCGGACTTGATTAAATTTTTGCATTAGGAGACTCATTTGAAACTGATGCAGGATAATGAACCCTGACAGATTCAATTTTTAAAATTAGACACCCGGCACTGCCCATTCCACAGAGTGAAAACTGCATTACAATTTTTTAATCTTTAGCTAATAATTAATATAAAATTTAGGTTCTTTGGTAAGGTAACAATTGAATCTTTTCATACCTGTAAGAGCTCCGACCAGTTGGGGGGAGGGTTAACCCAAAATTTTAGGGTGGGGGTCGAAAAACCCCCAAAAAAAGTCGAAAAAATTTCGAAATTTTTCCCAAAAAAGGCAAAAAAGCCACTTTTTCCCTATTTTTCCGAGTTGATTGTTGGTGTTGGGAGATCCCCCCAACCCCCCCCCCCCCCGATCACAGGTATGATTCTTTTGCTTTGATAACGATCGACTTGAGGAAAATTTTTTTACTCAAATTGACAAACTTGAAAATGAAAAAAAAAGTTTGACAAACATTGAATCTGTATACTTAGAATTTCAATCAGGAGGACTGTAGTCTGTTTTTATAAAATAATTGTTGAGAAAAAATAAGTACCGCCCGCAACGTCGTTTACACAAGGCTATTACTCTAAAATTGTTCACTCGAAAAATGGTAAGACTCAAATCAAGCCTCTGCTATACTGCTCCAACCGGCGCCGGCTGCATAACGTTTGCTACAATACATCAGCCGGCGCTGTTCGGCAAGTCGGCAAGTGGGAGAATGTATTCAATTTTTTCGATTTTTATTATTATCACCATTCTTATTATTCAAATTTTTTTGAATGTTTTGATGCTAAAATTAAGAATCTTTTGATTTTTTTTTTGAAAATGTCCAAAAAACGAAAAATAGCAGGTTTTGATACAAAAATTTATATATTTGGTTTATAAGTTTAAGTTTATAAGTTTTTGCTTCCTATGTTATAACATTAACGCCGGCTGGCGCCGGTTCAGAAAATTTCGATTCGGTTGAAATTCCCAAACCGGCGCCGGCCGGCAAAGTATAGCAAGGGCTTTAGTTGATTGAGCCCGCAAATCTTCAGTCCTATGGGACACATGGTTCAGCAAGAAATAGGAAAAATATGAAATAGTAACAACTTGCTTTCTACTCTTATTGTTCACGGGTATTTGGAGAAAAAAGGCTATACAATATCTTTGGTACTTGCAAAATAATTACAAATTGAAAAGGCAATTAAATCCATACTGTCATCAAAATCGTATGCGTACGCACATAAATTTGCAATCTGATGTGATATTTAGTTCTATATGAAATCATTATATAACAACAGTACTTACTTTCCATTTTTCTTCTCTGGACGCATTTCAAAAAGAAGGGATTACATTCTGTGCATATTTTTTGTTTGAATATGCAGATTTTTCCGGACTGAAATCGGAAAAATATTGATTTTCCTTGTATACTAAGACGCAATATCAAAGATTATAATGACTAAACCACAAGATGAAACATTCTAGATGGTAACAACTATTAAATGCTAACTAGAAAGTGAAGTAGACAATGCCTACGGTCGCGCCTCAGCTGGACAATGATCAAAATAATCATTACCTGCACAAAGCACTTGAAAATTTTGAGTTTTGACGTACTAAAAAATGAACCATTCCGATTTGAAATTCCCAAAAAATTTCGCCATTTGGCAACAGAACCAAAATTTTTTCGCGTTTCCGGACTTTTTTTGGATTGCCAGATTCCCAGATTGTGTTATGAATCTGACAAATAGTGATAAGAAATATAATTTTTCCAAGATAGTCGAAAAGCGATGACCTTCCTAAAGTGATGCCGAAAATTACAGGCTTAATTTTTTCGATTCATGTTTAACTATAGATACAAATAAAAATGTTTCTGAAAACTTAACCGGCGCGTCCATACCGTAACATATTGCTGTGATGCTGAGTGAATCAGCAACATGGTTACAGAAAAGCTTACTTTCTGAAGTTAAAATCGCCTAAATTATTCTCCCAAAAATTGTCTTTGAAATCAAATTCATCCAGTGGAGAATAGTTGACGGAATAATCTGAATCTATTTGCGATTTTATCGGTATCGGTTCACATTCTAAAACGTTGTTAGTGCAAATCCGTTTTTTTTCATAAATACAAGAGCTTCTCAGAACGGTGGGCCTCAAAAATTCGTTGCCTCCTCGGATTTCGCACAAGGAATAAACGTCGAACTTATATTTCAAAACTTTATAAATACGCGAATATCGAATAAATTTTTCTAGACGGAAGATTTCCTTCAAACTCGGCATGTTTTGCAAGCTAGCGTTTAGCACGGGGCCTTTTCCGTGAATGAGAAGGAATATGCCACAATTTTCCACTAATTTACTACCAATTTTGAAACATAAATCGATCGAACTCAAAGGACCGAATAAAAAACTGATCAATAACTTCTTCCAACTTTCGATGGCTTCGAAAATGAAATGAGCTTCGGATTCGCGGAATAAGCCCTGCCAGTGACCAGTTTCGACGCTGAATTTAGAACCTAAACGAACTAAATCTTTGTGATTAATGTTTACTTTTTGACCGTTAGTGCAATTTAGGTGAAAAGTATCGTCGAATTCTTTCTTCAGTGATTCATTTCTGTGTTGTTCTTCGGCTAAAGCAATTTGAAATTTCACACGCTCTAAATTAAAATCGAAGTTTTCAGTGAAATATCGTCGATCGTCAAAATTTTTTTTCAAGTCAATTTTACAATCGTAAATAGCGGAATCGGCAAATTTTGTATACAAATCCTTCATACTGGCTTTCAGTTCGTATCTTGCACATTTTTCATCGATATAAACTAGATCAAAAAATTCGCTTAGAAATGAATTTCTAAAAGTCTTGCCGAAGAAACTGTCACATGAGCAATTTCCTGAATGACAATATAGTATGATGCTTAGCCAAATACGCTTCGAAGTCAACAATGAATAATGTTTGATTATTTCGATTTCGAAGAATGTATCTGGTTGCACGAAGCGCAACCAATCGTAGATGAACGTATGATCAATTTGCAAAGAATGGAACTGAATTTCTACTATTCCAGTTGTGCTCGATTGGACGATTTCGATAAAGGCCATCCTGAAAATGAAAAATTGCAGCGAAACAGCCTAGAAAATGAAGGAGAAATGCCGAACTTCACTATAGCCAATTTTTTTTAAACGACCCTAGGAACGAAAACGGTTGCTCATTCAAATAACAAACAACTAGCGCAGCCGCTTTTTTACGGATTAACTGTGGCAGGACTACGCCTAAAAAGAGAAAATCTTGGCTCGCAATGCATGGTTATCACGTGCCAATGGCATTGTTTGCATTTTTTGCATGCTCACTTGAAAATAAACGGAGTGTATAAAATACAATTGTAATCTATTACGTGCATATAAATTATCATGCATTTACTTGAAGGCTTGATGCTAGTTTTGCAATTTTTGCCGAAAAATACTTGAATGTCAGTTTTAATACTCTCTGAAAATCTTTCTACACTTGAAGTTCCATGGATTAATTTGTGCACTAATCACAACTTTCAACGTTGTCTCAATCTATCGTCTTCCCAGTGTAAACCTGGAGTATGATGTGAAAGTCTGTGAAATCGTGAACTGGTTTTCTTACAACAATAGATGTAATGTAGTACTCGGTGATTTTAACTTTTCTAGATTTGAATGGATAACTTTCTGCTTTCCTCATTCAGTTGTATATAGTAGTTATTTCGAAAGTTTTTTGCTTCTGGTCTCAGACAATTAGTCCTGAAATGAAATCACGATAACAATATTTTAGATTTATTCCGAGATGAGCTAACCTTCAAATAAATGTTAACTGTTTCTCTCAACTAATGATCATAACACTGTTACCTTGTCCTTCAATATATTTTCACCTAAGAAGACATAACTAATCTAGGAATGCAACGGGTAGCCGGACCCAAATACCATCAAGTATACGAGCTACTTTCAGCTACCCGAATAAATCGCTTCTAAGATACCCAAACCTGAACCGAACCTGAGTAGTTTTGACAATTTGTTCGGGTTTATAGGAGACTTTAGAGCATCTATATTCTTAAAAACCAATTCATCAACAACAATATTTACTTACCAATAGTAGTAGTTGCATTTAACCAAATTAATTTCAACGAACAATAATTTTTCAGCAGTTCTATCTTTCATTTCCTGTTCAAAATTTTCATTTATTCCATGCACTGTAAGGGTTGAGTGTACAGTAGGTCAGTCAGCAATGATCGACCGGGCTCAAAATTTTACCGGGCCTGGGCTTCAATAATTTACCGGGCCCGGATCCGGACTTATTACGTAATATGTATTTAACATATAATATATGCATTTAATATTTATCTAAAAGTCGGAATCGGAAATTAAGTTTAAATGAACGTTTATTTTAAAAATCAGAATTGACTAAATATAAAAATAAGAAAAACGAAAAAAACATGTTCAACACATGTACCTGAAATATGGAATCACGTAAAAATGCCATCCCATGTTTTGAAAGTACAACAAACAAAACGAAAAAAAGACGAAAAGTATACAAAAGCAAAAATAATTTGAAAAATGACAAACTAAATAAAATTAGATGATTTTAATGAGAGCCATAGAAATGTTAATAGCAGATAAATTCCTGAGAACTCCATCGTTATTTGTTAACATGCTTCACCCACTCCTGTGGAACACCAATATATTCTTCATGAGCTCATTTTGGATGATATAACTAGAATTTTCTCAATTTATTTCTCATTTTTGCAGGTTTCGGACTCAAATACAACTATATGCTTGGGTATGCTCCTAAAATGCATGAAAAAGCATCCATAGTGCTATCTTAAAAGTCTTTGCTAAAATCCGAGGATGTCAGCAATATGACTAAAGAGTCTATTGGCTTGTACTGAACTAGCTACCGTAAGTCACTCAAATGAGCTTCCTATTGGTAGAGGCTGATACAGAGCAACAGTTCTTTAGCAGATTCAACGCAACCTTCAGTGGCTGTTCAGCAACTGGAATCTGACAGCTTGCACCTGAAAAACTACCAGAATACTCCAGAGAACCTTACCCAATGGTTCTCCCAAAAGTCTGGGATGTGAGATGCTGCTGCAGAAAGATATATGGGGCCCAATATAAATCTCGACTGCCACTACACAATAGATAAATAAACAATGATCGGCCCTCCCACTTTATTGACGTAAAGAGACAATAGCAAAAAATATGGCGGTCAGACGGCTCACACAAAATAAACATAAAATTATGAGAGAATGATCATCATGTATCACATATTGCCTTATAACGGCCATCGTGCCCACGTAATGATGCCTTCTCGCCATTTTCACAATTTGCATGGATGGGATGCCTGCTACTATAAGTGCATCCCCAACATCCCTTGGGCCTTGAAACTGACCAATGGGAGGTGAAGAAGGAAACCGTGAGCAGCAGAGGTCCCTAAGGTCAAAAATCTAGGAAGGGGTAAAATCCTAAATTTTAAGGGTAGTACTTGAAATATGCCCTGACCTTTTTTTTTGCTCCCAGCTTTTTGCGAAGGAGCGGGGGGGTTGTAGTACTCTAACCACATGGAACTTACAAAAATGGATAATGCCCCTACTTTATCCTTTTTACACTCAAGAAACATTTACTACTTCAACTCCATTTTCTAGCTGCAACTTTAATGCACTAATTATACGTACAGAATAGTCACACTTTGAAGACTGTTGTGCCAACTGATTCCTGCACATTTCAAGAATCGGGCACAACATAAGTTTGGAAACATTGTTTCAACCAGCATCTTCAGCAGTATGGGCTTATCCCATCACTGATTAGGCTTGGAACAGTGCTTCCAATTGAAAGTCCTGATGCTGAATGTCGCTTTAGTATTATTAATCCCATTAGACTGCGAATTACGAGTTTGAAACCAAGTACCACTCCTGATCCACATCAACAGACCTCACATGTCTCAACTCATAGCAGGAAAGTATGCCACAGCTTGGGTAACCATATGCGCACAGAACACCCAACGCAGAAGTGGGGAAAAGGAAAGGAGAGCATGAAGCAGGCTTTTTTTTTCGTCAAAAATTTACAGGCCAAATGGCTCCTAGGCCTAAATTTTTAGGGGCCAAATTAAAATTTTGGGAGCCAAAAATTTTTAATTGAAGAATATTGAAAAACGTGCTTGTAACACACTGTAGAACGTACTATATAATTAAATTATGTAGATATTCAATCAGTTGATACGAGTTTTAAAAAATCACTGTTCAAAATTTGATTTCCATCCAGCGTTTTCAGTTACAGGCATCTTTCCACACGTACAAACATCGCCCGAGAAATCTTTGTGCGAAGAAAATTTTTTATGCCAAAAACGCGATATTTCGTTTAATTTTGCACAAATCTTCATCCAAGATTGCACTTGAGTTCATTTCCTTCTGACTCAAAAGTATAGGGTTTTGAAATTGCAGCTTCTGTTCTCATTGTTCTGTTGTTTCCTATATCTTTCCGGCGCTATGCAACGATTTTTTTCAGATTTTGACACTCTAAATGCTGGAAAATCAATTTAAGGATAACTTATTCGATAAACATACAAGGTTCGAAAACATGTATTATATCATTTTACAAATTAAAAAATATGTTCATACTTTCATAAGTTTGACAAGCTCAAATTAAACTTGAAATTTATGAAAATCACCTCCATTATAATCATGAATTCAAACTCGGCTCCATATTTAAAATAATAGTAACAAAAATGGAAAAATTGAGATTTTGATCACCAGAATTCTTTTGCCCCAAAATTCATCTTTTCCATGTCGAACCCCCATGTTTTTTCCCTTCGTCGAGAATTTTTTTTCCAGAAAGTTTGATTTGTAGGGAAACAGTGAATAGACTAATTAAAAAAATTATATAATAAGATCCGGCGCCAAGCGCCCGAAAATTTTCGATGTTTTATGATTTTAGAGCCTGTAAAACACTTACTTCAAATCTAAAATTGAATGAAAACAGCTACAATTCACCATAATATAAATGAATAATGTGAAAATTTTAGGAGCCAAAATGGCTCCTGAACCTAAAATTTTAGGAGCCATTTCCAAACTTTTAGGGGCCCAGGCCCCTAAAATGACTAAAAAAAAAAGCCTGGCATGAAGAGGAAGAATTTTAAGAACATAATGTTTTTCTTCCCAAGGGGTGATTTTTTGATAAATCACATAAACATTAAGTCATTATTTCATCTCCCAATTATATACATAATGATTTCCTACAAGTAGTATATGTTAATGTGCTGATATCCTTTCCTAAAAATCGCTATATGGCACAGAAGTTGCATACTTTACCATTATCATTTGCTCAGTAAATGTGTCAAAAAGAGCAGTGAGTAATTCCTCAGAATCACACATTCTGCAGTTTTTCACGAATTAGTATAACCTACTGGGGAGAGGATGAAGTCAACCAAAATTTTTTGCTATAGTGAGCTGTTTTTATGGGGGTAGTAAATGAATTTCCAAATCTAAGACGGAGGTAATACCCCCCATACCCCTCCCCATGGGGTGCTCTGTTGAGTAGGACTTTTACCTTCTACAGTGCGACTTACTACTGGATCCCAACTCCATAAAAGATTATGATCCGACCCGGAAGGGTGTACAGGTCATAATCATCATGGCCTGACCCTGAAGGGTGTACAGGTCATGATTACCCCCAACATCAAGTCTTTTACAAGGTTACCCAGGTCTATCTACTAAGATGCTGCGGCACGACTGATCATTGATCCAGCATCTGAGGGATCGAGGACTCTGCGCCGGCTTGACTTTCCCGGGCTCCCCCAGCATCCCTTGAGGCTCCTAGGTACCTTCTTCCACAATGGATCGTTTCGTCCCATTGAGTGATGTGGAGTGTCTTTGGTAGCAGGTCCATATATCCTGCATAATTGCTTTGATATAATCCTTTCGCCAGTGTAGTGGGTACCATTTTTGAGTTTAAAAAATCTAAATAAAATAGACATCAAATCACACAAAAAACAACAAAAGTATTTAAAATAGATTGAAATCAAGAATAAATGTATGATGTACACATAAATGAATTTTAAAAGATCGACAGCAAATCAAAAAGTGTTTTTAAATCTGAATTTGAAAATTTATGAATTTTGAATGAAAATTTAATAAAATTGAATGAAAATTTGAATTTTTGGCCAAAATTGTTGCGGTTAAATTACTGCTGTTGTCCACCGCCTTTAAACTGCTACTGTATTTTGGTATCTGTGACCTTATTTTCAGCTGGGTTATGCCATTTCTAGGTCGACAGCTTATTTTCTGGTGTACACTTCAACCTTTCAACATGAGCAATTTTTTCTCTTCCATTAATTCAAAATTCTATGTGATACAGACTTCACTCCAAACATTGAGTTTCCTAAGCTATGCAGAGTTCTATTGGTTCGATGCGATCATCTGGTCACAAATGGGGTCATTGCTGCTTTGCAGGTATACCTGCAGTTACAGCTTGACTTACCATAAACATGAATAACTATCATTTAAATTAGACTCAAATCTGTATGGACATATGCACATCACTTTCCACTATGAACAACTTCAATGTGGGGGAAAATTGTGATTCATAGGTGCCATAGTCACAGAATTTGGTTGGCTAGTAAGACAATAAGGAGAATGCCACCTTTACGGATACCCACACTCGATCCAAACTCTTACCACTCAACTCTGCAGTGTCTCTGTCCAAAATTCTATTGACAACTCCATGCCTCTGAATTCCAAAAATTGATTTAGATAGAACCCTTTCAGATTCAGTTTTTAAATGAGAAAATTTGAAACCAAGGGCTTTAAATATATAACATCAATGCAAATGGTTTGGTCAGTGACAAAATTTAAAGTTCTGGCATTTCTGCCGTGACTCTGTAATTTCATCTTGACAATTCCATAGCATACTCCATCTGATACACTTCATTTCTCATTTGCCCTTTGGTCGCCTATTAAGCAGTATGAGCATGAAGTCATCATTCCCATAGCACCTAAAATGGACTGACTCTTCCCGTTGAAAAATTCAAAAAATAAACTCACCATCAGTATAGAAGAGAAAACTTTGATTTTTTGCTGATATCCTGGCTGACTTGCCTGATGTGCTTGTCAACTACAATTCCCTTCATGATCGAGCAAATTGTTCACTTGTTTTTCAATTCAGAAAAAAAACTAAATTTCTGAAAATTTCTAATGACACCATTAAGGCAGTAAGACAATCTTGAAAAATTTGACAGTTAGAAAAGAAAATGAAAAATTTTGATTTTGAGGGCAGAAATATTTAAAGATTTGAAGTGTAACAATACAAAAATAAAATGCAAAAATACTGTGCAGATACTGTCAACTGCATGAACTGCCGTAAGGTGCTGTTCCTCCTTTCAGACGATTATGGCACCTTTGGCATTCATATTACCTTTCACCATCAAGCTTCCTTTTGAACATGAATACCTCATTGACCTTGAGGTGATTTATTTCCAAATCACAATTCTCAGTTCTTTCAAAAATCATCTGATCTCTTAACTTCTGAGGTTGTTTTACCATATTCAGGTGTTCAACTTCTTCTGTTTGAGTCCAATTTGACTTGAAGTGAACTTCGAATTTACACTTTTCTTTCTCTAACAATTCCCCATTCACATTCTTCACCTTCACTTTAACACTCTGTGGCATTTGATCCTGTACAATGATGCTATTTATCACCTCTGGCTTCTTCTTTTCACCTTTGTCTTCTTTCTTAGCTATCACATTTTCATGACAATTTGCTTTCAGATCTGTCCCTAAAGACGTGACTGATTGCTTCTGAGGCTCAGATGACAGCCTTGAAATAGGACTGATGAAATTAAGCTTTTGACTCACAGGTAGTGATTGCTGCATATGCTGAATATTGAGCTTCTCTCCTCTGATACATTCCTGAAAATTTGCAGACCATTGATGTTTATCTTGATTTGCAGTATTTCCAAGGTATCTGACTTGATTAACTCTCTCAACATTTGCTGCATTACTACCTACAGTGTGTCTAGACTGTATACCACAACCAAATCTACTGTCCCTACCATATTCATTTTCCCACTTTGTCTTTTGTCTGTTCCTGATAAAATTCAGGCTTGAACAGTCCGATGTATCATAGGAGTAATTCCTATGGTAATTACAGTATGGCTTCTTGACCTTTCTATCTTGTTGATTCAGGATTTTTCCCTCCTTAACAGTTGCAGTCAAGTCTTTTAAAGCTTGGCTGCCAGCTATAGTCCTTTCACACAAACTCTTGGAACTTTGCATCATCTTGGCAAGCAATATAGATATCTTCAGTATGAGGGATTCACTATTAGGTTCATCTGAGTTCATTTCTGATTGAGGAATAATGCTTTCGAATCCCCTGTATGGCTGTATTCTCATTTGAAGTATCAGTTGTAGCTTTTTGTTGATCAGTTTTTCTTCGATTTTGCTTTTTTCAGGCATAAATCGAAATGTTTCTGTCCACATTGGCTACACCTTCTTGCCTCTTCTCCTCTGCCACACTTGAAAAATTCTTTCCTTCATAAGTTTTTGAAGCAAGATCTTTCCGCTTCTCAATCTTATAAACTTCTTCTGCAAGATCATGCCAGCATTCAAACTCATTACTTTGATCTTGCAACTCCATCTGTAACTCTTCTGAACTCTTATACATGAATGTCTCAATAATAAAGCCATTTTAAACTCTTCTGACTCATTAGCATAAATGGCTTCCACCAACTCACTAATTCTCATGAGGAATTGAACTGGATGTTCATCAGGTTTCATTTCAATATTAGCTAGTTTTCTCTTCTGCATCCTGATAATGTATCCTGGTGCATACACTTGAATGATTTTCTTTCTGGCAATACCGTAAGAAGTACAGTGTTTGATTATACTCTTTGTTACACTTTTGGAAAGTCTTGGTAGTGCTGCGATTTTGATCCTATCTGGGGTATTCAGCAGAAATTCTCCTTCTAGCTCATTGAGAAAACTGACTACTTGTAGCTCTGTCATGTCATCAAGAAGTAACTTTGGTTCAACAGCTCTAGCTATATCATACATGTAACGGAGCCCCGAGGTCTGGGGGGGGTAGGGCCACTTTTTTTGGGCTGGGGGTCAGTAATTCCCAAAATTTTGGGGGGAGGTTCTCTGAAGGGGAAAAAATTTGATTTTGTCACGAAAATAGTCTGAAAAACAGTTCAAAAAGTAGTAATTTTTGTCTAAAAAATGATTAAAAATGTATTTATGGCGCGAAGCACCGAGAAAATTGACATTTTTGATAATTTTTTGTTCAAAAATTGAGATTTTTCAGTATTTTTCTGACCAAAAGTATGGGGTCCTAAGGGCTACTATATGGCTAGCCATAGGATTGGAAAATCTTTGGAGGGGGGGGAACCATCGCCCAATGGCTAGCCATATGGTCGACGATTTCTAGGGGGGGTTCCCATAGCACTTCCCCCCCTCAATTACATGTATGAGCCATACATGTAATGGGGCTCTGAGGTCTGGGGGGGGGGGGTTGGAGCACTTTTTTGGGGCTGGGGGTCAGTAATTCCCAAAATTTTGGGGGGAGGGGTCCCTGAAGGAAAAAAATTCGATTTTTTTCCATGAAAAATTTCCGAAAAACAGTTAAAAAAGTAGTAATTTTTGTCTAAAAAATGATAAAATATGTAGTTATGGCGTGAAGCGCCTGGAAAATTGACCTTTTTGACCATTTTTTGTTCAAAAATTGACATTTTTCATGGAAAAAATGATTTTTCAATATTTTGCCGACTAAAACTATGGGGGTCCCTAGGGCTACCATATGGCTAGCCATAGGATTGGAAAATCCTGGGGGGGTTCCCATAGCACTTCCCCCCAATCATACATGTAATTGGGGGGGAAGTGCTATGGGAACCCCCCCCAGAAATCGTCGACCATATGGCTAGCCATTGGGCAACCCCCCCCCCAGGATTTTCCAATCCTATGGCTAGCCATATGGTAGCCCTAGGGACCATCATAGTTTTAGTCGGAAAAATACTGAAAAATGTCATTTTTTTCATAGAAAATGTCAAATTTTGAACAAAAAATGGACAAAAATGTCAATTTTTTCGGCGCTTTGCGCCATAAGTACATATTTTATCATTTTTTAGACAAAAATTACTACTTTTTGAACCGTTTTTTCGGACATTTTTCATGAAAAAAATCGAATTTTTTTTCCTTCAGGGACCCCTCCCCCCAAAATTTTGGGAATTACTGACCCCCGGCCCCTAAAAAGTGCTCCAACCCCCCCCCAGACCTCGGGGCTCCGTTACATGTATGCCCCCAATTACATGTATGGTATGAGCTATATCTGAAACAGTAAGCTCAAATCCATCAAATGAGGAATCAGATCCATCAGAATCTGATATATCTTTTTTGATCTTCCTGGATCTATGCTTTCTCTTCCTAGCTTTTTTGTTACTAACTTGATCACTGTCTGTTGCTGCATCACTTGTTTCATGAAAATTTTCTCTCACTGTATGACATTCAGCTTTTGGACTGATTTGCCTCTTAGCTTGAGGTTTTTTCACAATAACAATGGATGAAGCAGTATTAGACAATGCCATAACTTTTTGCACTGACTCATCTACTCTGGACTGCTGCAACTTTTGGTCATCAGCAATTGCCTTTGCAGACATCATTGGCAAATTTTCTGCCACACTCCTGGCATGCAGATTATCATGACTCAGAACTACTGATCTCAGATGCTCACCACTCACTATTGAATCCTGATATTTGTCGCCATTGATCTTAGAGAATATGGCAAATAATGAATTGATCATTGATTACATTTTCTCCATATTTTGATCGATTTTCTTGCACCAATTGTAATCAAATCTATGGTAATTTGGCGAATTTCGATGGTGATGATAATCGTAATTTGATGGCAGTTGATCACAATAATCGACTGGAATCTTTGCCATAAATGGATCGGCAATATTGTAATTGATTCCAGAATTGGGCAAATTTTCTTAATTGGCATCTCAACTTCCCTTCTTTTTGAAAAACCTTTAGGCATATCAGAACTCTGGATGACTGTGCTTTTCAATGATGCAAGTGTTAGAAGCCACCACTTGTTATGTTAGAAGTCCTCTTGCTAATATCCGAGGATGTCAGCAATATGACTAAAGAGTCTATTGGCTTGTACCAAACTAGCTACCGTAGGTCACTCAAATGAGCTTCCTATTGGTAAAGGCTGATACAGTGCAACAGTTCTTCAGCAGATCTAACACAACTTTCCATCACTGTTCAGCAACTGGAATCCAACAGCTTGCACCTGAAAAACTACCAGAATACTCCAGAGAACCTTACCCAATGGTTCTCACAAAAGTCGGGGATGTGAGACGCTGCTGCAGAAAAATATATGGGGCCCAATATAAATCTTGACTGCCACTACACAATCGATAAATAAACAAGGATCGGCCCTCCCACTTTATTGACGTAAAGAGACAATAGCAAAAAATATGGCAGTCAGATGGCTCACACAAAATAAACATAAAATTATGAGAGAATGATCATCATGTATCACATATTGCCTTATAAAGGCCATCATGCCCAGGTAATGATGCCTTCTCACCATTTTCACAATTTCCATGGATGGGATGCCTGCTACCATAAGGGCATCCCCAACAGTAGCCACATTATAAGCATTTTTGAAAATGTGGAAAATTTTTGGAAAATGAGGGAAAAAATTTTGGGTTCAGTCGGGTTCTCATGTGGAAAAGATCTTCGAGGAAAAAAACGGTGTTTTCAGCCCCAAATCGTCTAAAACTCAAGGAAATTTAATGCGTGAACAGCCAAAAATTTTGTGCCATTCCAAATTTTTTGTGTGCCAAAAACCAAGTTTTGGCACAAGGAAAACACTGCTCCCAATTTTTTTGTGCCAAAAACCATGTTTTGGCACAAAAAACTAAGCATTAGGGACAAAGTGTTAGCCCTTCTCTGATTGGCCGAAATTACCACCCCCCAGACGGTTTTGCGCCCAATATGTACTTTTCATTAATTTTTCCTTTAAAATTTTGCTTAGGCTTAGGGTACAGCAGCTGAGTGCTGTTGAGGCTCTTCCAAATGAAGTTGTTAGTTAAAACCATTTAAAACCCATATAATGCATTTTTGACATCTCAAAAATTTTGACCAATCAACAAGTGGTGGTAATTTGAGCGAATCAAAAGAGGGCTAACACTCCGTTATTAACACTGTTTTTTTTCCCCGAGCCTTTTCCCCAAATGGGGAAAAGGGTCAAAAATTTTTTCCCCATTTTTCCGAAGTCGTTTTTTTGCTTAAAAATGCTCAAAGACGCTTTATTTAGGTGTTTTTGAGCCTTTTCAAACCTTCTGGTGTTTTTAGGCTTGTTAATTCATTAAAATTGAGGAAAAAATTGAAATTTTCGAGTTCAGATGCTAATCTACAAGCATTGGAACAAACTTTCAAGCAAACTATCCAAAAGCATAATGACTTTGAATTAGAAGAGAAATCAATGGTCAAGTCCTCTATGATGACAAGTGAGAACTCAGAAGGGATGTTAATCCTTCTGGCGCGAAGCGCCGGGAAAATTTTTTGGGTATTGATATTCTGCGATGCTGGAAGATCAATTTTCCGAACATTTATTTCAAAAATTAGATTTTAATTTTGTGTTCAAAAGTCGTAATTTCTAGAATTTTACTTGAAAAATTTTAAAACCAGTATAATTTATTTGTAAACTATCATTAACTTGGTCGAAAATATATGACTAAGCAGAGTATAAATTTCCGAAAGATATTTCCATGAAGGGTTTGAATTGATTTTACGTTAGAAAAGAAATAATCGCATCAAAAAGCTTAGAGACCTGACGTATCGATCTTTCTCAAAAGGAAAAAAATGCATTCATTAAAAATATCATGATAAAATATTGAAGATTACCAATGAAAACATGATATAATACGTTCAAGATGATGAAAACTATTATAGATTATATGATAAATGAAGGTAGACATGCTAAAAGCCGCGCCTGAGCTAAGTAATGCATAATAATGATTACTAAACACTGTTTTTTCCACATTTGCACTATAATGTGGAAAAAAATCATCTTCGATCAAACTCAAAAATTTCAAATGTTTCCTGAATTTCAATGAATTAACGGCTGTAAAATGTTATTGAATAAATGTTGAATGACATCTCTTTTCTGATCGATTGCCCTGATGCTCAATATATACATTTCTTAAAAAAAATAACCTAGCATTGGAATTTATTCACGTATACTGATATTATAAAATTGGCTTGCAAAAATTTGGAATGGTTGTAAAATTTAAGGTCAACAAGTCACTTGGCTTGTGACTTGTAGGTCAAAAAAAACCCTGGAGGTATGCAAATTTTGCTTTGTCTCGTCAATAATATTGAGCTATCGTGATGTGATGTGTAGTATTTTGCAGCATAGGTGCGTCGATGATGTGTATCAATCATCATCTCTAGCATTATATTGGCAATATACCAGCTATGCAGCCTATTGTATACAACAACACAACCAGTGTTTCAACACAACTGTTGAAAAATATTATGTAGTAGGGACTACGGAGTGTGTGTGTGTGTAATGCATCATTCTATTTTCACAGTGTATCTGTCTAATATTATATATGTACATTAACATTACAACTCATTTTGGCTAATTTTAACAATATGGTAAGTAACCAAAATTGCCTGAAGTTGTGTTTTCCGTGTTGGTGGTTGCTCAAAAGTACAGAATTAGTTTGGTTTTTAGGGCGGTCGGAGTGGAATGGTGGATGGGGAGGTCAAAAAGGTGCATCTTTGGTCTCAAATAAAAACGTATTATTTGTGTATATAAATGAGAATAAACCAAATTTCTTGGATTTGATTGTGTTTGAGGTTGTATTATGCATTTCAAGTGCTTAGGCTTAGACTTAGGGTTAGGCTTAGGCTTAGACAAAAACTTGATATATTTTGGTGGAAAGGTATGATTACTGTAATTTCCATGAAAAATTTTGAAATTTTTTTTTAAGTTTTTTTTGGAAATTACTGTTTTCCGCCCTTTTTTCCAAAATCTTTTTAAAGTTTCTGATTTGAAACATTGAAAAATGGGGTTTTTGGTAAAAAGTCGAACTTACCGTATTGTAAATTCCTGCCCGAAATTTTTGTCGTGTGAAGCTCTAACTAAAATGATGAAAAATGAATCTCTCCAACAGATAATTCGTGAACAAAAGTTTTAAAGCAGTCTAAAATGATGTCTTCAATTTCCACTTTCAATAAACGCAAAAGTTCAGATTGCAAACGTTTAAAAAATTCCAATCATTGAGAGAATTGATGAAAAATCTCTCCTTTCGGTGACATAATTGACTGTAAACGATTAGAAAATGAAACGAGCTAGCTTGATTGACAGAAACTGTTGAGCATTAATTAGTAAGTCGCATACCTGTACTGGGGGGGGGGGGGTTGGGGGGACCCCCCCCAGCTCGGCCAACCCAGTACCCAAATTCATTTCCTCCCCCCCCCCCCCAGTTGGGAAAAAATTAAAAAAATTTGCCAAAAATTGTATGTTTTCTGGCCTTTTTTGGGAAAAATTTAGATTTTTCCCTACCCCCCCCCCCCCCAAATTTCGGATTTACCCCCCCCCCCCCCCCAACTGGTCGGAGGTCTTACAGGTATGGTAAGTCGAAGTAGATATGCTAACGGCCGCGCCTGATAGAATATAGTTATCATTATATCATACCTGTAAGACCTCCGACCAGTCGGGGGGGGGGGTAAATCCGAAATTTTGTGGGGGGGGTAGGAAAAAGTCGAAATTTTTCCTAAAAAAGGCCACAAAACATACACTTTTTTGAAATTTTCTTTAATTTTTTCCAAACTGGGGGGGGGGGGTTGGGGGGGAATGATTTTGGGTACAGGGTTGGCCAAGTTGGGGGGGTCCCCCCCCCAAGTACAGGTATGCATTATACCCATGACCGGCGCGAACTCGAAGCGCCGGAAAATTTTGAGATTCGACCTTTTAAAGTCCACCAAAACGCATCTTTTCGGTTTAAAGTTCCCCAAAATTTTTTCCACAATGAGAACTATAACCAAAATTTTTTTCCTCATCTCGAAATTTTTTTCCTCAAAAGACCCCATTTGAGGAAAAAAACGGTGTCCCTCCCTAATGCTTAGTCAAAAATAACAGTGCACAGGACTTTGATTTATACAGTAGCGATTTTCCATAATTATGCAAAACTTCAAACTTGGTTGTCACTGTGCTTGATCTCAGCATCATATCCGATGAATAAAATTCTGATGTCTCATCTGCTTGCTTGTCGTTGCTATGAGAGTTCACATCAGGCTCCCCATATCTCTTGTAAGTTTATTCCGTTATCAAAGCAAAAATATTCATCTACATTTTACTGCATTAAATGTCGGCAATACAAGATTCATTTTCCATCAGCTGAGCCGCAAAATACGATCATTGAAATTTGAAACGTGGTTGAAAAACTCCGTGCGCTTGTCGAAAATGTCTACAAATAAACGTCCCGAACTCATAGGACCTGCGGAATTCGTAAGTTCGAGAATTGAGTGCAAATCACTGTTTTTTTCCACATTTGCACTATAATGTGGAAAAAAAATCTGGAATGTGGAAAAAATTTTTGAGGTCTTTCCACAAATGTGGAAGAAAAATTTGGGGTTTTCATATTGAAAAGATGCATTTTGGTTCATTTTAGGAGGTCCAAATCTCAAAATTTTCCGGCGCTTCGCGCCGGTTATAACATTTATAATCATAATTGTTCATTAAGTAGCGCCAGGCGCGGCTTTTATCATGTCTACCTTCATTTATCACTTAATCTATAATAGTTTTCATCATCTTAAACGTATTATCTCATGTTTTAATTGGTTATCTTCAACATTTTATCATAATATTTAATGGAGATTCGCATTTTTTCCTTTTGAGAAACATACCTGTAAGACCTCCGACCAGTTGGGGGGGGGGTAGGAAAAAGTCGAAATTTTTCCCAAAAAAGGCCAAAAAACATACAGTTTTTGGCAAATTTGTTTAATTTTTTCCCATCTGGGGGGGGGGAAATGATTTTGTGTACTGGGTTGGCCAAGTTGGGGGGGTCCCCCCCCAATCCCCCCCCCCAAGTACAGGTATGTTGAGAAAGATCAATAGGTCAAGTCTCTACGCTTTATGATGCGATTATATCCTTGCTAACGTAAAATCAATTCAAAAGCTTCATGGAAATATCTTTCGGAAATTTATAATCTTCTTACACTCGTATATTTTCGACCAAGTTCATGAGAGTTCACAAATAAATTACACATTTTAAAATTTTTCAAGTAAAATTCTAGAAATTACGACTCTTGAACACATAATTTGAATCTAATTCTCGAAATAAATGTTCGGAAAATTGATTTTTCAGCATCCCAGAATGCCAATATACCCAAAAAAGTTTCTGGCGCGATGTAGATGTATCGATGTATCGGGTGGCATCATACATGTAACGGGGCCCCGAGGTCTGGGGTGGTCGGGCAATTTTTTTCGTCAAACACCCTCTCCTGAACTTTTTAGAATTCAGTTTTTTTTCATGATTTTTTGCATATTTTGTATGAAAAGCATGCTTATGAAGCCTTTTTTGTTTTTTCGCTCAACCAGCCCCAACCCCTCAGATGAAAAGTCCGATGACCCACTGCAAAATTCTCGCCATGCATGTCTGACTGCGTCTCGCTTGTGAATGACTGTGTATTACCCCGGATGGGTGTGCATGTGACTGCATCTGAGTCGAGGACGGCTGAGCCTCGATGTGGACGGTTGCACCTCGCTTGCAATTGCTGCGTCTTACACATAGACAGTTGCGTCTCACTCTTAAACGGCTGCTGCTCAATTGTGCATGGCTGCGCCTTACTTGCAGACGCCTGCGTCCTATTTGCAGATGTTTGCGTCTCGCATGCAGACGGCTGCACACTGCACAGTCCAACTAGGCAGAGCTCTCGTGCACTAGGTAGCGCCCGTGTACCAGGTAGCGCTTACGCACTAGATAGCGCTCGTGCACCATACGCAGAGCTCCAATAGTCCGACTAGACCTATGAATTACCGCGCCACCTATATGAAGTTATTTCAGATTAAAAACAGACACGGTATGGCAGCACAGTGGCTGAAATGACCCGGTGGCGGAAGTGACGCAGTGACAGTTGTGACACTGGGGCCCCAAGTCGAGCACGCTCAAATGTGCCTGCTGCCGCCTCATCCACCGGAACGCCTTCGTGTTCATGTGACCACGTAGTCAAATACGACTTTTTTCGCCTATCCTTAACCATTGCGTTGCGGGCCACATACATGTGGGCATGAATGCGTCATGTCATGCTTAGAAAAACATCAGCAAAAAATTTTATGCAATTTTTTTGTAGCCATATAAACCTTATATAACAAAATTGTAAAATTTTTGGGGTTGCTGGGATTTTGGGCCTTGGTATAATTGGATTTAGGCCATATTTTCAAGAAAGAAAGTGTAATTTGAGGGGCACTGGATAGATGCATGGGGCGGAGTATCGAGCTCGAGGATGCGGCACTAATGTGGGGAATGCTAGTACTGGAGGCCCTAAAAAAGGCCGTTGTTGCAGGTTTTCGAGGCCCCACCGAAATATACAGCATGCACGTCATAGCTTGTCCCTAAGCCCAAAATTATGAAAAATCCAAGGTTCTCGCTCTTACCGTTTTGGCTCAAGGGGGCAGGCCAACCTTCGGGTCCAGGTATATTATAGGCTGTCGCTACCGCACCACCTATGATCATTATTCATCTCAATTTTCCTCAAGCGCGGCTTTTGAGAAGTTAAGTACCATCATTTCTAGAGATGTATCGGGTCCAAAATTTTGAAGATATCGGGTCCGTATCCAAAATTTTAAGAATATCGGGTCCGGGTCTAACAAAATAGTCGGGTAATTTCGGGTCTCATTTCGGGTTCGGGTCCATTAAATTTTTCAAAACGCCGATCTGTGTGACATACTTTTACTTTTGTGTTTATCTTCATATAATTAAAGTTCTTTCAAGAGTAATAAGGATCAGTGCTTTTTGTGCCAAAACATATTTTTCATGAATACATCATCGTAATTACATGTTGTTGTCAAATTAAATACAATTTCATTTTTTAGTTTTACGATGAAAAAGAAGCTTTGAAATACACGAATAAGTTAGTAAATTAGAAAGACGTTAACATTATTTAAAAATCGGTCCTTCTGATTAAGTTCACATATGATCGCCATCCAGGCAGAAATGTCTGAAAGAGCTTTAGAACTTTTAGCACTGCTTGACGATAAGCCAAGATTCATTTTGGATATCGGGTGAGTGGTATACTGTAGTCTATATTACCAATGAGTATTACTGGATATTTCAAAGGTGCGGTTCCGGGCTTAGTGGTGAAGTACTTAGTGACAATGGGCACTTTTGGGTAGGACTCGATATAAGTCCGGCAATGCTTGGTAAGCCTTGTTCTATTTTTACTGATTACTATCGGTGTTGATTTTATAAACAGATATTGCTTCGGAGCGTGAAATCGAAGGCGATTTGATTTTGGGAGACATGGGTCTCGGTTTGCCATTCAAACCCGGCTCATTCGACGGCGTTATTAGGTTGCGCTTTGTGAATGATTTCAACATCTGCTTTGTTAATTTCGTGTTATTTTACAGTATATCGGCGCTTCAATGGCTGTGCAGCGCGAACAGTAAAGATCAAAATCCAATAAAGCGACTGGGCAGATTTTTTTCATCATTATACGCAATTTTGGTAAATTTTTATAGCCAATACAAATGACAATTTTCATTTCATCGCATTTAGAGTCGTGGAAGCAGGGCAGTTTTTCAATTTTACCCCAACGACAGTTCGCAAGTATAGTAGATTAGGACAAAATTGTTGCGTGAAAAGCTAAATATTTTTTCTCTTATTTTCCTGTAGGTCGAAATTATCACTCACCAGGCTATGAAGGCTGGCTTCGGTGGTGGTTTGGTAGTTGACTTTCCGAATAGCTCTCGAGCAAAAAAGTATAATATTGTATGGTCCTTTTATGTCTGTTCTTCATATGAACTAACACTTGATTATAGAATTGCTAACAGGGTATTTCTGAGTCCTTTAATGTGGCCAGTATAACAAATTTTCAAACATTCACTTATTTGCCAACGTGCTTAAGAGTTGAAAGATATTATTTCGTGATACGAGAAGTAGTACATGAAAGTATGCACAAAATTGAAAGTATTTTTTCGTTTTCAGAATGTTTCTAGTTTTATTTACCGGCGGATGCAATGAGTCCCTGCCTAAAGCTCTCGGTGATGGCGATCAGAATTCGAATCACGTTTCTGTGATAAATAGGCGGTAAGTTAATCAGAATTTCAGTTATATTCTTAACACCTTATAAATTTGCATACAGTTTTCCGGCTTTCATTTTCATATTTTTATACCACCATGCTCATACGATGGTTGTATGGTCGTTACGTACATGACCTTGAATTTTGTAAGATTCAGCAGCCAAACTGTTTCCATAAAGTATAAGTCTGCAGTTTCTTGGTACCTGTTATGTAATTTATTCAGAGCTTGCACGCTTGAATATTTATATGGAGTTTTGTCCTATAGAGATGTCAAAAAAAGGAGCAAATCCGGGAAGCCCATGAAAAAATCCAGAGAATGGATTTTAAAGAAGAAAGATCGTGCAAGAAAGCTTGGAAAGTAAGGAATGGGTACATAGTAAGCTTTTTAATTATCATTGTTGTTCTAACTTCGTGTTTAGAGAAGTTCGCCCGGACACGAAGTATACTGGAAGGAAACGACCAGCTCGTTTTTGAGGTCTTGTACAGCAAAAATCTTCAATAAAACTATTTTGTCAATGCAAGGTTTTCCGAATATACAAGCTTTTGTCCCGATTATTTTTCAGTTCAAGTTTTACGTTAGTTATTTCAGTACTTTTTTCTCTATACTTTCAGGATCACGTGCTCGTTTTAGAAGTATAATAAAAAGTTGAATTGCTAGTGTGGACATATATTACGATAGTTATATTTATCAGAATGTTGGAGACGAGAGTGGGAAAGAAGATAAGGCTCTCACGATTATTAAAGAGGTAACATTAGAGTGCAAATAAAGAAATCTTGATAATATGTTTGTTAGCCTCAAATTTGATCGTCTTCTGTCTTTGATCCAGTATTTTACGAATGACTGAAGCTAACTGAAATAGATAACAAATTCTTGTTATCCCTATTTAGTTCAAACAAATTCAGACCGAACCATACATGTAATTGGGGGTAGTACCATAGGAACACCCCCAGAAATCGTCGGACATATGGCTAGATCCCTCTCCCAGATTTTCCAATCTTATGGCTAGCTATATGGTAGTCGTGGGGACCTCCATACTTTTAGTCGGTAAAATACTGGAGATGTCAATTTTTTGATGAAAAATGTCAATTTTTGAACAAAAAATGACCAAAGACGTCAATTTTCTCGGCGCTTCGTGCCATAAATACATTTTTTACGGTTTTTTGCGACAAAAATTACTATTTTTTAACCGTTTTTTCATAATTTTCTGGTGAAAAAATAGAATTTTTTGTTCTTCAAAGACCACTCCCCTAAAATTTTGGGGAATCAGTTACCTTTGGCCCCAAAAAGGTCGCCCGAACCCCCCCCCCAGACTTCGGGGCCCCGTTACATGTTTGGACCCAACTCTTGCCTGTATGAGGTGTAAAGTCTTCTCCGTATCTCATCCATCCAGCTCACGGTGATACATATCCAACCTTGCATCTGAAGTTTTGAGACAATTAAAATTTCAAGTGATGACTAATCTTCTGGCTGGAAACCGCTAGATAATATTTCGTCGCTCCAGTCAGATATTGAAGCAAACAACGATTATTCCTTTAGTATTGAGTTGTTTTTACGTTATCCATTATGGACATTGAATATGATGCAAACAATCAAAAAACAGCGGTTTACGCTTTTTACTGATGAAAACTAGTGATGTTCCGGTACCACTTTTCAGTCGGTACCGGTACCGGTACCATTACAATGTTATACGTATGTATTAATTATATGTGTTACATGTCACGTATGTTTTTGAGATATATACGCTGATCTGCAAAGTCATAATTGTCGGTCATTTAAAAAAAATCCAATCAGTCAATGCATGGAATGATGTATAGTTTGCTATTTATAAAATGCTCGTAAATTCATGTTCAAAATTTTAGGTGGCTCAAAACTCATTGCCAGCTTCGAAAAGTTGACTGATTTTTGTATTGTGAAGATGTCGCAAAATCAAATTTTTTCCATCACGATACTTCGGGCTGACGAAATTTTTTCTGTCTAGATTCAGAATATGGCACAGAATAATCCGCATATATAAAAATCTTAAACTTTAAGCTCCGAGAATTTTTTCATCGAAAGAAATTTTTCTTAGAATTATTGTTTACTTGATGTTACACTTACTTCTCAGCATAGTTGGACAATAGGTTTAACTGGGTGCAGTTATGGGTACAAGATGAGATACGTTGTTGCCGGGTGAGCTAGTTTCCACTACTAAATCAAATTTCATGTCAGAGTTGGTATAATTGAATGACTGACTAATAGCACGCAAAAATGAGTATTATCTTCGAAAGTTTGACGCTCGTTTTTCTTTTCTATTGTGTCTTAAAAGTGAATAAACTGAAAAATGCCTATAAAATCATCCTTGATTACATCCTTTCTATTTTTTTGCGGCAATTTGCTAACATTCAGTTTTCCACACTAATTCAGCTTTGGCAGGCACAAAACACGATTTGGGAACCAACACCAGTTTTTTGATTTACTGCTACCAGATGAACCGATAGAAGTTATCTAAGTATGCTCTCCATTACTTGCATTTTCATATTCCAAGTACGGAATCTAGATGGATTACGGATGTTTATTTGGATATGCTTATTAGCCCATGAAGTGGCAATGATTATAATATTTATAGAAACACTCTTCAGGAAAAAGCTGCTTCAGAAATATATAGTGCAAGTCTTGCTCCGACGTTCAATGCATATTTAATGAAGCTATAAAATACGCCAGTCTCGGGCGAGAAAATACGCCATACGTGATGAAAAAGATGACAAAAGTGATTAATGCTTGAACTGATATGTTCTGGAGGGGCATATTGTGCTATGATATAACATAACATAGGTTCTACTGTCCGTGCGGGTAGGGGACTGCGGAAAATAACTCAATTTCATTTTCATCATTCGTTCATAAACAATTTAACAGCAGGAGGCTTACTTTCCAGAACCTATTTATTTATGCATATTAAGAATGATTGATTGTTATGTCTGAAAGTGTTGGGAGTCGATTGAGTTGGAACTTTTTGAAGCTCTTCTATCAATTATATACCGTACGCGAACAGTCGCATTTATACTTCCTTCTCCGAGTACTTGGAACAGCTTTTTTTGTAACGCTTGTTGAGGTAGAGTGTCAAAATATTTGTCTATTTACCTTGAAAACTTTTGGCCCAAAATTGTGATTCTTATACTGCCTTGAAAAAAAATTATTCCGTTTTTAAGGATGCTTCATAGTTCGGGCATACTATGTCTTCAAATATGAGTGATATTTCAGCAAAGTAGTACTCATTTGTCTTTTTTATTCGATAAGAAGGCCTTACAAAATTATTCGGTGGTAGGACGTTGATACTTGTAATTTTCGCTCAGATTGTTAACTTTACTCGCGAATATACTGAGAGTTTTTAAACTCTAGAATTCTTTGCTTCCAATCTTATTTTAATGCTACCTACTGTAAATCTATTAAGGAATTCTTTTTTCCGCTTTTAGAGAGATATCAAAATGGTTTCAATCAACAACGGGAAAGTCCTGCTGCCGTATGCCCTGATTTTTTACCAGGGCTTCGCCAAGCCGCAAATCGAAATTAGAATTACGATTCTCAATTTTAACATCTCTTCGTCATGTTTACGTCGAAATTGTTTAGAAGATCGACTAAATATAATCTTCCGAGAAGGAAATCACTTCGAAAGTATTTACGCCATCGATTTATCGAATTTCCGAATCGACAGCGCATCTTCTGACGTCGTCGCCCATTTTTTCCCCACGGTAGAAAATCGTCGTAATTCAAAATACGATATTTCTATGAAAATAACTGGATTTGACCCGATTTTCAAATTCTCTAGAATTTGTGATGCCACTACTGAAAGCTTCGAATATATCGGTTATCGTAATAATGAAAATACAGAATTTTTATCACGTACGAATTTAACGGCGCAGTGCTTCGACGTAGAATTTTCGGCGCAAAAAAGAAAATTAGATGCGGAAGAAGTCCGAGTGTCAGGCTTTTCTAAGAAGTTCCTTGTTTCGAAAGAGAAATTCCGACGTTTTGACGTCTTGTTTTGGGCCTGCTTATTGTTGATTGCTGTTCTCGTTTTTTTGACCGGCTGCTTGATGTACGTTTCAATTTTTCTAGTCTTGAAATACCGAAAAACGAAAGCTGATGAATGTTGCAGTCAGGTTAAAAAATGCAATGTGCTAATTATCAAATAGATTAGAAAAGAAAATGTGTTCGTTGCCGGTCATTCGACGCCAAGTGGTCCAAGGGTCCTCACTCGACTATCAGATTTTGGTCGAACTTTGTGTACATATCACCCGGGGTCCACGATAGCCCATAGCAACCTGAGTAATGTTACACGGGTACTTTTCCTCCTGGGCCTTGTTTAGGCAGTGTAGAACATGAAGACTCTGTCTATACCTTATCTCAGCAACTATTGAAGCAAATTTAATGGCATAACATATCCAATCTCAAAGCTTAGGGGGCTATGGGTTTTTTGGCCTCTTTTAATTTCCAACTAAATAAACTGCCTATATACCTTCAGGTTACACTGTCACCATGGTTTTTTTGTACCATGCAAACTTTTTGGCTCGAGTACAAACAAAAATTTGAGCCATGTTCGTACCAGTACAAACAATTTTCGGATATGAAAATTCAATTTGATATATCAATCACAGTGTAACCAATGATCTATTTGTGTGCCATACACACAACTCACAAGCAAACACGTTATTATTATACATAATGTGGCCAGACATACTCTTTAGTTCAGATGACCTAATAGTGTGGATATAAGTATTTTTTATTACTACTACTATTTAGTAATTTTACTTTTGAGTCTGTCTAATGCCACTATCCTCAACCCTTAGATTCCTGTATATAACAGCGGTTCTAGGACAATTCGCCCCCACTGCAGTTCGCCCCTGACACAATTCGCCCCCGAGCAATTTGCCTCCAGTAATTCGCCCCTGGTACTATACACTTACCTGGTTTCAGAAATTCCATGATATGTTCTCCAGATTTTCTTTTTCCAGCTTCATCATAGGTGGCGCGATAGCGTCAACCTAACTTGGCCCCCAAATTTCAGCCCCCTCACCCTAGCACCAAAATGGTAAGAACTGGAACCTTCGGGTTTTTTCATAATTTCGGGCATAAGGGGCGAACTATGGGGTGGCTTTTGTCATTTCGCCTCTATCTGCAAGTGGTGCTCGGTGGGGCCCCAAAAACATGCAAAAAACGCACTTTTTAAGGCCCCCCAGTTCCACCATGCCCAGCAATGAGTGTGCCATATCCAAGCTCCATACTTCGGCCTAAGCATCTTGGGGGTGCAGTCTCAAATGCGATTTTTCATTTTTTTAAAATATGGCCCCAATTCAATTATATGGTGGTCCTAAAGCCCCGGAAAACGCCAAATTCCCCAATTTTGTTATATAATACTTTCGGCTTCGAAAAAAATAATTTTTCGCGGCATAATGCACTACAGTGAATAGAGGAAAAAATCAGAAAAGGAGAATAAGTAAAAAGTAATCAAAAAAAAATTAAAGAAACTAAATAAGAAAGATGGAAGACAAAAAAAGGAATGCAGGAAAAAAATTAAACGAAAAAAGGAACAAAAAACATAAAAAACAAAAGCAGATCGAAGAACATAAATGACACGCAATTCTGCCTATGATATCCGTGTTACAAATTACAGTTCTGCGTAAATTCTCCTCACGCCATTAGACTAAAATTTGGCATGGTTTCTGGGGATGAGGACACCATCATTACAAACTTGAAAAAATATAAATTTCCAAATTGCCAGTGTTGAGATTTTTCACAAATTTTTGGTCGAAATTGATTACTTTCAGTCAGATAAACTTTAGCTGCAAGCTTTCATTTTGAACTCGGCCACACATTTTGTTTCAAGTGGAAAAGCAACCGGCCACTTCAATTCTAGGGAACTACTGCTCAAACGCTGTATTGCTGACTGTAGAGTGAACAATGCTTATACTGACATAGTACTAACCGCATCAGTAAAAAAATCTAACATTCAAAGAAAATTTAAAAAAATTATTTGTGGACATTTATTTGGAACATTGCTGTAGATCAGACTATCAGTAGTATAGAGACCCCCCTCAAGTGTAAAAAGCTCCCCGGCCCATGTTAAACATAGGCGTTGGACTTGGAAAAAAATTCACAACCTTCCCGACACTAGCCGGCCTTCCTCCGACTACTATGACGTCATTTTTCCAGCTGGAAAGAAGCATGACATCACACCTGGGGTAGTTGCCGAAACTTGGCCCACCAACATCTCCGTCAAAACTCGAAATAATGTAACATATATGGTACTTTTCGGAATCAGCCTAATTAGACCTATCGATTGGTACCCAACATGACCTATTTAGGACAAAAGCCTAAATTTAGTGTGGGCTCTACCATTTGTGTTATTTGTTATAATGCATTGCCGCCGCGCCTGTTGGGGTGGAGGGAAGTTCGCCTGACTAATAAAGCTGAAGCTGCCACTTCAAGCTTTATATAGCTAGCTTAAATAAAAAAGTCGTGCTATATATCAACAGAAATTGTGTACTCATTCACACTGATCACAGGATCAGTCCCAGCGGCAGGGAGGCTAGTACACATATGGCGCCAGTACTTTCATAAAAAGTACCCATAATAAATGTTGTTTTACTTTTTTCTAGTATAGTTGTGATCCCAAGTCCATTCTTTCTTCATCAGCTTTTTTGTTCTTTTAAGACACGATTTCTGAGAGATTCTACCTTTTTTAACATAGGCCTATGATAAGTTGAAAATTAATCATACCTCAAAATCAGATATTTTGGGTAGTTTCGTGCGCTGAGTTCCGTGGTACCATTCGTTTTGCTTATAAACGAAAATTCGCGCCGCTACAGTATGCCAAAGTTTGAAAATTGATGATTTTTTGGGATTTTTCAGTGGTCTTGCTATCCAAGCGATATTTCGAGCTCGGTTTGATCTTATTTGATGAGTAAATATTCATTTTATAAAGGAGAAAATGAGCTCTCTTCTGATGTAACATTTACAGTAAATAATTGCATATTACACTTTTTAATACAGTTTAAAGTGTCAAAAACGAGCCATCAAAAATGAAAAAATTTTGTTTATGGGCACTCCCTAGCACCTTCCCACCGGAAGCTGCAGAATTTTATTTTCTTATATTGTAGCTCATGCATTTTTACTGCTTTGGTTGAATTTTCATCAAAATTTTTATACCGTTTTGGGAGCTGCACAGCTCTGAAGAAGGCATACTCATGAAAATTTCATAGAAATCATTGTATTTGCCAGGTGGCCCCTGTCTACCCCTTGTGATATATTTATTACCTATACTGTAGAACTATCAATTAAATAGCAGACTATAGGTTGATGTATTAATTGTTTCGCAAGCAAACATTTTACACTCTGCAAGAAAGTTTGAACAGTCAAATATTAGAAGCAAAAATTGAGAAAAATCCAGCTTAGAGACACCCTGAGCACTTTCACCTATCATTCTGCAGAATTTCATCTTTTTATTCTTTTGTTCACACGTTCCTACAGTAGATGTTAAAGCAGCATCGCGATTCGAATACCCGTTGAGGAGCTACATAAATCCAATGAAAGCAAAATCCTGAAAATTGTTCAAAAATCAATAAATTGTTTTTGGCATTTTTGTGTTTTCATGGACTTGGTTCATTATTTCAATACTGGAACGAGAAAATACATTAAAAAGGCCACAACCTTTTGGATATGTTGTAGCAAAACAGTGATTTATGATTTTAACTGCATTATCATCAACTTCATAAATTTTGTTCAATTCCTTTGAGTAACTGATCTAAAAGGATGATAGTACAACCCGCCACGCCTAATCAAACCTCACAAAGTCTATGTCATTCTCCTAAAAAAGATTAATCATAATGCTTGCTGTGTGAATTGTTGCAGTAAACTTCAGATCAGAATTGAGCAGAATTCATTTTGTGTCTGTGTCACATGATCTAAACCTATTGGAGTGAAATGATAAAAAGACGTGCGCCAACCATAGATGTATGGCCATCATATAAGGAAATTGTCTTTTAATCTTACAGCAATGTGCACTGTACTAAAGATGTAGCATACCCTGAAAGGTGCAACATAAGTATAGGAACCCCAGCCTTAAAATCAACAGGGTCTCTGCAAATTCGGAAAAAATGCAAAAATAGGCTAAAACCCTCTTGGAATCTCAAAAACTTTTGGGTACAAAACCTAGATATTCTGTAAGTGTGATTGGGCTCGAGTTTCATCAGTAAGTTTATAAGGAAATTTTGAACAGGTTACTCTGCGTGAGATGATAGTAACCCAAACTTTGAGTAAAAACTTTCCTTAATGCTGCACTGGTAATTGGTCTAATTTAAAAATGAAGTATACAAAATATTGTTGACCATGAGTGCTACCCATACGCTGAAAAGATGTTGCAGAATCCACGAACCAGAAGTACAGCACCTTCAAACAGACGAAATTTCTCTACCACTCGAGTCCTTATTCAAGTTATCCGAACCATTTTTTGTGCGACTAATAACCCAACGTTGTCAAAATTTTACAATAACATCAACATTATATCAGTGAAATGGTGTATATTCTCCTTTTGATGCTGATCGAGTGGCAATAGCTTGGTTTTCAAAATCCTAGGGCAAGGGTTTTATGGAATGACATCCAGACGTGCAGCAACGATTTTTCAGGGGAGTCCATGGACTTTTTTCCTGGGTTGTATGGGGGTGGGTGAGCAAAAAAAACAGAAAAGAGTTCTGCAAACCTGTTTTTCATACAAAGTATGCACAAAAATCATCAAAAAAGCTGTCTTGGAAAAAGTTCAGGGGGGTGTCTGACGATTTTTTTGGCCAGGGTCTCAGATATGGGGGTTAACCCCCCCTATCCCCCTATGTGCATGTATGATAATATCCTTATGTCATTGAAAGTTCACTGATGAAGCTCCGCCCCATGCACACTTACAAAATATTTAGATTTTAGGCTCAACAGTCCTCAAGATTCAGGGGGATGTCACTGTCTATTTTTACATGTTTTTTCAAATTTGCAGAAACTCTATTGACTCTCAGGCCCGGATTTCTATACTTATATTGCTTGTTTCAGGGTAGCCTACATCTTTGATACAGTGCAGTTTGTTGTAGGATCATAATTAATTTTTCTTAAATGATGGCACCCCATATATATTCGTATGATGCCAATGTGCTGCTAACAATCAACTGAAAGTCGATGAAGTTGAGAAATGATCTCCTGCAGTTCATATTGTAGTAAATTTCAGATCAGAAATGAGCCGAATACATCCCTGAAGTTTGTCTGATGAAAAAATATCAATGACAAAAAATGAAAAGAATGTATCCAGCAAAGTGTCAGTGTACTGCATTCTTTTTGGAATGATCAAAGCAGGGTTGGCGCCAAAATTTTGTTCAAAATTATGGAAGATTCATTAAGTCTATTCAATAAATTTTTCCTTTATGATACGGACTCCTTGACGATCACTCTTTCTATTCTAGCCATTTCAAAATTTTTGAAATTGATTTCATAATCTCTAGTAAGGTTCTGTTTGCCTAAACTGCGACTTCGATCATTTCTAAATGAATGGAGTGTGTTAGTGAACCAGGTAACAGGAAACTATTGCCAGATCATGATCCGATCTTTCATGACCAACTTGACCAACTATTTTTTACTTTACATTAAGATAGATGTCAATTGATTGTGTCAGCAAATATAGCAAATCCCTTAACATAAAGAAAACAAAAAATTGTTACATCAAATTCATTTGTGTCGATTCTATGACTGACTAAGAAGAAATTACTAACTGCAATAAGAAAATATTTTAGTTTTCTGTGAACAATTTGCTGCTTATGTTAGCTGTGCAATGCTATTGGTAATTACAATATTTCCATTTCCAAAGTTTTGCAGATAGAAAACACAAAGTACTCATAAGCTTTTTAAAAAAAATTTTTCCAAGATTTGCTGTATGAGTAGAGAAAAAATCATCAGTGCTGATTCAGATTAACGATTTGCTCATGAGATTCTTTTCATATGTTGCACGATCTTCAAACCTTGAAGATGGATCACGTCCCTACATGTATATGACAAACGTAGAATGACTCGCAAATACAGGTATCAAACTGCTATTCACACAGTGGGCTTCATGATTTTTCTTTTTTAGGTGAATGACACAGACTTTGTGAGGTTTGATTAGGCGTGGTGGGTTGTATCATCCTTTTAGATCAGTTACTCAAAGGAATTGAACAAAATTTATGAAGTTGATGATAATGCAGCTAAAATCATAAATCACTGTTTTGCTACAACATATCCAAAAGGTTGTGGCCTTTTTAATGTATTTTCTCGTTCCAGTATTGAAATAATGAACCAAGTCCATGAAAACACAAAAATGCCAAAAACAATTTATTGATTTTTGAACAATTTTCAGGATTTTGCTTTCATTGGATTTATGTAGCTCCTCAACGGGTATTCGAATCGCGATGCTGCTTTAACATCTACTGTAGGAACGTGTGAACAAAAGAATAAAAAGATGAAATTCTGCAGAATGATAGGTGAAAGTGCTCGGGGTGTCTCTAAGCTGGATTTTTCTCAATTTTTGCTTCTGATATTTGACTGTTCAAACTTTCTTGCAGAGTGTAAAATGTTTGCTTGCGAAACAATTAATACATCAACCTATAGTCTGTTATTTAATTGATAGTTCTACAGTATAGGTAATAAATATATCACAAGGGGTAGACAGGGGCCACCTGGCAAATACAATGATTTCTATGAAATTTTCATGAGTATGCCTTCTTCAGAGCTGTGCAGCTCCCAAAACGGTAAAAAAATTTTGATGAAAATTCAACCATAGCAGTAAAAATGCATGAGCTACAATATAAGAAAATAAAATTCTGCGGCTTCCGACGGGAAGGTGCTCGGGAGTGCCCATAAACAATATTTTTAATTTTTGACGGCTCGTTTTTGACACTTTAAACTTTATTAAAAAGTGTAATATGCAATTATTTACTGTAAATGTTAAATCAGAAGAGAGCTCATTCTCTCCTTTATAAAATGAATATTTATTCATCAAATAAGATCAAACCGAGCTCGAAATATCACTTGGATAGCAAGACCACTGAAAAATCCCAAAAAATCATCAATTTTCAAACTTTGGCATACTGTAGCGGCGCGAATTTTCGTTTATAAGCAAAGCGAATGGTACCATGGAACTCAGCGCACGAAACTACCCAAAATATCTGATTTTGAGGTATGATTAATTTTCAACTTATCATAGGGAAAGTAGAACTTCTCAGAAATCGTGTCTTAATTGGTGGAGGACCAGTACCCAATTCTCTGTATCTACCTGCTTGAACATATTTACACACAGCCTAATGCACAGAATGCATAGGAATTTTCCCACATAAGTTGCAAGGCTCCATTGCAGAGAATGAATGTTTCAGCTTTCTATATGATATATTTATATCAGTTGGTAGTACTGTAATTGAATCATACTAGTATTTACTCATCAACTTTGAAAACTGACAAGTAACTCTTTGAAGTTCTTCTGCAGTTCATCATAGGTCTTGGCACCCATGATAATGATTTTACCTTTGTGAAAAATCAATGCACATAAGCCCTGCTTGTTGTCACGATAAGTGAATTTGTAAAGTATGTAAATTAAGCTAAGCTTAAGGTTACTGTATAATTTCGTCCAAATTAGTTTCGTGTAGGAATTGTACAGTAATCCATTATTAAGTTGTTTTTCTATTTTTTTACCATTAGGGAAAATGTAGGTTAAGTAGCCCATTGTTTGTACATTTTTGACGATAATTTGCCAGAACCATCAGTGCATTTTCGTTTCATTATTTACTCGATCATCGCAAAATATGTATGGAAAGGATTACAGTAGGAAAATAAGAGCCCAAAAAACAGAGAACTACTAATCCCTTCTGTCCACTTACCCGACGGGTGGACAACTTCAAGGAACCCATCATAAGCAAGCTCAACCAATCAGGTTCAAACGTTTTCCTCCCATTCCCTGTCCTTACGTAACAAGTGGTGACCATACCTATCTGACGAACCGAAAAAAGTAAGCCCCTAGTTTTTTATTCCCACCCTTCCTGTTGAAAAAGTCCCATTCCATCATTCTAAAAGTTCCATTTACCATTCCTCTCCCGTTTTCTCCTTGTTAACAAAATCTGGCTGAATAAAAGAAAAGTTTGTCAGATCAATTTTGTCAAATTGAAAAGGAAGGAAAAAATCAAGTTTTGAACACCCAAAAAATGATCCACCCTAACCAGATCGATCAAATCGTTAGACATTCCATTGAACATGTCGTTGACAACAGACTTAGGGGTCTAGAGGACCGGCTAAGAGATGTCATTCCTGGTCGAAATGCCCCAAATCGTGAAATAAATACAGTGTTGAATGATATCCGCCTAGCCGATTTCAGGAACAACCCATTCGTTCCTATCAGATCCCCACCTTTATTTTCCAGTTCTTTTGGTCAAAATTTTTTGGACTGGATAAAAAATTTTGAAATCTTCCTCACCTTTCAAGACGTCAAACCTGACGATGAAGAAATAAGGAAAGCCTGTTTCGAGTCCTACCTTTCTGGACCTGCTCTAGCCACCCTGGATGATCTGAGGCTAAGACAGGACCCTCCCACCACATACGAGCAGTATAAAAATTGTTTCCAACGTTTATACCCCAATAACCGCGATTGTGATATTCATCAACAAGTTTTGATGGAAAGAAAACAAAAAAGTTCAGAGCTTGGCACTGAATTTCTTTCAGAACTTAGAAAAATTGCTCGGCAAGCTTTCCCAAATTTGTCCTTGGAGGATAGAGAAAACCTGATAAAACCCATATTTTTACGGGGCTTAACGCCTGAAATTCGTGAAATTTTGAGATACTGTGAATTCGCAAACTTAGATGAAGCCCATAAGGCTGTCATGTACGTAGAATCTCAATGAGCCCGACCTGGTTTCTCATCATCTATTCCCAGAATACCCCCCAATGACATGGTTGCAACAGTTACCCAAAGTAATATTGAACGTTCTTTACTTGACCTCACAGATAAAATGTCAAAACTTTTCGACTGAAAAATGACCCCTCCGCCGGTTTCCTGCACCTATTGTGGCAAGAGCGGCCACTTGGAAAATGTATGCCGCAAGAAACAACGAGACGACTAACGAAAAACCAGAGTTATCCCCGCAGGCCCAACACGAGGAAACCCGACACGGGTCACCGGCGGCCCTATTCGGAACACCAATGGTGCAACCAAAATCCGCCCAAACCCCCAAATAATTTTGGCTATTCCAATAACAGCTGCTTTAACTGCGGCAAACGTAACCATTTGGCCAGGCATTGCACAGTGCCACAAAAAAGTAAGTACCCATCCAATATTCACCAACAATCCTGCCCTCCAGATATTGCCGTCTCTTCCCCCCTCGATTTTGATGATATAGAAATGTTCCTCCAATGTTCAGGACAACAGACAGCAGGCCACATCAATACCTTGTTTACGAAAATGACCGAAAATACCCAAACCACCCAACCACCCATGTCCTTGTTAAAAATTAAATTTTCCCCGAAATTGCAAAAATTGGGCCCTTATTTTTTTCAAGCAATTCTCAAAAATCCAAATCCGAAAAAGCCGAAAAACCCACTTCCAACACCAATCAAGAACCGAGCCCTAAGTCCCCAAGCCCTGCCCCATCAGCTGAACATCAACGGTTCCCATCACAATCATCGGCAGCATCAGCCCAATCCACTCGCCCACCAACCCCCTAATCGCCGGCCGAATTTCAAGTTGAGATCATCTACGCAGACGATATGGAAGACGGTGAATATACCAAAGAATCCCCAAAACCCAATTTAACCCAGAATTCGTTTTTTGTTCAGGTGAGATCACCAACGCAGCCTGAAGAGACCCAACGCCGACTGAGGCGAAACGAAAAGTTTTGGCTACCCAACATAATTTCTTTTTTATGTTTTTTGTCGTTTTTCTTCGCGCCAATAAATGGCACATTTCAATTATGTGGTATGTCTAGGAGTGGTCATGCAATTGACATCCTGAAAAGTGTCCAATGTGAAGCCCCTAATTCCCCTGCCCATTTTAGTAAAATAGTGGCCAATGTCTATATTCCAAAAACCCAACCAGATACCACCCCTGCCTTCAAATGTCAAATGCGTACGAGAACTATTTGTACGAACATGGGATTTTTCGGATCAAAAGGCATTGTCCTGGACTCCTCAAAAATTGTCCCAATTCCCGCATCCGACATTTTTCACCAAAAGTTACCAAAGAAAAAATTTGACCCATGTCTCCCCCAGTTTTTGGAGCAAAGAAAACCCACTAAAAGTCGATTTTAAGTGGTGCTGTAGTGATCATTGTACTACAGTAACAAATTTGATTATTGAAGAAGGTAAAGTTGCCTCTTGGGACCCTGATCATTTGACCACGGATTTAGGCGACTCCGGCGGTTGCAAGCCCCTAGCCGGACAGTGCACTCTCAGTGATGGAATAATTTTGTGGGACGATACCAAATTCAAGGACACCTGTTCCCTCCAACTACAAGGCACATATAACGGAACCCTAAGCGATAATTATGTTGTCATAGACGCTATTCAGGGGACATTTACCCTAAAGTCTGCTTACACTAAATGTTCCAAAATTGAAAAAGCGGTCCTAACCCACCAAGGAGTCATTTTAGTGCTTAAAAATATGACCCAACTCGCCTCGTCAAATTCGGATGAAAATTCAGACCCTATCAACCCAGACCCAGTGAATGTGAAGTTAAATTTCTTAACACAAAAAATTTTGGACTTGGAATACGAAAATTTCCAAAATGTTTGGTCAGAATTGTGCCGTCAAGCCCAAAGATATCTTGACATCAATTGGCAACTTTTACATTTTGACCCCACCCTTGGTGCCCGTGCATTTTTACATCGGACTGACATAATTGCCGAGTTTACTGGCGACGTTCTCACTGTCTCAAAATGTAAATCCCTAAATGCTACAGAAATTTTTACCTCCCATAAAGTGAATGAAATGCGTTACAAAAACCTTCCCATCAGAATTAATGATACACTTTCATTCATGACCCCCAGCACCTTTGATCTACTTCCTTTTAGCCCGAAAATTGATTGCCATCATCGACCCATAAGCATATACAAAAATGGAGACAAATGGATGACTGAAACTGGACCCACCCATGTCACTACAGTACCCGTTCAAGTTTTCTGGCATGGAAAATACAAAGTTTTTCATTTTGACTCACCAGCCATTTTTCATGATCAGTTAGGATCTATCCCCTCTAATTTAGCTTTTTTGAAGCAGTACATGTACAAAGTACACAGCTTAGAAGCTAATGTGCATAGAATAATGAACTATACTTCAGAAATGTCGTTGAACCCCTCCCTCATTTATGAAGCCCTGTCAGGAGCAGGTCAAGGCATGTCAAAGGCCATGCAAGGATATTCCAAATCGTTGGAACAGATTATCGGCGGCGTAGCTCACAGTGCTACAGTTGGCTTGAATAACCTGCTGAAAGGTCCCTTACAATTAATCGTTAATGGTCTAGTGGTCATAGCAAGCATTGCTGCAGTAGTTTTCGTCCTCTTTTGGTCTTGTGTGTTCCTCCACAACATGCGCGCCAAAAGAATGCCCCCACTGTTGCCATCTGCCGCATCCCTTTACAAAAATCCCCACCATTCTAGCGAAAACCCGCCTCTTCTACCAACCCTCAGACAAGCCCTGTTCCAACTTGTAGCCCACCATGCCCAAAACTCGGAAGCTACTCACTCGCGTAGCAGCAGCATTCATTATGTGAAACGAGCAATTCCTAGTGCCCCATCCCCCTATTTCATTTTGCATCCGAAAATGATATAATTGATAGAATCCTACATGTTTTGCTTACAATTAATAACCAAAAAACCGTTTATGCTATGGTCGATTCTGGCGCAGCTTACTCGATCATGGATAAAAAAGGCGCAAGTTCCATAAATGACCTTGTCTGGAAAAATTCCCCCACTATCATGGCCACTGCTGCAAATAAACTCCCTATCCCCTTGGTAGGTTCGGCCATCGTGACTCTAAAAGTGGACGATTTGGAAGAAACAATTGTGGTTCAAATACAAGACGATTGTCCCTCACCTATTATTTTAGGTGCCAATTTCACTAACCGGTTTAAAAGCTACGAATTCAACAATGAAAATTCCTTTGTCCGTTTTGGAAAAACCTTTGTCCCATGTAGAGGCATTACCTACAACCCACCCAAACATCGAGGCGAAATTTCTTTGCCGGGTACTGTTGCCCTTCCACCCAGAACCATCACAGAGTTTACTGTACCCGTATCAAAAATGTACGAAAATACGAAAACTGTTGAATTCTTTCCACGTGATCAATTATTTGAAAAATTCGGAATTTGCGCAGCTAACAGTGTCTCCACCGTTTTTCAAGGCCATATCATGGTTTCCATTTTCAATCCCACCCAAGCCCCAGTTGTCCTATATGAGAAAACAAGATTGGGCACAATCCAAACTTTTACCGAAAAATCAGCAATGGTAGCCCAGTGTAATTCCACACCCAATGAAATATTAACACCCAATAATGTAATGAAATGGTTGAACTCCAATGTTGACCTATCCCAAACTTCCATCAGCCCAAACGAGAAGAAAAAGCTTTTGTCCACCCTTGCAATGTTCCCCGAACTATACTCAACCTCCAAAGCCGATAATGGACGCACTAGTTTGGTTGAACATGTGATTGACACTGAGGATACTGAACCCGTCCGGAGACCCCTTTTTCGTACCTCCCCAAAAGAAAAGGATATTATTCGTCAAGAAGTCGAAAACTTGGAACATCAGGGTATCATTTCCAAGAGCACGTCCCCTTATTCTACCAACACAGTTCTTGTAAAGAAAAAAGATGGTGGCATGCGTTTGTGCATAGATTTTTGTGGTCTAAACAAAGTCACCAAAAAAGACAGTTACCCCATCCCCCGAATTGATGATATTTTCGACACCCTTCGCGGCATGCAGTTTTTCATGTCCCTTGACCAAACCAATGCCTATTACAGTATCCCAATCAAGGAAAGCGATAGAGAAAAAACGGCCTTTAACAGCCCCGCTGGCCTTTATCATTTTAATGTCCTACCCTTTGGTCTGTGTAACGCCCCTGCCTCTTTCCAGCACCTCATGGATGTTCTTTTATCCAACTTGCAGTGGCAAACCTGTCTTGTCTACTTGGATGACGTGCTTGTTTTTGGAAAAACCCATGACCAAATGCTTGACAGGCTGAGAGAAGTGCTTTCTCGAATGCAGTCAGCAGGACTAAAATTGAAAGTCCAAAAGTGCAAATTTTCACAGTCCCACGTGAAATATCTTGGCCACATAATTTCAGCCGATGGAATTTCCCCTGACCCCGAAAAAATTGAAGCAGTTCAAAAAATGCCTGCCCCAAAAACAGTCAAACAAATAAAGTCCTTTTTGGGATTGATATCTTATTACCATCATTTCATCCCAAATTGTTCCAAAATCAGCTCCCCACTTAGCAAATTGTTAAAAAAAGATGTTCCCTTCGTCTGGGGACCAGATCAACAAAGTGCTTTTGAGGGCCTAAAGCAACACCTCATATCTCCACCCATCCTGTCCCACCCAGATTTCGCACAACCATTTATCTTGCAAACCGATGCTTGTGTCACTGGCATAAGCGCTGTTCTCAGCCAAATAGGATCGGACAAAAAGGAACACCCCATTGCGTATGCAAGCCGCAGCCTAATTCCTCATGAACAAAAATATTCCATAACCCGTCTAGAAACCCTCGCTGTTGTTGAATTTGTTCGTCATTTTCGCCCATACCTCTATCAACATGAGGTCACGGTCCACATTGATCACACAGCCGTAAAAAGCATTTTGGAAAAAGAAAATAACTCATCCCCCCAAAGTTGCCGTTGGGGCTTTGCCCTAAGTGACTTTAAGCTTAACATCCAACCCAGAAAAGGCACAGCTAATAGAAATGCGGACGCTTTATCCCATACTCCCCTTCCCACCACCCATTCTGCTATACAAAATTATGCAGATAGCCTACCCAAACCTCTGGATCTATAACCCCAAAATGGATCGAGAAGAGGCAATTCACATCAACAATATGCAGCCGTATCATCCAAAAGTCAACGTCCCTTCAAATCAACCAAACGATGAAAATCAACGACGTCCCGATCCAGAAAATGCCTTCCGCCGAGTTCAATGTAGCTCCACCCACTGTTCTGCTCGACCCAATTCGCCAGCTTCGATCGAATTGTGACCTGCCCAAACGAGGACGTTTGCTTTATAAAGAAGGGAGGTGTCACGATAAGTGAATTTGTAAAGTATGTAAATTAAGCTAAGCTTAAGGTTACTGTATAATTTCGTCCAAATTAGTTTCGTGTAGGAATTGTTCAGTAATCCATTATTAAGTTGTTTTTCCATTTTTTACCATTAGCGAAAATGTAGGTTAAGTAGCCCATTGTTTGTACATTTTTGACGATAATTTGCCAAAACCATTAGTGCATTTTCGTTTCATTATTTACTCGGTCATCACAAAATATGTATGGAAAGGATTACAGTAGGAAAATAAGAGCCCAAAAAACAGAGAACTACTAATCCCTTCTTTCCACTTACCCGACAGGTGGACAACTTCAAGGAACCCGTCGTAAGCAAGTTCAACCAATCAGATTCAAACGTTTTCCTCCCATTCCCAATAAACAACTCTAGCGAATGAGATTTCCCTCACCAAAAACCCCACCTCTTTTTCCAGATCCTAAAAAAAAACGAAAAGAAAATAGTCAGTTCCTTCTTCGTATCTTTCGAAAATCAGCCGCGTGTCAGTTTACCGACTAAGTGAGTTCCCTACCTCTTCCTGTATTGTATTTTTCTTGGACGACGTTCATCCATCCAGCAGTTTGTGTTTTTCCCGGACGACGTTCATCCGTCGAGTAGTTGTATTTGTTTGAGGATGACGTTCATCCATCCAATTAGTTTGTATTTGTTTGAGGACAACGTTCATCCGTCCAATTAGTTTGTATTTGTTTGAGGACGATGTTCATCCGTCCAATTGTATTTGTTTATCGGCGACGTTTATCTGCCAATATCTTATTTTCGGGACAACGCCTATCCCTCCATAGAAGTCTCACCTTCCCGACCCATATTTAGTAGTTCTCAGATTCCTTTTCCCTCAGTTGCTCTTATTCTCCTGCCCGTGTCCCCTGCCTTATCCACATTATTGTAATTTAGCCTGTTAATATTCTATTTTAATAAATGAATATTCTAAAGGCATTTATGTAACAAGTGGTCTGTCCTTACGTAACATTGTCAATTGTATATTTCAGTGCAGGAAATAATTCGGGAGAATAATCACACTGACCTCTATGAGTGTTATGAAATTCTTCAACATTGATACAGTGATCCACGGTGTATGACCCGACAACATTGCACATTTTAAATTTCCTGGGTCTTGGTCGATAGCCGAGTTTGAGCAGTATATCTGCAGCATGATCTATACTTTTCATCGCCTGCTGAGTTGCCTTAATGCCCACACATACAAGCTTGCCATTTTCCTACAATAGTAGAAAACATTTAGGATCACGAAGGTGCCAAATTAGTGACCTGAATTTTCCCACAGTCAGTTTAGAGCCATCCAGTTTTTCAACAGATGAGTCCAAATTGAGTCGACAGCCAAGTTCAGCTGTGACAGTAATGTTTTGTACTTGCATTTTTAGAATAAACTTCGCTTTCTAAAGTGTAACTTCACAATTGTTTTACCAGTGACAAATTTTATAGGTTTGTCTTGATCTGTTCTAATTGAAATTTGGATAGAATCGATATCTTTTACGAGTACAGGCAAGTAGTGAGGAGCTATATATATCTTATCTATAATGTCACCAAAAGCTCCCTCTATATTAACAATATGAAAGAGGGGGCTAAAATATCACCAGCAATCTGTTGTTCAATGATGTTACAATAAACATACATAGTTTCGAGACCAGCCTTCATATCAGCAGGGTGTGCAGCAGCAATTTTCATTTTTTCAGATGAAGTTGTTTCTAGTTGTGATTTCTCAAAGCCCAACAGGTAGAGTAAAGAATCACTTAATTTTATGCTCTTGATTCTAGTCAAATTCACCTTCAGGGCAACTGCTCTGGCTAATTTCCTGTATGAAAATTCAATAAACTCATTATATGGAACTTTTTCCTGTTCACTCAACACCCTGATGGATTGTTGAATAGCTTCAATTAAATCTATTATAGATTCATACCTCCTAGAAAGTACTTTTAGTAATTGCCTAGTATTGGTCTGAAGATCATAAAATTTTATTGCACTATCACTAGGTGTTATATTGAACCACATATTTGGGTAGATGAATTCACAAAGTGCACATTCCCATTCACCTTGCAAAATCAATCTATGAGGCAACCTGATACTAAAATTTGAAGCAGAGTTACTCGGATTGCTCTGAGCATTGCTCGGTAATGTTACATAAAACTGTGAAAAATCAATTTTTTTTCAATATGTCATTATGGTAGAAACTAACTTTTATATTCTGTTGAGCTGGTCAAATAAAAATGCATTATCATATATGGGAGTATTTATTCTAAAGAGACTGTTGATGAAGCTAGTAATGAATTCATCAGTGTAGCTTTGTTCCAAACTAGCAACAATATCCCTCATTCTTATACCTCTGACTATCCACACGAGAAAGTATACACATAACTGACCACATGTAGCAGTCAGGTACTGTTGAACACATTTAGTATTGCACTTGTAAGAAGTAGATATAGTCTTGATATAATTCCTAAGCTGTTGAGGTGGTTCCAGGCCATAACTGTCAAAATAACAACATGCTTGTGTTTTTTATTAACAAACAGAGCTACCCAGTGTGAACCAGGTTCATCCTGCTCATCCAGATTTACAACCAATGCTGGCGGTACAGTGTCAAGAGATGGTAAACAGTCTATAGGGAATACCCCATTGAAGATTTGTCTGAGAGCTTGATCTCTATTGATCAAGATATAGATTTCAGAGGTATTCATGCAGTATAGTCATTAAAGACATGTCTATTTTTATCAATCAAAAGCAAATTGTCAAATTCTGCATAAGCAATAACTTCTATACCTGGATCGGGTATCCTATCAGCAAACGCCAATTCTATACTTGTTGAACCATCTCTAATCAAATCCCAATGTCCACTATCATCTTCATCGGGTGTGAAATCGAAGGCAAAGTAGCACTGTCCTTTTTTAAAATTAAGTCAGCTAGTACCATTCCCCTTGTTATCTTTAGCCATGTCTAGTGTTTTGAAGAGCTGATCATATGCTCGAATATATTTGTTGTTGGGAAAATCAAGTCTTAGTGGAGTTGCTGGAAAAGCTTGACCACCAGAGACAACCTTGACTTCACTTATACTGTAACATTTAAAATTAAATGGAGATTTTTTGATTTCTCCAGGATATGCATCGGCATCAACACATGCTATAATCATCCTTAGTGGACCAGTGAATAGATTATTTAGAGGTGTAGATTGCGTTATACTAGCAATATGAAGGTTCACCATTTGGACTCTTCTGATTGGGTATTTGACTGACGTTTTTAACATTGCTTTTTCAAGAGCCAATCCAACACTGTCGAGAACTTCAACTTTCCTGATGAAGAGTTTCATCTGGGAAACTTCCAATTTTGCATTTTCTGCATCACCAGCTGGGCACCGTAACACAAATGGATTACTGTTGCGGATCAATCCCAGTTTGAGCTCAGTATTGCTGAGTGAATATCGATCTTGCATTAGAAGATCAATATGAAGCGGAGCTGTTATTCCAACTGTTTGATTATTTTCAAAGTGCTTTACCCTATCTTCAAAGCCCTGACAATCAGAAGTATCTATTTTAGGACCAGCTTCCATAGTATATAAAGAAGACTGTAAGTGGCTATTTTTAGCATCAAAACCAAAATTTAAATCAGTTTCAAAGAATGCTCTGTAGGCATACTTATCCCCACTATCATGAATGAGACGACCATTCAGGAAGAGCTTCACTTGTCTGAAAAATGCTTCACCAATCAGATTGATACGTGCAATTACTGGTGCAGCTCCACCAGCAGGAACTGTGTAAGTAATTTTCAACGTCATGTACAAATAATTTTTGCTAAGCTGAATCATGTGAGGGTCTGGGGGTATATGAAATTCGTATGGACCATCCCAAGCCTCTTCCAGTCTGGAAAGCGTCTCCCGCACTGTGGGCCAACTTGGAGAGCGCTGCTCGGCTATGTTCTTCTAGAGACTCTTTAATAGATTGACTTTCTGCTAAATCTCCAGCAATATGTGCACCTGTGGATAGTGCCTGCTTACCAATATGGTCAGCAGCTGACTTAATAACAGGAATGACCATTCTGAATAATGATCTAAAGAAGGTTCCTAGACCTCCTCCATGCTGATAGGGAGTGCCTTTGAAGCCTTTGAAACCATAGCCAGTTTGTTCAGCTTGTTCAGTGTAGTACTGAAGCCAAGTTGCATAATCTTCTGGATTAAAGTATTGTATCATCTTTATAAGTTTAAAAAATGCTGTAAATAACAACTTTTATACTTTTCCAAATTCTAGCCATCTAGACCTTGGTGTAATGCTTTTGGGTGCCTTAATTTTTTTACTATCTACAGGTCCACTCCAGGAAGCAAATGTTTCATCGCTTTCACTTTCAACATTTTACCTGGACACTTTTACAAAAAGATCTCGAGGCACATTCTTCTTTAAGATGTTCTTTACAAACAATTCTGACCCTATTGCTTGCTGGCGCCTCAGACCAACTCTGGCCACATCAGAAATCAAATCAACAATGTTGGTTCCACTTATTTTGGTGCCTTTCAGAATCATTTCTCCTTTATCTGACCACTCCATGTGTGGATTATCTTTAGCATAATCATATAACATTTTAGCTTGACTATGCCACTTTTTTGGTACAATTTTCATAGTTTTTTCATACAGCACATCTTTTCTCAGGGTAACATCAACAGTGCTTTCAGCAGTGTCTGGCTTTTTTTGCTTAGGTGTTATTTCTTCCAGATCAGCAATGGGGTGTTCTGCAACAGGTTCACTAACAGTCAACTCATAAGGTCTGGTTTGATCCTGCGTAGCCTGCCTATATCTTGTGCAACACTTGATTGTATAAGATTATCTTTCTGTCAGAGGGCAATGACTTATTAGTTAAAATGTCATTCATTTCTTTATCCAAAGCAGTCATTACATTAGCTGCTATATCTTCCCTATTACCAATGTCATGCGGTACAAGAATCATTTTATTTGTATGCATCATTTTTTTATGATTGCATCAACTAGTAATTGTCCAGCTATTCCTAAAATTGGTGCCAATAATACAGGCAAAAATCCACTTTTTTGTTCTAGAATGTCTCGCCTCTTGCTGAGACTTGTTTTCTCATCTGCTAATACTCGTAAATGTCCCTTGTGGGAACTTAATTTATTCAAGGTATTTTTTTCAACTTTTATATTGCCTTCCAGAAAGTTGAGTATACATTCACACAAACAAAGTATCAGGTCACGATCAGTGGTGCTAATAATAGTTTTACATTGCTTGGGTTTAGCCTTAGCTAGTACCCTGATGTAATCAATATTATGTCTAAGATGATCACAAGGCATTTTGACTTTACAACTGAAGAATATACAACTTTTATGCTTCCAGCACATATATCATGGAAAATTTTGAGAAAATATCAGCTCTGAGTCTAAGTTTATCAGGTGTTGTTTGAGAAAGATCAATAATTATATAACTGTATGGGTTAAATGTGGCATCTTCAAAAGACTGAAGAAAGTACTTTACTTTATCAGGAAATAACTGTCTTGCCAAAGTTTTTACTTGGAGCCTATCTGCAGGATTCTTCATCAAAAAGAGGTACTCTGCATTTATTCTAGATGTTCTTAGACCCTCAAAGAAAACATTTTGAACAATGTGTATTACAGACACATTTATGTGATGATATCCACAAGTGAAAAGATTATCCAAGTGCTTATTTTTAGCCATTTCCTGCATCAGATCATATAGTATAACCAGTTGGGGTGTACGACTGAGCTCTCTTATCAAGTTCATGTCAGGTAATCCCTGATAGAAGTTGACTCTGCCAGACAAATCATTGTAGACTGGCTGCTCTCACTAAAGAACCAGTGAATATGTTCAGGAACTGGTTCAATCAAGTACTTCACATTTAGTACTAAATTCTTTACAAAGGTTGTTTTATCCGCTTTTGTAGGGCCAGCAACAATACATGTAAAGGGGTGATTAAATTTTATAGCCATGTTTTTTTTCTTCTATAGATTCTCAACTTTTATAACATGCAACATGCTGGAAATACCAGCAATTGTGCTTTGATTTTTTTTAAAATTTTTTTCTTGTCTTAATTTTTTATTACAATATTTACTCACAATTATTACAATATTAATAGGGTATATCTATACCTTCATCATCATATTTTTGTACAGCCTCTGGAGTAAGATTCATCCAGATCTCAAAAAGAAGGGGTCCAGCACTACAAGTTTTTATCAAACCCTCCAGTGCCTTAGCAAATTTCCAAAACCCTCTCAATTTTCTCTTACCTGTACAATGATCCAGTTCATTGGCCACTTTAGACAAAATCTTCCATTCATGCTTGTAGCCATCATTTATTCGATCCCAAAAATATGAGGCATACCTGGCCACATCTTTTTGAGTATAAGGTCTCTTGAGAAAAGTGCCCATACTTAGTGCAACTTTTAAAAAACTACCCTCCATTTTGAAAAAGTGACTAAACAGTGGAAGGAAAAGTTTGAAGACTGAAGACTGAGGAGAATTTACAACTTATATACATGAAAAATGCTACAGAATACTTGCAAATCACATTTCACTAGTTTACTGTAGGCTTGAAGATGAGTGCTGTCTATCAGCCAGCTGCTTCTTTAGTACAGCCGTGCCAGCTTCCAGCAGTGCCTTATTGTGTTCTAGACATTTTGGGCACATTTCAATAGTAAAGAATGTTTTACCCTGAGACAACTGGAAACACTCCCCTTCAGAGCTATTGTTTTGACAAAAATAACACAGTTCAATCATTAAGGGATACATGGCTCTTGGCAAGTTTCGAGCGGAGAGTTCAATAGGAGCTTTAACTTTTTCCGACTCCATTCTAGTTAATCAAATGACTAAAATAATTTTGAAGTTGCTTATATACTGAAATGTCAGGCACAGGTAAAAATTTTTAGACCTGCAAATCATTGTTTAGTTTTCATACTGTAGCTATTGTTTTATCAAATCTGTCACCCAACTATTGAATTTGTCTGGGTGACCCTACCATTCAACAAAGTATTCAGTTTTCCCAGTCCTTTTCCCTTTCATATAATCTTTTGTATAATGCAGACATCTGTTATCTCATCAACTTTCTGTAATTCCGGCTCATAAAATACACCCTGTATGACTTCTCCCAGCTGATCCTCTACCGTACATCCAAGAGGATATCTAGCTTTTTGGTCACGAATCACAAAAACTTCATCACTCCAATTGGGAGTGTAACCCTTCTCAAAAGTTCTTTTGACTTTGCTTATGCGTACCTTGTCACCAGGGACCAGTTTAAATTGTACACTAGACTTACATTTCCTGAAAAGCTTTTCAACAATTTGAGCTTTATTCTCATCAGTATCATCAATGGGAGCAACACCTATGGTCCTATGCCTAGTTGAGTTGTAAGAGTTTAGCAGATATAGTAGATTTTTAGGTACTTGTATGTATTATTTTGAGTAAAATGATGCCACATTCTTTCCTTTAAAGTTCTATTGAACAGCTCTACAATGCTAGCCTTAGTTTCACTAGCAGTTATGAAGAAACTAATGCCAAGTTTCTTTAATAAGGCCTGGAAGGCTTTGTTTGTAAACTCTGTACCAGCATCAGTCTGTATTTTTTGTGGCTTTCTGCCAGATTTCAAAATCGTTTGGAAGGCATGCAAAATAGATGATGTATTTTTATTTTTCAAGGGTACAGACCATGCAAATTTTGACAAGACATCTATACAATTTAAAAGAAATTTGTATCCATCATTATGCCTGGCGAGTGAACTGAGGTCTGCATGATCCATTTGCCACTGTTCATCAATATCAGTAACTAGAACATTATTCCTGGGGTAATGGCGCCTAGCATACTTGCGTACAGTATAGGTTGGCTGTTTTTGTAACCATTCCTTAACTGATCCCAGGGTGGCACTGGGATAACTAGCTTTTGCCTGTCGTAGCAGGTTCTGAACACTACAATATCCTGTGCTTGGATTGAAGTATATACTTTCAAAGAGCTTGTCCATTTTTTCAAGCATGCTGCTGTCAAACTTTTATTTATACATCTGCAAGATTGAATCTGGCACTTTTTGTACTAGTTTTAGGTTTTTTGGTGAACAGGTTCTCCAAATATCTCCTCAACAATTTCAATTGAGTCAGTATTAAGAGTACAGCCAATAGAGCGAGACAATACCATATCTCAGTAAAAACTGTTTTCCCATTATGCCTTTCCAGGCAAGCTAGAAAATTTTCAATAGTGTGGTCAGCATCAATGTTTTTTTTTCATTATGGAGAGCCAACCAACTTTTATAGCCAGCAATACATGAAAAACAACCAATCAATTTTCAAATAGAGCCAGTTGTTGTTTGTTTACCTAAACTTTATTGATTGAAAACCTTCCCACTACGTGAAACATTTCATGTAGTCCTCATAGATGAAAAGATGGTAAAGTCTGGCATGTTTTTCTACTAGTGAAGGTAGCAAATAGATAAAATTGAAACAGCTGTGAGGTACAGTATTACGAGCTCAAGTGATTCAGATGCTTATTGTTGTGAATCAAAGCTAGCTAGAAGGCAAGAAATACTTGTATGCAAAGGTAGTTGAGAAAATGACACATAAAGTGATTGCTTATCTAAAGAAAAGTGACATAAGCAAGAAAGTTTTCATATGTGTGTTTTAATTAAATTTGACTTGAAAGACAGATTAAAAAGTGAGATAAGAAATAACCAGAAAAAGCCAGTTTATTTCAGTATGAATCATCAGAAAAAGTGAGAAAGATGTGATATTTGATGGAATTGATGCACAAGTTTTAGTCTTCCTACTCAGCCTACAGTAATCCTATCCAGCAAAGTATAAAAGCAGAAAAAATTTAAGTAAGCTCATTTGTGATTTTTATCAACTTGAAGGAACGTGAATTTATCAAAGTTGTCTCATTTAATGTTGTTATTTTATAATGGAGAATAATAGTGCATTACTTAAATGTATGCAATGTGGAAAATTTTTCAAAGAATTGAGATATTTGAATGAACATGTTAGTGTTTTTATAAGGGCTGGAGACACAAATGCCGTCAATGCCCCTCCTTACTTACCCAAGTTAAACGGTTGAAGAAACATTGGATGCAACAGCATGGTGAATTAACCTGCTTATATTGTGGAGTGAGCTTTACTAATCAGCGAGAATTATTTGCTCCAAAGCATAGTCATAGCTGCCTATTGATCAAGCCAGAAGAAACAACTTCAGTGGAAATGGATCATGAGATACTTGGCTCAAATGGACGACATATGGTTTTAGAAGATCCTGACTCACTAGCCAATTTTGCCGAATATCCAGAAGAAGTGCAAGATGAGATCAAAACTTATTAGAAATAATAGGTCAACATCTAATCTATTGGACCATACTCATAATTACAGATGGAGTGCCACTTAAAAATGATGATTGGAGACATTTACAAGCTGGAAAAGGAATGTTTTGGGGTTGATGAGGCTATTGGATGCTTATTAAAAAATTGAGAAACAGGTGAGATCAAATATTGGTATGCATGCCAAAATAACTTTACACTGCTTAACCACCCAGTTTTGATTAGTAATGTGGAGGATGTACAGCAATTAAGTGAAAGAATGAAAAATATTGATCTTGAAGAAAAATTTGCTCATCCAGATACAAAATGGTCACTTTCCCTTATCACTAATGTTGAATTTTATGTCATGCCACAGAAAACCTTTGTTGCTGGGTGAAAGAACTTTTGTTTGCCAGAGGGATTAGTTCATCAAACATACAATATCATTGGTATGACCCAGGATAGCCAAAGAAATAAATTCAAAGATAATTTATGCCTATTTCGATGTTTGGCTCAGATGATATCTGCAAATTTTCTGGACAAAAATCTTGTTTTTGAACATTTTGAAAAATATTGCCAAAAGAAGAAAATTCAGGCAATAGTGAATGATTTTCCTGGTGTTCCATATACTGACTTGGAAATAATTGAAAAATTATATTTGGTTGATATACAAGTATATCACTTCAATCCAGATACAGAAGTACCTGTGTGCTGGAGAAATGTGATTCCGAAATATGAAAAGCTGCTAAATTTGAATGTCTCATTCTGTGAGAATGGCAGAGCACACTACAGTTACATTATAAACTTAGATCAATATGCAAAGAGGTACTCTTGTCTTTCTTGCAGTCGTTTGTTTAAAAAATGAGAATATCTTAATGATCATGTAAAAAATCACTGTAGAGAAGGCAAAATGGTCCATAAATTCCCTGGTGGTGTATATATGGTAAAAAATCACTTTTCAAGCAGTTGGATGAATTTGAAATTATTGTAGATAGGGTACAGCGTTGTTGCCTGTTTTATGCTGTTTACGATTTTGAAACAATTCTCTTGAAAAACTCACAACAATGTTCAGAAAAATTAAGATTTGTTGTTCAACATCAACCAGTCTCATGTGCCATAGCTACCAATGTTCCTGGTTTCCCTCCCATTTGCTTCATTGAGAGTGAACCTGACCTTTGGGTACAAAAAATGGTGGGGCATTTAGCAGTGATTAGCATTAGGCAGAAAGAAATTTTGTCTACTCAGTTTAAAATTGTGTTTGACCATTTGGATGCTATGACTGAAAGTTGCAAAGCTAATGTTCAAGAAGTAGTTGATCAGAAGAAAGATTCCAGGCGGGCAAAGGGGCATCTTAACTCCATCTCTGCTGTCAAGAATGGTCTTGATAGGTACTGTTCCCAACTCACTTGCCTGGGCTTTAACTCAGGAAAGTAAGACATTAATCTCATCAAAAGAAATATTTTCCCCAAACTTGTCCAACAAGTTCGAGCCAATGGGGAAGGGCCATGGCTAAAAGCCATCTTAAGAAATTGATCCTATCTATGCCTCTCTACCGAAAATCTCAAATTTTTGGACATTTCTCTGTATGTTGCTCCAGGCTTTAGTCTGGACTGTTTCATGAAGGCTCACAGGGCATCTCTAACAAAAGCCAAGTTCCCTTATGAGTATTTGGATTCCTTTGAAAGACTCAATGAAAAATCATTGCCTTCTAAGGATGCTTTTTACAGCTCCTTAAGGAAAGACGCCATTTCAAATGGAGGTAACAAGGTCTGTCAAACGTACTGGACAGAAAATCATATGACAACCTTGAAAGATTTTTTAATTTTTTACAATCTTTGTGATGTAGTCCCATTTTTAGAAGCAGTCACAGTTATGGCTAAGCTTTATTGGGACCAATTTGGGATTGATATTTTCAGAGAAGCAATGTCTCTGCCAGGGGTCACTGAAAGATTCGTCTTTAAAAGTATTCCTGATACCCAGTTTGCACTATTTTCCAAAAATTCAAAGGAACTTTATAATTCTTTAAAGTCCAGCATGAGAGGTTGTCTGGCAATGGTAATGACCCGATTAGCAATGAAAGACAAAACATTCATTAGAAATAATCATCAGAAATTGGTAAAATCAATCATTGGTTTAGATTTTAATGTCCTCTACCTCTGGGCACAGTCAATGCCTACCCCAACAGGATTTTTTGACCACTGGATGCTTCAAGGAAACAATTTCAGAAAGGTTACCAGTAGTAAGAAGGTTTCAATTGAATGGTTAGAACAAGAAAGTTGGAAGACTGGTCGTTTCATTCAACACCTTGGAAAGGGCAAGGAAAAATGCATAGGCCCACAGTACTTACCCGTGGATGGGTATTGCCAGGAAACTAACACAGTCTTTGAATTTTATGGGTGCTATTGGCATTGCCACAACTGCCCTTTTAGCCAGGTTAACAAACAAAAAGACACCAACCATGAACATGCTAAAAGAGTGGAAAAAAAGCCTATATTGAATCACTAGGCTATAACTTGATAACTGTGTGGAAATGTCAATGGGAGGATCAAAGGCATGTTTACATGAAAGAAAGAGTTCAAGTGAGTCCAAATTTTTTTCAGGAATTTCAATTTCAAAAGTATGATGGCACACAGCAAGTAGAAAAATCAATTTTAGATGGTTCTGTTTTCAGTTTTGTAAAAGTTGATATTTCAACCCCAGACCATTTGAAGGAACAATATGCTGATGTCCCTCCAATTATAAAACATGCAGAGGTGGGTAGAGATGATGCAGGTCACCTCATGAAAGACTATGCAGGAAAGACCAATCAGCTAAGACAGCTCCCGAAAAACCTTATAAGCAGCTACTTTGGTAAGGAAATCATGCTGTCCACACCAATGATCCAATTTTTGGTAACACATGGCCTGATACTTGAAAAAATTCATGAGGTTATTCAATTTGACAAAACAACCCCCTTTGAAGGATTTCGCGATAAAGTTACCAGGTATAGGCAGGAAGAAGACACCAACCCTGACCTAGGAATGCTGGCTGATACATTCAAATTACTTGGTAGTACTGGATATGGAAAAACATTGACCAATAAAGAAAACCATGTTGATGTATTTTACACTGATTATGAGAAGGCTGCTCAACTGGGCTTGAGTCCCTACATGAAAAAGATCAAATGTATAACAGAAAATTGTTATGAGGTCCATATGAAGAAAAAAGAAATTATTTTAGATTTACCTATTGTGGTTGGCCTTTCTGTTTACTATTGGGCCAAAATACAAATTCTGCAGTTTTTTATGATGTACTACAAAATTATTTCGATACAAGTGATTATCAGTGTATGGAAACTGACACAGACAGCATTTACCTAGCAATATCAGCTAAAAATCTTTTGGATATTGTCAAACCAGAACTTAACAATGATTTTTCGACCAATATTTACCCAAGTTGGTTTGTCACAAACCCTGAACAGAAACGAACCCCTGGATTGTTAAAAGAAGAATGGCGGGAACAGCCATGTGCTGTTTGTCTGCAAAAACATATATTGGGATTGGAGAAGGTGAAGGAAAGACCAGCTGTAAAGGTCTTATGAAGAAAATTAATGATCTTACATTCGATAAGTATGCTTCTGTTCTGGAGACCAAAGAACCCTGGAATGGTAAAAATATAGGTTTCAGAATGCAGGGGGACAACAAAATGTGGAGGTATATACAACAGAAACAGGGTCTGCCTTTTCTTTACATAAAGAGGAAAGTTTTGGAAGATGGTAAAACAAGTGTACCATTAGACTTGTAAGATTTTGTTTCTATCAAGTAAATTACATTATTTTGGCAATTCATCTACTTTTCCAACTACATTTGTATTCCCATGCCTACTATGTAGGCATTTTTACTTTAAGACAAAGTAGAGGTATGTCTGCAGCAGAACAGAGTCAGAGTCTTGTGTGAAAATGTGTGTTTAGCAAGGCCCTAGATGCATGGTGAGCAGCCACTGACGGTCTAGGGTCATGCAACTCTATGCTGGGTTTCAGATGCTTGGTGAGGAGCTAATGACAGCCTGGAACTAAGCATATATATGTGTGTGTGTATGCAGGATGTTAGGTGCATGGTGAGGACCATACATGCACATGGGGGGTTTGGGGGGGGGAGGTTTTGACCCCCAGCAAATTCTTGCTGACCCCAGCAGATTTGACTCTCCTAGCAATGATTGAGAAGTTGACAAAGGAAAATGATCAAGAGAGAAGAGAAGGTCATCATAAAAATGGAAATGATGCTGTGGTTCAGCAATTTTTTTAAAGAAAGCATACTTGATTCCAAAAGAGTAACATTAAAAGTTTAAGAAGTGCTGTCTGAGTAAATTATTTAACATATCTGACTTATATATTTGTAAGAATATGCTGTTTGGGTGTTAGAAAACCTTTTTCTTTTCATTATCGAGAATGAAAAAAAATTTGTATTCCACCCCCTGTCCTGGCTGACCCTCAACAGAATTTGCATGCTGTGCATGTATGGTGAGGACCCATTGACGGTCTGACATCAGTCAAATATGTATAGTGCAAGACTTCTGCTTTGTATGACTCAAATACTGCAAGACTATTCTCTAACTTGTGGGTACTTTCTATGAACGTACTGGGGCCACATGTGTACTAGCCTCCTCACGGCTGGCACTGGGACTGATCCTGTGAGCAGTGCGAATGAGTACACAATTTCTGTCAGATGAGTACACAATTTCTGGCAGTGGAGGGTGGCGGCAGCAATGCTTAATATCAAATAACATAAATGATAGAGCCCACACTTTATTTGGGCTTCTGTGCTAAATGGGTCATGTTGGCTACCAATCGATAGATCACATTGAGCTGATTTCGAAAAATACCATATATGTTACATTATTTTGAGTTTTGATAGAAATGTAGGTGGGCCAATTTTTGGCAACTACGCCAGGTGTGATGTCATGCTTCTTTCCAGCTGCAAAAATGACGTCATAGTAGTCGGAGGAAGGCTGGCTATGTTTTGTGGGTCAGGGAGGTTGTGTTTATGTTTAACATAAACACAACCTCCCTGCCTATGTTTAACATGAGCTGGGGAGCTTTTTACCCTTGAGGGGGTGTCTCTATACTACTACTATCCCATAGGGAGGGGTATGAGAGGGGTATTACCCCTGGCTAAAGTCCTAAAAATGATCACTAGTTGCCTAATTTTAAGACAAAATGACGTGTTTAGTGGACATTTAGCTAGACTACCCTGCAAATTTTCAACTTTACCATACCTGAAAAATCTGACTGTGGGGACCTCTACTGTAGATCTTTTTCTTCTTGTACATAATACTTGCACTCTACATGCAGAATTCATAAATAAACATGCTATTTGGGCTGGGAAAACTCTCTATAGTTTGTTTTTTATAAAATGCTTCTAAATTGAAAAAGAACAAAACTCAACTATATTGTCAAAATTGAGTACACAAAGTTCTCACAGTAGGATTTTTCATTTAAAAAATTGTTAAAGGTTGATTGAATAAGCTCACACAGTTTCAGTCTCACCTGACGAATAGTTTATCAGAAAATTGTAAAAAACTAAAATAGTACTTGCTTTCCACTTTTATTATTTGGTAGCATTTTAAGAAAAACAGACTATAGGTATTGTGTATGGATGTGTAGAAATGCTATTAGATAACTGCTAACAACTTGGTGGAATTATTTTTAAATCTGAATTTTTTAAATTAAAAAACAGTGAATTGGGGGCCAATTACTGGTGGAGAATTGTGGGGGGGGGTCGATTTGCTCAGGTGTCAATTGTGTTGGTGGCGAATGGCTCAGGGGTGAATTGTGTTGGGGGCGAATCGACTGGGGGCGAACTGCAGTCAGTGCGAATTATGAGGGGCAAATTGTGGGGGACAAAATGCTGGGGGCGAATTACTGGGGGTGAATTGTCTATATCCCATATACAGCATAGTAAAAATATGTAGCCTCAGTAAATGCAGCGTATCTCATTCAATTCGCAACAAAAAAACAGTGTCATTATTTATTCCATTTTCAAAGTTTTGCACTTCAAGGGAAGCTGAAGATTGTGTTTGGTATATACTTTTTTTGAGTTTTTTTGCTTTTTTTAATTTTTTGCACTTGATGTTAATTTTACCAAGAAATTCAGCTAATGCAGTCAAAAAGCGCATACATTTTTTATCAGAATGCATTTCATCGCATCGAATCACCTAGCATGATGTATTTTTGTGAAACTAACTTTTTTCGCATTATGGACGATTTTTTACTGGGTGAAAAACAGATAGATAGTGAGAAAATATTCATATGTTGGCGCTCCCCTTCCAAATGCCTGCCCTCTCAACAACTACAGGTAAGATTATTATCTTTGAAGTGAATAAACAACAGCTTTCGTAGACAAAAGTTTTCAGAAATAACAGAAAAAAGAAATGTTGGGTCGATTCGACCCTAAACAGGATGTTAAAAGTTGCGGAGACAATATAGAACTGAGTACTGGTTAATGATCAAAATTTATTACACTATAATTTGCTAAGTACTAAGTAGTATGGATGAATATATCACGTTAATTTTCATCTAAAATTCCTACAAATATTTCCAGAAAAGTACAAACAAATTTTAGACTGTCGTTTGTACCTACAAATGGGTTGAGCACAAAAAAACTGACTGTCACCCTGAAAATTCAGCTTGGGATCGGAAAGTATATGACCCTGGACATTCTTTTGCTCTATTTTAAGGTTGTTATTGAGAAAGTAATTTTTCGAAAAAAATAGTGTGAAGAGGTCATAAAATCAAATTGTTGATAATTCATGCACGGACTAGAGTGCCCATAAATTATGACAGTGGACATTTACTATACTTCCCCAGAGGGCATTCACACTAATTTGCTTCATGCTTGAAAATTTTGGTTTTTGCTGACAATTTTTCAATGTGGACACAGCAACACGCGTGTGGAACGCAGCTGTCTGCAAGCGCAACATGGAGCCATCCGCAAGTGAGATGTGGTCGATTTTTTTGTCAATTTATAGGTCATATGGTAAAGCATACAGGTTCTGGAGTTACCGTAATAGTGGAATTATGGTAATTTTTGGATTATGGCAATAGTAGAGTTAGGGTAATAGTCATGTTACTGTAGGCACAAAAGGGAAAATTGATGTGCAACAAAAAATGGAAAAGGAAAACTAAAGTGAACACTAAATGGAAAAGAAACAAAAAGAAAAGCATGTAAAAAAATTACTTCCTCTTTGGGCAGAGGAAGTCTTTAAAAAATTTGCACTCCCGAACCCCCTTTGACAAAAGGGCGCCATCTGCAGGGGTTATGTTCGGAGGTCCCATTCATGAATGATCCTTCCAGTCAGTAGTTGTCAGATTGGTCAGATAGGTCAGCAATGGTCTGTTTTATGAGTAAAATCACAAAAAATTATATATGCGATGAAACATTATTCTTAGGGGCCCATGCATATAAAGTTGATTATCTGTCAAAAATGACCAAAAAGGTCTTTTATAGAAAAATGACTAGAATGAGCAGGGCATAAAAAGTGTGTAAAAAATTTGGAGAGTTCAAAAAAATCTTTACATATCAAAAGAAAAAACTTTTAAATCAATGTAGCATTTTACTTTTATTGTAAAACTTTTGAAGCAATGTATCATTTTTGTTTATTGCAAAAAAATCATTTAGTCCAACCATAAGGAAATGTACAAAAATTACATTTCAAAACACATTTATCATATACTACACAAAAATTTTTCAAAGTTTTATGGGTAACAACTTTATGATCTTCTTGGCATTCAATAGGAAGACTGTGTACATTTACTTCTTCTTGTTCATTGTTTTTTAGACAAGCAAAAACCATCTGGCGAAATGGATAAAAATTAATTTTTTTCATAGCGTCTAACAACAAAGCGATACTGCAAACCTTGATCACATGATGGTATTGGTCAGTAGATGGACTGTACAGTCTTTAAGCCTAATTTTTAGGGCCTCCACTGACGAATTCGGTAATGTAAGATCCAAGACCATATTCACATAATTCATCAGTCATTTCACCCAAGCACCATCCTGTTGGTACTTGATATTGTTGCTTTCAATTGTTGCTTGTCAACTGTTGCATGTCAATTGTTCACAGGTAAATAATACTGTCTGTATCAAAATACAATACTCTACTTTTTAATCATTCAATGTACGAATATAACTTTAGTCGAGCCTGAGCAGTCATATAAGCTGCTATAACAAAGTTAGTATTCCCCATAACCTCGACAAAATGATCATGCTGACAATAGGTCATTGACACCATTTGCTCATTGATTAGTCTAATATTTTTAATAACCTTGACAACAGTCATTAGGAGTTCAAAATATTCTTTAGGCCCATTCTGGATATTAGTCTTATCCATATTCTTTCACTGACCAAACTAAAAAACATAAAATAATAATTAAATAAATAAATTTAAAAACTATGCAAAGTTACCTTTCCCCAAAACGAATTTAACGTTATCTTTGCTAAAGCTCTCTTTCCTAAATTTTTCAAAATTTTTGAAGGGTCTAATGAAATGTTCTCTTGATTGTAGACTTCCAGTTCCTATTCACATTTTTGCTCATCTGTTTGAGCTCTAGCAGGGTAACCTTCACTTTCCTATAAAAATTACTATCAAATTCTGTCACATTTACATAACATAAAACTTACTAGTTTCATTTTCACGAAAGTGTTGATGTATTGTGTGAATAAACCACCATTAGGATTTTCAGTTGGATGATATTGCTCAATGTTTTGGTAATGCCAAACTTCAAAAATCTTGAGGATCTAAAACAAAAATAAAAATATCTGTATACAAAAAGCAAATTATTACAGTAACAATAAACCTTATATCCTTTCTCTAAGGCTTTATATAATTCCATCATAACTAATGTACCATCTAATGCTTGATCTTGGTCATTGTGATTGCAGGTGGTCTTTTGCAAAGTATGTGTACAAGTTTTGCATAAAGGGAACAACAGTTTACCACCATGCCAATATAGTAGAACAGGGTGTAAGAGATTGCAAGGCCGTAAAACCGTACATTTGATCAATCCTTCATAAGGTTGGGAAGTTTAGCTGACCTCTTCAAAATCTTCCATAAAGATTTTTGGATGACCTGTGGGTATTTCCCATATTTGTTGATGAAGGGGTATAAACTGCACATATCCACATAATTGATCTTTTCTGCAGGTGTTCCATCTTCATTGTACTTAATTTTGTGATACAGTTTTACTGCATTAGTGCGACCACCAGAGGAAAGCTAAAAACAACAAAACTTTTGACAAAATGAAAATGAACATTTTCAAAATTTTACCTTCTTAAGCGTTTATAGGTTCAGGTATTTCAACTGTAGCAAAAAATGTTTTCATTTCAGGATTTGAATGAAGTTGTTCTAACAGATCGCATTCTCACATGACTATGCTATAACCGATTGATTCAAGTTCCATAGCAGGGTTTAAATGTGTGTTCATATGCATTGTTTGCTTTTGTATCATTATCAGCTGTTAACTGATGTCTATTTTTCATACATTTGGGGCAACCATGCCAATAACAACTGTAAAATTCATTAACAGTTGTTCCTTTGACAAACAGGTAGATATTAAAATTTTAAAATTTTTGACAAAGTTACCTGATAAACCATCAACCTTGTATTTTCCAATTTGAACTTCACCACCATTAAGTTTATGAAAGTTTTTCATTTTATAGGGCCATTTTAACCATTTTAAGGCCATAACAGACTATCTTTCTTCTTTACCATAACCTTTGTATGGTATTACTCCAATAATGTTGGGTTTCCAAAATAAACATCCGAAAACAAGATTACAAGCACAGGCAATAGTTATTGACTTTTCAAAAGGATCAACATCTGTTGCCTCCATAAAAATATCCCTAAATTTCATACATTGCTGTCGTCAAACCTGTACATCTCTACAACAGTAATCAAGAATTTGTTGTCAAAGGTAAACTGACACCCCTAAACAATGACACACTACTAAATGAAAAAATTTTATACTTTTTTTGCAAACCTACTTTGATACACATCAGTTCTAAGTCTGAAAAAATAAATAAATAAATACATGAATGAAAATGAAAAAACTATAAAACAATTTGCTAATTTACCCTTATCAATGATATTTAGTTTATGATGAACATTACAGTACAAAAACTGCATTATAAATTGTCCATAGAATCCTCAAGAATTATGTGCTATTGCTGTAATGTTTTTCATGTGTTTCCAAAAAGGTATTTGCAGACATCATTTAGACATGTACAGCCTTTGAATACACACTCGTGTTGACCCTAAGTATTGCAACAAAAATCTCCTTCCCTTTGAGGACACTGATCACACACAGTATGGACAACGCATAAATTTGGCTCATGTTCCAATACATCCCCTAGTTCTGTTTGTCATATAATTTTTTCCTGCATAGTTTCAAAATCATAAAAAACAAATTTTTGATTAATTGGACACTTATCGGTAATTCCACTTTCATCATCAACCATGCATGTATTGTCATCGTTAACACTCTCATCATTTGTTTCGAATACATCTTCCTTTTCAAGTTGCTCACTACCAATAGGTTGCATTAAACATTAATGTCCTGAAATTTAAGAATTTTAAATAAAATAAAAAATAATAATTATACTGTATCTAATACCTTTTCTAGGTATGCTCTTATTGCATGTTTTGCATTCAAAATAACCACAATTATTACATTTAGAATGTGCTCGCTGAGCAAGTGTATCACATTGTTCGCACACTTTGAAACAGTTACAAATAGATACCCCAGTTTTTTGATGTTTCGCTTGTCCTTTTTGAGTAGAAACAAACTTGTATCCAGCAAAACACTCGTCATTTTTAAAATATTGCTGACAATCTTTGCATTTTCGAGCATTAAATTGGGTGAAAGTTTTTAAAGTGAAAGTGGTATGGTGAAAGGGTAAAAGTTTTTGCATCTATGCTCCACTTTGTTATTGTAGGCTAAATCGCAATAAAGACAAAAATAGTTGCGGTCAAAAAAACCAGGCATCTTTGTAATGACTCAGTAATGGTTATTGTGGTGGTAAATATTCAAAACATGTGTTTCTTCAGGTCCTTAAAACTCTAAATGTGCACACAATAACAGAAAAAAACTCTAACCTCTAAATATTAAATCTTTAAAGCTTCTCTTCTTCTTCCTTCTTCTTCTTCTTCTTCTCTTCTTCTTCTTCTTCTTCTTCTTCTTCTTCTTCTTCTTCTTCTTCTTCTTCTTCTTCTTCTTCTTCTTCTTCTTCTCTTCTTCTTCTTCTTCTTCTTCTTCTTCTTCTTCTTCTTCTTCTTCTTCTTCTTCTTCTTCTTCTTCTTCTTCTTCTTCTTCTTCTTCTTCTTCTTCTTCTTCTTCTTCTTCTTCTTCTTCTCTTCTTCTTCTTCTTCTTCTTCTTCTTCTTCTTCTTCTTCTTCTTCTTCTTCTTCTTCTTCTTCTTCTTCTTCTTCTTCTTCTTCTTCTTCTTCTTCTTCTTCTTCTTCTTCTTCTTCTTCTTCTTCTTCTTCTTCTTCTTCTTCTTCTT